>NC_069430.1:42141131-42216131 GCF_026875155.1 Cherax quadricarinatus
GACAGGGAAACATGCACCAACAGGGGGAAAACAGTCACAGAAACCAAGGCAAGCGGAAACCAAGCCTGTGCACATACTATGCACTTGGTATCTGCTGGCATGGGAAATCTGGAAAACAGATGGGACATGCAACTATGACCACCCTAGAAAATGCCATGCCCATATGACAACAGGAAAATGCAAACTCCCTTCCTGTAAGCTTTTTCACACCTGAAATGTGTACCTCTTCAGTACAGGAAAGACTGTGCTATAACGTAAATTGCCAGGCATAACCATCTAAAGTGGACAAAAAGATACAAAACATCCGGCCATGGAAAACCAGGGTAGCCCGCCACTCAAGAGGGAGAGTTTTTTAGTGCCAGGATGAAAAAAACTGGCAGGAAATGGCCAAAATCGTACAGCCAAATCCGCTGTCATTCCTGGAGTGGAACCACAGTCCGATGGCCTCCACTCCAAACCAAACAGATACAGATACTAATGCCGGAAAATAATTCCCCCCCCCAGAACCAACAATACCACCATCCGATAACTTTCTTCTTTGCAAATATACAGGGTCTAAAGCCAGCAACAAACAACAAAATACCTTCCATCCGTGGACTGCTTGCAGAGGCAAAGGCAATGTTTCCGCCGCTTTCACTGAGAACCCACATAAAGGATCACTTGACAACGAAATATGGATCCCAGGTTACAACCTAACAGATGTGACAGAGTGAACAGGCAAAAGGGGGGGGTTGGCCTGTACATTGCAGAGTCACTTGTTTGCACAGAACTGCTTAATGCCTCAAATGATAGTGAAAGTTTTAGCAGTAAAGGTCGAGACCAAAACCAAGTCATTGTGGTAGCACTACAACCTCCGGATGCAACATCCCAGCAATTCCAGGAACAGCTGTTTAAAAATTGACCACTGGCTGGAAAATCTTCCAGCGCCTGCACCCAACATCTTGCTTCCTGGGGGATTTCAACTAACGCCTAAAATGAGGAATATAGCAAATAATATTGTGCAGTAAACACCAGGAGGCAGCTCTAGATGAAAACTCACACTCACACGAGCTTTTAAAATCTCGCACAAAATTCAATTAAACCAGCAAATAAGATAGCCTACTAGACTGGAGAATACCAAGACATCATCTCACTAACAATGCTGATCTGATAAGAAATGTCACCATATCAAAACAATATACTCAGATCAAAACATAATTAGGTTCAGACATGTTATGCGTGGAGCCCCAGACCGACAAAATGAAGACTAGGCACGAGGGAGCATTTCAACCAAATTCAACTTCAATAACAAAAACAATAAACTGGACCAAGTACACCAAGTCCTAACCGATATAAGCTGGGAAGATACACTACGCAACACAGACCCCAACTTATGCCTAGAACAGATTAACTCTCGGTGGCAGCTCGATGTATGCCACAAGCTTATTCCTCTAAGAAAAAGGAGGAGTAGATGTAAAACAGAAAGAGACAGGCGCTCCCTTAAACAGGCGCCGGAAAAGAATAACAGAGCGCTAAAAGAGGTCAATATATCTGAAATGCGTAGGGAGAACACGGGTCCAGTAGAAAATAGCAAGCATCGACATAAGCTAAAAGAATTCCTTTTAGGAAAGACCCAGGACTAGCGGAAGCAACTAAAGCCATAAATGAAATCGAAAGAAACCCAAAGATTTCTTCTCCTATGCCAAATCAAAATCGAGAACAACCCAGTTATTGGGCCACTATTGGGCCCCTACTTAAACAAGATGGTCCCTACACCAGATACAGCAAGGTAATGAGTGAGCTACTCTAGTCCCAATGACTCAGTTCTTACACGCCGCTAACCAACTGAGATTCGAAGATCAAAATGAATTTTTCTCATGAAGAGAGCCACAAAATTTGATGAACACAACCTATCCGATGTTATCCTGAACGCCAAATACTTCGAACAGCGATAAATGACATGCCCATGCACTCTGCCCCAGGGCCAGACTCATGGAACACTGTGTTACATCAGAACTGCAAGAAGCCCCAAACACGGCCATTTCCATCCTATGGAGAGGGAGCAGGGACACGGGGGTCGTCCCTCAGTTACTAAAACAACCAGACATTAGCCCCACTCACAAAGGGACAGTAAATCAGTACGTCTGAGCAAAGAACTACAGTCCAATACACTAACCACCCATATCATAAAATCTTTGAAGGGTCCTAAGAAGCAAGATCTCCACCCATCTAGAACCCATCAGTTACACAACCCAGGGCAACCATGGGTTTAGAACAGGTCGCTCCTGTCTGTCCACTATTGGATCACTACGACAAGGTCCATAAAGGCACTAGAAGACAAAAAGAATGCAGATGTAATAAATACAGACTTTGCAAAAGCTTCGACAATGTGACCAGGGAGTAATAGCGCACAAAAATGCGGCTAAAGGAATAACAGGAAAGTCGGTCGATGATCTATAATTTCCTCACTAACATAACACAGAGAGTAGTCCGTCAACAGAGTAAAGTCCGAGGCAGCTTACGGTGAAAAGCTCTGTTTTCCACAAGGCACAATACTAGCTCCATCTGTTCGCTCATCCTCATACCGACATAGAACTAGGATGTCACCACAGCACCGTGTCTTCCTTTGCAATGACAACCCGAATCTGCAGGACAGTGTCCCCCCCCCCTTCCATTGCGAGACACTGCAAGGCTCCAGGCGGACATCAACCAAATCTTTTCATGGGCTGCGGAAAACAATATGAAGTTCAACGATGAGAAATTTCAATTACCAGAATATGGTAATCATGAGGATATTAAAATCTTCATCAGAGTACAAAACAAATTCTGCCACAGAATAGAGCGAACACCAACGTCAAAGACCTGGGAGTGATTATGTCGGAGGATCTCACATCAAGGACCATAACATTGTATCTATCGCAATCTGCTAAAAAAAATGACAGGATGGATAATGAGAACGTCAAAACTAGGAGGCCAAGCCCATGATGCACTCTCAGTCACTTGTTCTATTAGGCTGAATATTGCTGCACTCTAACTGCACCATCAAGGCAGTGAAATTGCCGACCTAAAAATGTACAGAGAACTTCACGCGCGCATACGGAGATAAAACACCCAATACTGGGGAGCGCTTGAGGTTTTCTAAACATGTATTCCCTGATGTCAGGAGGGAGAGATACATGATTATATACACCTGAAAATCCTAGAGGGACTAGTACCGAACTGCACACGACAATCACTCACTAACCCCCGAAAGCAAAAGACTTGGCAGACGATGCCACCATCCCCCCAATGAATAGCAGGGTGTCACTAGGCACGTTAAGAGACCATACAATAATGTCAGGGGCCCAACTGTTCAACTGCCTCCCAGCCACATAAGGGGCTTACCAACAGACCCTGGCAGTCTTCAAAAGCGGTGGGCCTAGAACAAGCACCTAAAGTCCAGAGTTCCTGATCAGCCGGCTGTGGCTCTACGTTGGTTTGCGTGCAGCCAGCAGCAACAGCCTGTGATCAGGGGCGATCCACCAGGAGGCCGGTCACAGACCAGCCGCGGGCGTTGACCCCCGAAACTCCTTCCAGTAAACTCCAGGTAAATATATATATATAGATATGATATAAGATATATACATAAGTCGTGCCGAATAAATAAAACTTGCGATATTGGCATTAAAAAACACGTGGTTCTTCCCGAAATAGAGCAAATGAAAATTTTGTGTATGCTAATAATGTCCGCAAAAATCGTTCGAATCTAACGAAAAAAAATCTATTTCATTGTGGTTGATTATTATTAAAATATTGATAAACCCTATATATAATATATTTAATTTGATTAGCTAATTAATTTGAGCTTATTATAATAAGGTTAGGTACGTTTCCTAAGGTGCTTTTGTACAAAATCATAAATTTTTATATTAACATAAATAAAAAAAACATGTATCTAAGTGTATAAAACAAAATTTTAGAAAGGACTTAATTTTAAATGAGTTCTTCTAATTGACCACATTTTAACCTAATCCGCATGACATTACACAGAGAATGGGAGCAGGGTGGTGTGAGGGAGAGGGTGGGGGTGGAGAGGGGGTGGGGTGAGAGGGACAGGATACATGCAGAGGTGCAACCCATTCCACCGAGACAACTGGTAAAAGACAAGGAGAGATTGGCCACATACAAATGGAATCAGAGACAAGAGGAAAAAAAAAAGGCAATGGGAGGAGGAGGGGAGAGGTCCAATGTTTATTCACGCTCAGGAGAGTGAGTAAGGATGTCCTAGGGGTTCTTAGAGGAGAGTTAAGGGTTGAAGGTAGACACACTAGTTTGGATGGTAACAAAATAATTGTCCAACTGTGATAAAGGAGATGGACCCAGCCTGCCATGCACTGCCTAGCTGGATGTTATACACCAACTGAGGCCGAGGTAGCTCACCTCACACTCAAACTGTATCCCATGATGTCATACAGTCACAGGCCTAAGGGATCTTCTATAAAAACAAATGGATGATACTATAAAGCTCAATTACTCTATACAACACAGGTAAGGGATTCATCAACTATGCTGACAGCTCGGTCATGTTACGTATGGTCATCTCAAACATACACACTATCCCTATAGCTGAACAGGCAGGTGGTTCGGGCTGTTTCTATACATAACAAATTCATGTAAAACTTAGAACTAATGGGTCGGTATCATAATGGATGTTAACAAAATGAGTTATTACGTAATGGGTGTTAACGTAATCACTTTAACGTAATGCAATTACAACTATAAGACAATTCATGTCCAATCAGGAATGGAATTGCATGATCGATCTGTTTTCATGCACCTCTATGGATTCTGAGGAAGAATATATATATATATATATATAATAAATTAATATATATATAATATATATATATATATAAGTATATATATAATATACAAGGTGAAATTAACAAGCAAAGCATCGGGTGCACCAGATCATTACTGTCAAATTCTCTAGAATACAGAGAGAATGAACACAAAAAAAAAAAAAATTCTGAAAACTGATCATCAATAACAAACATTGAACAATATCCTTCCTCGCGGAAACTAATTATACAACAATGTACATTTAAACCTAATTCTGCGAGGGGAGGTTTACATATGCAGAATGGTTATCATCTCTGGGAGGATCGAATCCCTACAATGGCTAACACATGCCTTGACTGATAGAGATCTGAACAAGTATCAACAAAGATACTTGTGGGTTTCTCATTACTTGTCATAATGCAAGGAGTAACGACATTCAGGTTGATTATCTGACTGAAGGATTTGAGGTGGAGGTACAGAGTCAAGAGGATTTTCATCATCTGGTCACAGTCCTTGGTACAATATCATCACCATCGCATGCTAATTTCATAGGATCAAATTGCGATTCTTTGGGTGGTACTTACACAGTATAATTTTCTCTAACCTTATACTTTTTTCCAGAGATTTGTTCTACACACATGGGGGAAGGGCCACCAAATTTTGATCGAGCTTAGGCATTGCAGATGTTTTGTTGAAATTTGTCAGCATTTAACTCCAAAAGTACTTTAACTTTTGATGGCTTAGCATGGCTTTAGTTACTCTATAAATTCCTGCTGTTGATTTATGAAGTGTTTCACACGGATTCTTCCTAAAACCACTTTGAGCCATGCTTGTACAGTTAGCTACGAAATCATCAGAGGTTTTAATTAGTTTACGAGTGGAAATATACACTCATAGGATAAACGCTTGTCTACACATACAATGCAAATGTGGAGTACACCTATGGGAAGCCTTGTAAGCAGAATTTAGGCACTTGGACATCTGGTATAACTTCATCCTTTACTTCATCCCAAGTTTCACTATATGGGGTTATAGTGGCTCTCAGGCCATCAAGTACTGTCTCTTATGGTTCGTTCAGGCTAACCCATTGCGGCAGGATGATGAGAACAATGGTGATTTAGAGATCTGTGTACAAATACACAAATTTTCAAAAATCTCATGACAAGATTCACTCCCATTACTGTTAATAAGGACTTAGGGTGGTATGCCTGCAGATAATGCGTTCTTTAAACGCTTTAGCTACTGTCTCAGCAGTCTTATCTGGCAATAGGAACTAACACACAATATCTGGTTGAAATGGTCTACCATAACACACAATGTTTGTGCCTATGGGAGGAACATTTTAAATTGGTTTATAAAATCAAGGGCAACTCTTTCCCACGTTTGCTAGTGGTTGGGTACACTTGGATTGGATTAAGACCATTGAACATTTCCTTATGTTGCATACAAACACACAACATTTCTTAACATACTCTGAAATGTCAGTTGCCATACGTGCCATAGTATTTACTCTGCTTGTTTCACAGAAGATCCATACCAGGTGGTGCAACACCTGGTGCTCGTGAACTAGCTGTAAAGCATGTTCACTAGAGACTGTGAATTACTAACTGGTACACCTTCTACTTGGAGTACCCAACTCGCTGATCGATACAGTATTCTGGCTCATTAACAAATCACTAATGGGTGCTGTGGCTTCACAAGTCCAGAATAAGATCTTCCTGGAGCAGGAATCGAAATCACACCAGACCACATGGGATCTGTTCTTTGGGCATTCTTTACATCCTCGACAGTAAATGGAGATCCGCAGTACTACACTAACGTGTCGTGATAAAGCATCTGCGACACATTTGACTTGCCAGTAAATGCAAGCATGGCTTGCTTCTGCAGTGTTATTAAAAATGAGGTTGGAGAGTTGAAGGAGGAGGTCTTGCTTCTCCAGGAGGAGAATAGGAGCTGAAGGTCCACCTCAATGGTCTGGGAGAGAGGGTGGAGGTGGCGGGATTTTGGGGAATGAGGCTCTAGCAGTGAGGTGCAGTCTGTCCTCTCGCGTGAGGAGGCTGTAGTTGGGGAGGTAGCAACGGCTACCCAGCAGTGAGTGCAGTCCAGCACCATCTACAAAGGCAAGTGGGTTCACAGTAAATGTGGAGGCGCATCAGAGTAAGGAAAGTTAAAGTGAAGATCCGAATGTAGGACATCGCTTCTTCTGTTTCTTCAGATGAATGTACTTCAGTGCCCTAGTGAAGTACGGGTACTACTGCCCTGCTAAATGGAGGTAAGCGCATTCTAGTGGTTGGATGACTCTCAGGTAAGATATATTGACTCGTGCTTTTTGTAATGGAAAAAGAAGATGAGAGGGGGATAAGTGGTGCTTCCCTGGAGCTGTGTGTTGGGGACATTGGTCAACGAGGCAGATAATACATGTCAGGTAATGGGAAACAAGCCCATTATCTGTCTCAGTGCTGGTGGAAAGATATTGGGAAGGTAGGAGAGAAGAGCTGCTAGATAAGTAACAGGTCAGCGATAGATTCATTAAGTCTAAGGGAGGGATCCCAATCATATTTAGCATCTTCTTGCCTAGAAGGGGAATAGGAAATGAATGGTATGTCTAGGCAATGTGTAAATTGCTGGCTAGACAGATAACTGCAAGGCAACTTTGCAACCCATACATTGACAACAGGAACAAACTTTTATGGCAAACATGATATTATGCAGGGATGGGGTCATCTCTCTGGGGCTGGGGTGGTAGCACTTGCAGACTCGATTGAGAAGGCCATTGGTGAAATTACCTGGAGTTTACCTGGAGAGAGTTCCGGGGGTCAACGCCCCCGCGGCCCGGTCTGAGACCAGGCCTCCTGGTGGACAGAGCCTGATCAACATAATACGAGCCACAGCCCGGCTGATCCGAACTGACTTTAGGTCTTGTCAGTGGCCAGCTTAAAGAACTGCCAGGGGTCTGTTGGTAATCCCCCTTATGTGTGCTGGGAGGGCAGTTGAACAGTCTCGGGCCCCAGGACACTTATTTGTAATGGTCTCATAACGGCAAGTGACACCCCAGCTTTCATTGGGGGGATGGTGCATCGTCCCAGGACTTTTGCTTTCGTAGTGGGTGATTTTCGTGGTGCAAGTTCCGGTACTAGTCCCCTCTAGGATTTTTCCAGTTGTAATATAATCCAGGTATCCTCCCTCTCCCTCCTGCATTCCAGGGAATTACAGGTTAGGAACTTCAAGCGGCTCCCAATAACTGAGGTTTTTATCTCCTGTTATGTCGCGCCGTGGGGAGAAAGTTCTCTGAACATTTTTCTAGGTCGGCAATTTCACCTGCCTTGAAAGGTCTGTTATGGTGCATGCAATATTCAGCCTAGATAGAACAAGTGACCTGAAGAGTGTCTCATGGGCCTTGGCCTCCCTAGTTTTGAAGGTTCTCATTATCCATTCCTGTCCTTTTTCTAGCAATCGATTGATACAATGTGATGTCCTTGAAGGTGAGATCCTCCGACAATGATCACGTCCCAGGTCTTTGACGTTGGTGTTTCGCTCTATTTTGTGGCCAGAATTTGTTTTGTACTCTGATGAAGATATTAATTTCCTCATGTTTACCCTATCTGAGTACTTGAAATTTCTCATCGTTGAACTTCACATTGTTTTTCCGCAGCCCACTGAAAATTTGGTTGATGTCTGCCTGGAGCTTTGCAGTGTCCTGCAATGGAAGACACTGTCATGCCAGATTCGGGTGTCATCTCAAAGGAAGAACACGGTGCTGTGCTGACATCCTTGTCTATGATCGGAATAAGGATAGGAACAAGATGGGAGCGAGTACTGTCCTTGTGGAACAGAGCTTTATCAAAAAACCGTTGCAGCCTCGGACTTTACTCTGTTGACGAACTACTCTCTGTGGTTCTGTTAGTGAGAAATTATAGATCCATCGACCGACTTTTTCCTGTTATTCTCTCTTTTAGCAACGCATTGCTGTGCGCTATTACGCCATGGTCACACTTGTCGAAGCTTTTGCAAAGTCTGTGAATATCTCCACTGCATTCTTTATATGTCTTCTAGTGCATTTAGGACCTTGTCGTATGGTCCAATAGTTTGTGACAGACAGGGAGCGACCCTGTTTCTACAACCCATGTTGCCCTGGTTTGTAACTGATGGGTTTTTCTAGATGGGGTGGTGATCATGCTTCTTAAGACCCTTTCAAGATTTTTATGAAATGGATGTTAGTCTATAAGGTCTGTAGTTCTTGCTGTTGCTTTACTGCCCCCTTTGTGGAGTGGAGGCTATGTCTGATGTTTTTAGTAACTGTGGGACTACCCCCGCTGTCCATGCTCCCTCTCCATAGGAATGGAAAAGGCTCGTGATAGGCTTCTTGCAGATTTCTTGATGAACACAGAGTTCCATGAGTCTGGCCCTGGGGCAAGAGTGCATGGGCATGGCATTTATCGCCTGTTCGAAGTCCTTTGGAGTCAGATAACATCGGATAGGCTTGTGTTAATCAAATTTGTGCTCTCTCATAAAAAATTTCGTTTGATCTTCGACTCTCAGTCTTGGTTAGCGGATTGCTAAAAACTGAGTCATATTGGTTGAGTACTCACTCATTCCTTGTTGTCATCTGTGTAGAGGACCCATCTTGTTTAAGTAGGGGCCTAATACGGACGTTTGTTCTCGGTTTTTTATTTGGCATAGGAGAAGAAATACTTTGGGTTTCTTTCCGATTTCATTTATGGCTTTTAGTTCTTCCCCGATTCCTGACTCCTAAAGGATTCTTTTTAGCTTAAGATCGAATCCTTGCTATTTCTCTGACCAGTGTCTCCCTAAACCGGGCCATTTCAGATATATTGACCTCTTTTAGCCGCTCTATATTCTTGTTTCCGTCGCCTGAATAGGACGCCTGTCTCTTTCTGTTTACAACTACTCGCCTTTTCTAGAGGAATAAGCCTTGTGCATACATCGATGCTATTATTTTAACTGATGGAAGATAGAGGTATGGTGTGATGCAGGGAAACAAGCAGTTTGCAACACTTGGTTGGAAACAGTAAATGTAAAAAGGCATTCAGAACAAGAAGTTATAAATAAAGACATTCGATCAGTCAGCAAACAAAGGGGACAGCAGAGGCAGCAAGGGACTAGCTCCCTTAAGGTTTACTATACTAATAGCAGGAAGTGGTAAGAAATAAGCAAAGATGAGACTAAGATTAATTGCTAGTGCAGGAAACATAGATATAATTGCTATAACAGAGACCTGGCTCAATCGGAAAGATAGAGAGATGCCCTCTGAAGTCACATACAAGACCTAAATTATTCCACACTGACAGGGTCAACAAGGAAAGGTGTGGAGCAACGATGTATGGTCACCTAGACATTTTTTAAATTGTTGTGTTAGACAAGTAAATTAACTTAGAAAGCGTCACCACTGAATCTGTTTGGTTATCAGCTCTCACAGAGGGCCGAGAAAAACTAATTTTGGGTGAGATTTACAGGCCCCAAATCTTGATAGAGTGCATAAACTTCTATGGGACGAAATTCGTAAGGCATCTACCATACCAAAATGTTTGTGCTAATGGGAGATTTCTAACGATAGACAGATGACTGGAGCAGTTTTGACAGGAAATTTAGAGTTCAGTGACTTTCTTGATACCGATCCAGGATTGTTTTTTAAAACAGTTTGTGACAGAGTCCACTAGGGAAATAACCTCCTTGACTTGGTTCTTGCCAGTAGGAAACACTAATTAATAATCTGAGGTTAATGATAGTCCTTTGGTAAGTGATCCCAATCACTCCGTTGTAATATATCATGGAATTCCCCTAATAATGCAACAAGTCTCCCGCCCTGACTTTCTCTTGGCTGATTTCATATGGATGAAAAATTACTTTGTGGGCTGAACTGGAATGAAATGACCAGACGTAAGGGTCAGGTAGTGGTGATGGTTGCCGATTATGATGCTTTCCAGGGCATAGTTCTTGCTGCTCCTCAATTATGTTCCAAATAGGGAAAACAGATCAAACAAAAAGAACCTAAATGGATGAACAATAGATTAAAATATCGATTGGTCAAAAGAGAGGCATATATAGGCAAATCAAAGAGGAGAGGGGCAATATAAGAAATCGATATATTCAGTAAAGAGAGAAATAAAAAGGGAATTAGAAAAGCAAAAAGAATTATGAGGTTAAAGTTGCAAGAGAATCGAAGACTAACCAAAAAGGATTCTTCAGGTATACAAAGTATAAGGATCAGGGACCAATATAGGCCACTCAAAAGTTTCCTCGGGACCAGCTCACTGACAGTGTGATAAGGAAATGTGTAGAATTTTTAACACATATCATTCCTCTCATTTACACAGGAGGATACCAGCGATAATCCAGTAATGATAAAATGGTAAGTAGACAAGGACGAATAATAACACTGTGCACGATAGGGTCACAAGTGACCATGGTCCTTAGCAAATAGATAAATTAAAACCTAACAAATCCCAGCCCTGATGAACTGTATGCAAGGGTTCTAAAGGAATGTTAAAGAGGACTTAGCCACACCATTGGCTAATCTTTTCAACACATCACTACAAACTGCATGGAGCCAGATAAGTGGAAGGAAAAATGGCAAATGTGATACCTATTTTTCAAAACAATGGTGACAGTCCTTAGCATCAAACTATAGACCAATAAGCTAACCTCCATAGTGGGAAAATTTATGGAATCAATAATTGCCGAGGGCAGTTTCGTAGCCACCTTGAAAAGGCATAAATTAATCAACGAATCTCAGCATGGTTTACAAAGGGCCTTCCTGCCCTTACGAATTTATTAACTTTTTTCCCTAAGGTATTGGAGGAGGTAGAACATGGTAAGAATATGAATTGTGTATATGGACTTCATAAGGCTTTTGACAGGGCCCCACATCAGAGACTATATGAGGAAATTAAAGCACATGGAATAGGAGAGAATTTTTTTTCCTGATAGAGGCCATGGTTGACAAAATAGGCAACAGAGAGTTTGCATAAATGGGGAGAAATCAGAGTGGGGAAGCGTCACGCGCGGTGTATCGCACAGGGTCAGTGTTGGGCCCCCGCTGTTCAAAATCGACATAAACACATAGATGAGGCATAAAGAGGCGACATCGGCCAAGTTTGCCGATACCACCAAAATAGGCCGTCGAATTCATTCTGACGAGGACAATCGAGCACCTCCAGAAGATTTGAAATAGACTGAATGCAGTGGTTAGGAGAAGTGCAGATGCAGTTTAATATAGACAAATGCAAAGATCTAAATGTTGACAGGACAATAACCATGCCACATAACAACTAATAATGTAGATCTTAATATTACGGATTGCGAAAAAGTTTTAGGAGATTCAGGTTAGCAGTAATCTGAAACCAAGACACCAGTGCATAAGTGTTCGCAATAAAGCAAAAATCCTTGGTCTTTCTATCAAGAAGCATAAATACTAGGAGTCCTCAGGTGTTCTTACAACTCTAATACAACCCTTGGTTAGGACCTCATTTAGATTATGCTGCACAGTTTTGTCAACCGTATTACCGAATGGAAATAAATCTCTGGAAAAATGTACAAAGGAGATGACAAAGTTGATCCCATGTATCAGAAACCTTCCCTATGAGGATAGACTATTAAGGGCCCCTGAAACTGCACTCCTCTAGAAAGACGAGAATTAGGGGGATATTATTGAGTGTATAAATGGAAGACAGGAATAAATAAAGGGGATGTAAATAGTGTGCTGATACTATCTAAGGCCTAGACAGGACTCGCAGCCAATGGTTTTTAAGTTTTGGAAAAATTCAGATTCAGTAAGAAATAGGAAAAGCACTGGTTTGGTAATAGATTGTGGATCGTGGAACAACTCCCAAGCTACCGTTATAGAGTCCAAACGTTGTGAAGCTTTCAAATAGGTTGGATAAATACATGAGATAATGTGGGTGGGTGTGAGTTAGACTCTATAGCTTGTGCTACCAGTCGTTTTGCCCGTGGTTCCTCCCTTAAAGTCATTATCTGACCTGACAGGATGGGTGCATGGCTTAAGCGGTAGGAGACTGGACCTGCTCGCATGGGCCAGTAGGCCTTCTGCGTGTTCCTTCGTTCTTATTCTTAAAAGTGGGATTAACTCTTGATAGTCCAAGGACCATTTGGCTAACCTTCAGGAGGTTTGTTTATTCTGGAATAGGTTGTTTATTCTGTTTATTCTGGTGCATGGTCTGTCAAGACATACATGGAGTTTACCTGGAGAGAGTTCCGGGGGTCAACGCCCCCGCAGCCTGGACTGTGACCATGCCTCCTGGTGGATCAGAGCCTGATCAACCAGGCTGTTGCTGCTGGCTGCATGAACAGGGTACTGGTAAATAATGTCTCAGAAGTGCTTTAAAGACCATACTATTGCTAAAGCTTCTTGCTCCATTACTGTATAATTACATTCAGCCTTCGTAAGAACTCGGCTAGCAAATGCAACTGCATTGCACTTGCCATCAGTCTTCTGAGCTAGTACGGCACCTATGCCAATTGAACTAGCATCATTTGTTATATAAAATGGCTAGAAAAATCTGGAATTACGAAATAGGAGCGGACGTTAGCTTTTCTTTTAGTGTCTGGAATGCTCTTCTTGTCGGAAGGTCCAACCGAAAGGAGCATCTTCCTTAATGCAAATTCATTAGCGGAGCTGATAATTATTTATTTCATCTGCTATTGAAGAAAAATTTGCAATGACAGATCTGTAAAACCTGTTAGAACCCCACAAGGATCTTACAAGCATCAGCCTATTTTGGGGCTGGAAAATTTAGTACTGCCGTTACTTCCAGTATAGATTAACTTAAAATCAGTCATAACCCCACTAGGAGTGACTACGTGACCAAGAAACTTAATTTCTGATCTGAAAAAAAACTTGACATTTTGGACAGTTTGATCTTTAAATTGGCTTTCTTCAAGCTGCCAAGTACTATATCATCTTTTCAGTGTGTATCCACATCTTGGACATGACGAATGCGTCGTCTCAATACACCATAAATGCTTTAACCTATACGACCTCTAAAGATATTGGTCATGAGTCCAGAGAACGTGAAAGGAGAAGATCGTTAATCCAAAAGCCATTCGAAGGAAGTGATAATGACCTGTGGGAGTAGAGAATGCCGGTTAACTCTTAGCTGTCCGCGTGAAGAGGACTGTGCCAAAACCCTCACCGCATGTACTAATTTAACATGCCAGACTGGATGATTGGGAGGAATGGCTTCTCCGCTGATTTTAAGGTGAGCGAAGTCTGCTCTTGGACGCAAAGGGAACCCCGCTACCCCATAAGGGGGTTACAGTAGTTGGTTCAAGAGGAGAAGCGCGTAACTGCTTCCCTTTTTGAAAAAGCTGACCTGTTGATATTAATTTTGCGCACCAGAGCCCATGAAACATGAAGGGGCCTTTATGGATAGAAGCTTGCCCAAAGGCCCTTTCTTTCTTTGGGGTTTATTGCAAACAAAAAGGGTGGGTTCCCATCGGGGGGTTGTCTCCCCAAATTCCTCTATGTCAGAGATGTGAAGCGCATCAACACGAGGTTGTCATTCTAAAGGGCTGGCTAAAGGCTTATGGGAAATTTTTGAACTGGATGGTGATCATTACACCAATTCACGCTGGACAAGTAGATGGGCGCTCGGTTTCCCCCGAATTGGAAGAATGAGCCGGGTTTCCGGGTTTATTATAGAACCACAAAGCTGTTTCCTCCCCTGGCTCTGGGGTTTGGGAAGGGCCACAAAAAGATCTAGAGTACAGCAGGTTGTGAGAGCATTGCACCAATGGTCAGTCCATGAATTTATGATAAGTAAGTGGGGAAATTGACTGTATCTCATCGTACGCCCTCTTAGGGTGACTTCAGGAAAATTGCAAATGGCCAAGTAACCCTTGTACAGTTCTTTGACTGTGGTATGTACTTTACAGGGTGCTAGGGAATGTGGCTCAAAAACACTATTTTGGATGATGGACGTGAGTGTTTAAAGGGTTTGGGGAGTTTTGGTAGCACAAACAAAGGGGATGTCGTAGGGGACAAAGGGGTTGCTAGATTACGATAAGGGGGTTCCTCGGGACACAATTTCTACAGGATGAGAGCGCAAAAGGTCCCATAGTACATTTAGGGACTAAAATTTTGTAAACATAATTGATGTGGTGGCATTAGTTTTTTGATAAACTCCGAATGCGGCTAATTTTGGAAAACCCCTTAAAAGGGCTGGTTTATGCTATCTTTAAGGTATTTAAAAATTGACCTGCTTTAACGAATGAGGACATTAGTTAAAAGACAAGAGAAAAAACTCATAAAAGACTCTTGGTCTGGGAGCTTGAAAATTTAATTCTTTGGAACGAAAAACCCGTCGGTTTCTCGCACCGGTTAAAGATAGTTCGAATTTACTGTTTATCTTGCCACCGGGTTAGGTTTTTAAAAGTCTTATAAATTAAGTTAAACACAGTGAGGCGGTGGGAAAGCTAGATTCCCCCTTTCGAACGATTAAACAACTCTCAGAGGGAAAGACCATTATAAAAGCTTAGCTTGGTTCAACGCGATAAACCAACCCCTTTCTAGATTGTCTGGGTTCCATTGAACAAGGGGCTAGCATCATAGGATCCGACTGAAATTACGCGGGCTAGAAGTCTGAGTGTATTATTATTTGAAAAAGGGATTACTCGAATTGTGAATGATGCATCAATGGTCGTCTAGCAGATGTGCTGGGCATCATTTGAAAAGTTTGAGACATGTTTACAAATTGTAAAACAAGAATTTAGAGAACTAAAGAAAATATAACTGGGAAACACACGCACAGTGAACATAAAGGGGAAGAAAATGTTAAAAATATTCTGCATAAGAAATTTAAAAAAAATTTGACAGGCATACAGTAAGAAAGGAAATTTCACAGTCACAAAGAAATGTAAACAAAACAAACAACATTTTGAAAAATCAAGAGAAGTATTTTACTCAAAAAAATTTGCTCAACTTTTACTTTAAATTGAAGAAGGGCCAGTGAGGTCTTTACTTTAAATGCAATGGGGAAATAAACAATAAAATTTGGGACTCAATAAAGTTTGGAAAAATTAAAACAAATGGGACAAAATTTCACAAAAATAAATAAAATGGCACAAAAAAGAATAAAATATTATGCACGAACAGAGCAATAAACTGCACTGAAATAAACTTTAGAAATACTGAAAATAAAAATTGCAATCAGATTTTTGCACAAAAATATTTAAAATTTTTCTGCAAGAAATTTTTAATATAAAATTTTTGCACAAAAATTTTTGCAAAATGAGTCAAGTGCAATAATAAAAAAATATTACACACACAAAAAAAACTGTTTACAAGAAAAAAAAATTTTTATCAAGGGAAGAATGGGGAACACTTTAAAATCTTAAATGCAGCTTAAGCAACACTTAACAAACAAAAAAACAATTTACTTTAAAAAAGAAATTAAAAAATTTCCTAAGGTGAATTTGTTCAATGAAAAAAATGAAAAAATAATAGTACAAAACACAGAACAAAAAAAAAAAGCTTGAACTTCAGTGATGCAAACACAAAAAATCAAAATAAACACAAAACTAGAATTTTTCTTGCAATGAAACTTGATGTGTGAAAATTTTAAAAATACTCTCTTTCTTGCACAAAAAAAAGGCACATTTTGTAGAGATAAGACAAATTAGATTTTGGGTACATGAAAAAATATGAAAAAACAAAATGTTTAACCCACAGAGAGAAAAAAAACAAGAATACACAAATACTGGGAGGAAAAAATAAAGAAAACCCGAGTTTTGATGCAGAATCAAGGTAAAAAATTACTGAATTACTTCACTGAAAACTATGAACACAAGGATTTTGAAGTGTAACACAATTCTATATGCTTTTTGTTGCACACCAAAAAGGAAAAACATAGGTTTACTTCAATGTATAAAAAAGAAAACAACACAACAGCATAAAAATAATGCACGAAAAATTTAAAACGAATTAAAAAGATAAAAAAAAAATTTTTACAGTCTAAACAAAAGTCACTGAAGTCACTAAGAGAAAAAAACACTGGAAACCAAAAAAAAAATGTCTCAAAACTCGCAAAAAATCTCTATGAAAATATTATCACTGTAGCGATTGGTGAAGAATTAGATAGAAGGTCGTGGATGTTTATGTCCTCTGTGGTGGGTACGATCACTGACTTTCTCCCCACTGAAAATATTTTCGCTTAAATCGACGATGAACTCACACAGAGGCTTTCAAGCTGGGCCCAAAAACATCTGCTCTTGACCCCTATGTGGTCCTTAAAATATGGGGTTTTGCCCGTAGTAAAAATTACCAAAAAAATGGAAGGTGGGGGAGTGGGTTAATGGTGAGTGAGGGGGGGGAGGTGTCGATGGGGGGTGGGTGGAAAAAGGGCTAAGGGCCCGGGCCCGTGGTGAGTGAGTTGGGGCCCATGGGATAAAGACGTAAGCCTCACTGGGGAACCCACACTGGGCGAAATAAATTCTAAGCCGCTGGAAAAAAACAAACCCCCAATTTCCACAAACCACAGGGATGAAAAAAAAGGGGCCCCAAATGGTTGGAGCTTGAGCACAAAGCGATGAAGACTGTACCCATGTGGCTTGCTTGAGTACAGGGGTAAGACACCTGGGTTAGTTGCTTGCTGGCTTATCTTCATGCAGAATATCTCATGCAGAATTATCTCATGCAGAATAGCTTGATAACTTCTCACGAAGAGCACAGCAGGGGTGGAAAGCTGGCTTGGCAGGCAAAAGCTGGATGGAGTAGGCTAGGCTGGACTGACTGGGTTGTTCTGACTCCCCCACCACAGACTGGTTGCTGGCTTACTTTGCAAACTCGGGTCAATCCCTTGGGAGTGATGCAAATAAGCAGATAAACACTAATACAAAGAGACTGACCAGTGAATAATGTAGTGTTGGTAGAAGCTTCGGTGGGAGGAACTGGCTGAGGTAGCTGGCTGGCTAGGTCGGCCTACTGGTGACACGAAATGGCCGTCTTGCTGGTCGAAAGAAATCTCTGTACATCAGCGCAATTATCAATTTTACACCCACACCGCTGTCACCAATTGTTGTAGGGGTTCTTAAAGGAGATTTGAGGGTTGAAGGTAGACACACTAGTTGGATGGTAATGATATATATTGTCAGACTGTGATAATGGGAGATGGAGCCCAGCCTGCTGTGTCACTGCCTAGCTGGATGTTATACGCCGACTGAGGCCGAGGTAGCTTGCCTCACACTCAAGCTGTATCCCGTGACTTCATACAGTCACAGGCCTAAGGGATCTTCTATATAAACACATGGATGATACTATAATGCTCAATTAATCTATACAACACATGTAAGGGGATTCAGCAACTATGCTGACAAGGACACAATGAAAGATGGCAGGAGCAAAGACAGGAGACTGAAAAAACCATCAAAGAAATAGGTGAAGAGGACATGTCTGAGATAGCAAATTTTCAGAGTATAGAGGGGGTACGTGAAGGGGAGAAAATGGCCAGTCCAGCTGATTTTCAAGACAGAAACAGTGCAAAAGAGAATCATGCAAGAGAAACCATGGCTGAAGGAATTGTCAGCATACAAGAGGGTGTTCCTAGACCGAGACAGAACAAAAACAGAATGACAGCAGCTGAGGGAATGGACAAAAAAGTGAAGAGAGACAAGGACAGAATCAGCAGAGGACAACCACCACAGGGCAGAGCAACAAGAGCAAGTGCACACAGAACCATCCCCAGAACCTGGAGTTTACCTGGAGAGAGTTCTGGGGGTCAACACCCCCGCGGCCCGGTCTGTGACCAGGCCTCCTGATGGATCAGAGCCTGATCAACCAGGCTGTTGCTGCTGGCTGCACGCAAACCAACGTATGAGCCACAGCCCGGCTGGTCAGGAACCGACTTTAGGTGCTTGTCCAGTGCCAGCTTGAAGACTGCCAGGGGTCTGTTGGTAATCCCCCTTATGTATGCTGGGAGGCAGTTGAACAGTCTCAGGCCCCTGACACTTATTTTATGGTCTCTTAACGTGCTAGTGACATCCCTGCTTTTCATTGGGGGGATGGTGCATCGTCTGCCAAGTCTTTTGCTTTCGTAGTGAGTGATTTTCGTGTGCAAGTTCGGTACTAGTCCCTCTAGGATTTTCCAGGTGTATATAATCATGTATCTCTCCCGCCTGCGTTCCAGGGAATACAGGTTTAGGAACCTCAAGCGCTCCCAGTAATTGAGGTGTTTTATCTCTGTTATGCGTGCCGTGAAGGTTCTCTGTACTTTTTCTAGGTCAGCAATTTCACCTGCCTTGAAAGGTGCTGTTAGTGTGCAGCAATATTCCAGCCTAGATAGAACAAGTGACCTGAAGAGTGTCATCATGGGCATGGCCTCCCTAGTTTTGAAGGTTCTCATTATCCATCCTGTCATTTTTCTAGCAGATGCGATTGATACAATGTTATGGTCCTTGAAGGTGAGATCCTCCGACATGATCACTCCCAGGTCTTTGACGTTGGTGTTTCGCTCTATTTTGTGGCCAGAATTTGTTTTGTACTCTGATGAAGATTTAATAACCAAGCACACTATCCCAACACAGACCACAATCCACACTTCCAGCTCCCACCCCACACTACACCGTAGAATCCCAAAGCACACTGCTGGGTCCCCTCACCCCCACAGACCCCCAAAACACAGTGTTTGAAAGGAAACTGAAGGTATGGTTCACCAACACTGATAGAATAATGAATAAGTGGGAGGAGTGGCATGAAGGAGTCAAAGGGGCATCACCGGACATCATAGCCCTCACTGAAACCAAGCTCACAGGGATGATAACAGATGCCATCTTTCCAATGGGATATCAGATCCTGAGGAAAGACAGAGGAAACAGAGGGGAGGAGGAGTGGCATTGCTGATAAAAACCAGTGGGATTTTGATGAGCTGGAGAGAGGAGACAGAGGAGTAGAAAGAAATTACATAATAGGAACCTTTCAGACTGGAGGTCCCAAGGTGGCAATTGCAGTGATGTATAACCCACCATAGAACAACAGGGGGCCAAGGCAAGAGTATGATGAGAGTAACAGTGTGATGGCTGACACAGGCAGAAGTAGACAGAAGGGCTCATGCGAGCAGGGCAAACCCACTGATCATGGGTGACTTCAACCACAAGGAAATTGATTGGGAGAACCTAGAGCCACATGGGGGTCCAGACCTGTGGAGGGCTAAGATAATTGACGTGGTACTGGAAAACCTCATATACCAACATGTAAGGGACACTACGAGAGAGAGAGAGAGATGAACCAGCGAGACTGGACCTAGTATTCACCTTGAGTAGTTCAAATATTGAGGACAACACATATGAAGGAACCTCTTGGGGCCAGTGACCATGTGGTTCTGAATTTCGACTACATAGTAGTTACAAGTGGAGGGGGAAGCAGGAGGGGCCAGATGCATGAATTCAAACTACAAGAAAGGGGGCTACGTAAGCATGAAGAACTTCCTGCACAGGGTTCAGTGGGACAGAGAACTGGCAGGGCAGTCAGTAAATGAGATGATGGAATATTTGACAACTATATGCAAAGAAGCTGAGGAGAGGTTTATACCCAAGGGTAACAGGAATACCAAAAAGGCCAGGATGAGCCCATGGTTCACTCAAAGGTGCAGGGAGGCCAAAACCAAGTGTGCTAGAGAATGGAAGAAGTGTAGAAGACAAAGGACCTAAGAGAATAAGGAGAGCAATCATAGAGCCACAAATGAATATGCACAAATAAGAAAGGAGGCTCAGAGACAATATGAGAATGACATAGCAGCAATAGCTAAATTTGACCCAGAGCTGTTATACAGTCACTTTAGGGGGAATACAACAGGCAAGGACCAGGTAATCAGGCTGAGGAAGGAAGGGGGAGAGGTCACAATAAATGACCGCTATGTATATGGGGGCTCAACAGGAGATTCAAAGAAGTGTTGGCAGAGAAGACAGAAGGGCCTCCAGAAAGGCGGAGAGGTGGGGTACACCATCAAGTGAAGAGGCTGCTCAGTGAGCTTGATACCTCAAAGGCGATGGGAAAGGATAACATCTCTTCATGGGTCTGAGAGAGGGAGCAGAGGCACTATGTGTACCAGTAACAACAATCTTCAACACATCTATCGAAATAGGGCAATTACCTGAAGTATGGAAGACAGCAAATTCAGTCCCAATTTTAAAAAAGGAGACAGACAGAACATTAAATTACAGACCAGTGTCACTAACATGTATAGTATGCAAGGTCATGGAGAAAATTATCAGAAGAGTGGTGGAGCACCTAGAAAGGAAAGAACTTATCAACGTCAGCCAGCACGGTTTCAGGGATGGGAAATCCTGTGTCATAAACCTACTGGAGTTCTATTACAGCGTAACGGCAGTAAGACAAGAGAGAGACGTGTGGGTAGATTGCATTTTTTTGGACTGTAAGAAGGCGTTTGAAACAGTTCCACACAAGAGATTAGTGCAAAAGCTGGAGGACCAGTCAGGGATAACAGGGAAGGCACTACAATAGATCAGGGAATACCTGTCAGGAAGACAACAGCGAGTCATGGTACGTGGCGAGGTGTCAGAGTGAGCGCCTATAACGAGCGGGGTGCCACAGGGATCAGTCCTAAGCCCGATACTGTTTCTTGTATTTGTGAACGACATGACGGAAGGAATAAACTCCAAAGTGTCCCTGTTTGCAGATGTATATTAAGTTGATGAGAAGAATTCAATCGAATAAGGACTAGGCAGAACTACAGAGGGATCTAGACAGGCTGCAGGACTGGTCCCACAACTGCCTCCTGGAGTTTAACCCCACCAAGTGCAAAGTCATGAAGATTGGGGAAGGGCAAAGACGACCCCGGACGGAGTACAGTCTAGAGGGCCAGAGACTACAAACCTCACTCAAGGAAAAGGATCTAGGGGTGAGTATAACACCGGGCACATTTATCTAGCTTAAATCCATTATTTCTGGTTCTTACCTGGTTCGACACCCTCAGTACTTTATTAATATCACCTTTGTTTATCCCCATCATCCACTTATACACCTCGACGATATCTCCCTTCATTCTACATCTCTCCAGAGAGTGGAGGTTCAAGGCTCTAAGATTCCTTATACAGTAAATCATTTTAGTCAGTCTTCTCTGTATGTTCTCCACTGAGTCAGTATCCATCCTGTAGTAGAGACCAAAACTGAGTGGCGTCATACGGCGACTCAGGACCCTGTACACTGTGTACATTAGGCCTATACTGGAGTATGCAGCGCCAGTTTGGGACCCTCACCTAGCCAAGCATGAAAGGAAACTAGAGAAAGTGCATAAGCTTGCAAGAAGACTAGTCCGGGAGCTTAGGGGTATGTCCTACGAGGAGAGGTTAAGGGAAATCAACCTGACGACCCTGGAAGACAGGAGAGATAGGGGGGATATGATAACGACATTTAAAATACTGAGAGAAATAGAAAAGTTGGACAGAGGCAGGATGTTCCAGAGATGGGACACAACAACAAAGGGTCAGAGTTGGACGTTGAAGACTCAGATGAACTACAGGGATGTCAGAAAGTATTTCTTCAGTCATAGAGTTGTCAGGAAGTGGAAAAGTCTGAGAAGTGATGTGATGGAGGCAGGATCTATACATAGCTTTAAGGAGAGGTATGATAAAGCTCACGGAGCGGGTAGCGACTGAATAGCGGCCAATGAAGAGGCGGGGCCAGGAGCTGAGACTCGACCCCTGCAACCGCAGCTAGGTGAGTATTCACACACACACACATCATACATTATATATATATATATATATATATATATATATATATATATATATATATATATATATATATAAATATATATATATAAATATATATATATATATAAAATGTCGTGCCGAATATGTAAAACTGGTCAATTAGCAAGAACTCATTTAACATTAAGTCCTTTCTAAAATTTTCTCTTATACGTTTAAAGATATATTTTTTTCATTAATGCTGATGCAAAAATTTATAATTTTGCACCAAAAGGAACTTAGAAAACTTACCTAACCTTATTATAACAAGAACAATTTATTTTGGCCTAACCCAACAAAATATATTTTAACTACGTTTACAATAATTTAGTACTAAACAGACACATTCAAATATATTTTTTTCGTTAGGTTCAGAATGATTTTGGCGAAATTATTACATACACAAATTTTCACTCGTCCTATATGGCAAGATGAGCGTTGCTATTTAAGCCAAGATCGCAAGTTCTGCCTATTCGGCACGACATATATATATATATATATATATATGAGACTCGACCCCTGCAAACCGCAGCTAGGTGAGTATACACACACGCACACACACACACACACACACACATTATATATATATATATATATATATATATATATATAAAATATATATATATATATATATATATATATATATATATATATATAAATATATATATATATATATATATACATATACATATATAATATATATATATATATATATATATATATATATATATATATATATATATATATATATATATATATATATATATATATATATGCAAAACAACCAATGTGGAAGAATAGGAAAATTCCAAGCGATTTCGTGACTTCTCACATTATCAAGGAACTATAAAAACAATATGTATGTTAGTATATATATATATATATATATATATATATATATATATATATATATAAAATATATATATATATATGTGCAAAACAACCAATGTGGAAGAATAGGAAAATTCCAAGCGATTTCGTGACTTCTCACATTATCAAGGAACTATAAAAACAATATGTATGTTAGTATAATGTTCGCCAATACCGGACTCCAGGCACGGGTCTTAATCTTGTGATAACTCGTCTCTGGCTCCCGAAGGAGAAAGGTTTCTACAATGATGCGCGTATGCTGCTCAAGCACTGTTCTGGTCAGTTCATCTGGTACATCTCATAAGCGACAACACTGTATGTACTCCTAACTGTGGACACTAGCGAGGAAGAGGATATGTAGTTATCACGGGCAATAGCTTGTATGGTTCGTTGACTCCATGGTACACTTGTGTAGCCGGAGTCATCTTTGGGTCTTCTTCGGGAGGAGACATCAGTGGTAGTTGCCTGCGGAGAGTCTCAGTAGTCTGGCACTCCAGGAGATAGTGTTAGGGGGTGCTGGACAACGTGCTGGCAGTGCTGGCACATCTCCTCCTCAGCCATGTCTACCATCATCTTGGCTGTGGGAAAGCCCAAACGAAGCCGATGGATGGCTGTACACTGCGCTCTGGACCAGCTTCTATCATATGGAGGGGGTTCTCCCTGAGTCGTTGCTCGGTACCACTGTTGAGATGGAGTATCACCTAGGACCTCCCCCATAAGTTTCATTGCTCTGGCGGCTACCGGTTTGGCCTGTCGTAGGCTGGTGGGGGACAGTAATCCGAGCATGTGGATAATCTGTGGCTGCCTTGGCTGCATCATCCGCTTCCTCATTTCCCCGGATGCCAGCATGGCTGGGGATCCAGTTCAATGTCGATCTGTTACCCTGAGCTTCTAAGGCTGTCATTATGCTCAGAATCTTTGTAATGAGGTGAACATTGTCCTGTGGTTGGGGATGGGAGAGGGTATTGATTACAGAGGTGGAGTCAACATGTATGATAGGTCGGAGTCGATGCCTGCTGAATTGCCACTAACTCAGCTTGAAGGATCGTACAGTGGCCAGGGAGTCGCCAGCCTTATGTGTGACCATTGTGGTACAGTCCAGCTGCTGCTCTCTTCCTGTCAGGGTCGACAGAACAGGAGATTTAAATACCTTACCACCCTTTATATTAAAAAAAGCGTCGCAAGTGCTGTCACCAATCATTGCAACACTAACAAATCCATCGAATCCTGTACCTTATCTACAGTTCTCAAAATAGCGAGGGTCACCTTGATCCATAAAGGAGGAAACCAAACAGACTTGAATAACTATAGGCCAATATCCAACTTACACTCTTCTCTCTAAAATCTTCGAAAAATTAATTCGTAAGCGAATTTATTCCTACCTCATCTCCCACAACATACTCAACCCCCTGTCAGTTTGGGTTCAGGCCTAATAAAAATAGGAATGATGCTATTATACACATGCTAGAACAAATATACACATCACTAGAGAAAAAAGAAGTCCCACTGGGGATCTTCATTGATTTACATAAAGCTTTTGATACAGTTGACCATGATTTGCTCCACATAAAATTGTCACACTATTGTATAAGCGGACACTCCCTCAACTACCTAAAGTCATACCTCAGCAACAGAAGCCAATATGTGTACACAAATGGAGCAAACTCTTCCGCACAGCTAATTACAGTTGGTGTCCCACAGGGAAGTGTCCTTGGCCTCTTCTCTTTCTCGTTTACATAAATGACCTACCAAATGCATCGCAACTATTTAAACCCACACTATTTGCAGATGACACTACATACGTCTTCTCTCACCCAAGCCCAGTCATGCTAGCCAGTACTGTGAATACCGAATTACAGAAAATATCTACCTGGATGATGACTAACAAACTTACTCTCAACATTGACAAAACCTACTTCATTCAGTTTGGAAACAGAGCTACGGATGTCCCTCTTAACATAATGATAAACGGATCTCCTATCACAAAGCTCACAGAGGGAAAATTCTTAGGAATCCACCTTGATAATAGACTCAAATTTCAAACACGTATACAACAAATTTCCAAGAAAATTTCCAAGACCGTAGGCATACTATCGAAGATACGGTACTATGTTCCACAGTCAGCCCTCCCGGCCCTATATCACTCACTTATTAACCCCTATCTCACCTATGGAATTTGTGCATGGGCTCAACAACAATAAACCATCTCAGACCATTAATTTCCCAACAAAAGATTGCAGTCAGAATGATAAGAAATTCTCACTACAGGCAGCACACTCCACCAATATTCAAAAACTCTAAACCTACTCACCATACAAAACATCCATACTTATTATTGTACCTACTACATACATAGAACACTTAACTCGGATATAAACCCTCCCCTCAAACATCTCCTTACCAATCTCAACAGAACACATGACCATAACACAAGGCACAGATCACTCTTTGATGTTCCTCGTGTCCATCTCACACTATGCAAAAACTCAATGCACATAAAAGGCCCAAAAATCTGAAATTCATTACCTGTGAATATAAAAGAAACACTACCTGTTTATAAATTCAAGTCTTCTTAAAAATCACGTACTCACCCACAACTAAATAAATACTGAATAATTGTATCTCATAAATGTTTAACCCGTGACCCTATCAAACTTTGTTTTTTTTTTTAATTACATTACCTAACAGAATACTCCATTCTATTGAATGCTCAGCAACTCAGTAAATGACCATATGACCTGTCTTTGAAATACTCATTTGTGCTTAATTGTTATTTGTTTACTATAATTTTTACCACTGAATATATCATTGCTTAGTTAATCTTAAGTTAATTTTAAGCCTGCCCATAATGCTCTGCATACAAGGGGTTCTTGGCATGTTACACTTAACCACTGTATTTCTTTGTACCTGTATGTATCATGTCCAAATTAATAATAAATAAAATAAAATAAAATAAACACTGCACATATGCGTCCCTCTGCCAGTGCCATGCTTGTCTCAACATGATTGCTGAGAGTGTCTTGATTGCAGAGACGCTTAGAGGTAGGTAGTTGCATGACGCAAACATCGGCTGGATCTGGGCGCCAGGAAGGTGGTGGATGATACCCAGCAACAGGAAGGTCACAACTCTTCTCAAGGAGTAGTTGTTTAGGCAGCAGCTTTCGCCCAGCAGCACAAAACGAGCGAATCCAGGAGTAGCCCGTGAAGAGAGTTGGATCTTCTATCATGGTTGCCAATATCCTTCTTCTCAGTGGGGTACCTTGCTGCCGGTGCAGAATCGTGACTTTGCAGGCGTTTATGTATCTTACTCTGTAAACCAGGGAAGGAAGCTGGACCTCAAATCTGAGACATTTTATGTTGGTTTATGTTACAAAAAACGCGATATCTAATAATGATAGAGATCTCCAGTGAATACTAGAAAGGTCTGCCCCTCTAGCATCCAGCCTGATACTGGGTTTTTGTAATAAGTAGTCAGTATCCTGGTCCAATTATCCATTAGAATTTAATAGTAAGATTCAATAGCGCTTCAGGATTACAACTGGTAGGCTACTAACTAAAGAAATTAAAATTTAAGAAGTTTATTAATGGAGATAAAGTTGTCTAGGTGGGCAATATCAAAGTAAACCAAAGTAATCAATTTAACATAATATAGGATACAAGTTTCTACACTTCTCTCGCGTACAGTAGTATTTTGCTGAAGGCACATGTCTCCATGGCTTTTAAGTACCGTCTGGTACATTGTCAGAATTTATGAACATAATACTTGTGGCATGCAAAGAGTACGTAACCTTTATTTGGCGCATGTACACACCCTCATTGAAAGGCTATCTCCCCCCACCAGCGAACCAGGTACTAAGGGTTGATGATGGGGCCAAGTCGTTCAATCAGTACCCAGGTTCCAGCCAATGAGAAGATGGTTTTGGCCCTGAATGTTCCATTGTAGGACCTTGAGGGTGTGATTTGGTATGGAAGTTATTCCATCGCTGTTGTTTCCTGAGCTGGGGACCAAGGCCTGCCCACTCTAAGAACCTGCAAATTCATTGCGTCCACCGTCGCCTCCTCAGTCAGTAAACACACTCTCAGGAGCATACTGACCATTTGCCGGAATACACTCTGTTGTTCCGTGGAGTCGATTGTGTTGCAAATAATATCCGTGAATGCCTTGATGAGCGCTACGAGATCATCCCTGGTGAGGGCTTGCGTTGGCATTGGTTTCGAAGCAGTGAATATTATCTGGGCTGTTGTGGTCTTTAGGGGCTGCTGTGGGTTGGATTTCTTTATTGTGTGCACCGATATCTGTTGCTGTATACCAGGTTGGGTAGCCAGCATCTGCTGGTGAGGTGCCAGGGGAGCCTGCAAAGTGGCTGTACTGGGCAAGGAGTGCCTGCGTTGTCGTGTTATGGTCGGTGGTTGCTCGTGTGGTGCTGTCTGCTGATTGCATTGACCAGATGTTCCCTGTTGACACCTCTTGTTCCTTATGTTTTTGTTTCTTCGTTGAGGTTGGGGGGCAGGAGGCTCCTGTCCATGACACCTGGATTACAACTGGAAGGCTACTAACTAAAGAAATTAAAATTTAAGAAGTTTATTAATGGAGATAAAGTTGTCTAGGTGGACAATATCAAAGTAAACCAAAGTAATCAATTTAACATAATATAGGATACAAGTTTCTACACTTCTCTCGTGTACAGTAGTATTGTGCTGAAGGCACATGTCTCCATGGCTTTTAAGTACCATCTGGTACATTGTCAGCATTTAAGAACATAATACTTGTGGCATGCAAAGAGTACGTAACCTTTATTTGGCACATGTACACACCCTCATTGAAAGGCTATCTCCCCCCACCAGCGAACCAGGTACTAAGGGTTGATGATGAGGCCCCGTCGTTCAATCAGTACCCAGGTTCCAGCCAATGAGAAGATGGTTTTGGCAATCACAGAGGTGTTGTGGGTACCACTCACCTGTCTGCCCTTGTCATTCCCATTCTAGAGTTGGTTGAAGCACGGTCTGCTCTCTAGTCGCTTCTGTTCTTCATTGCTTACTGTAGAGAGCACTAATACCTATTGTTGTACATAGTGTATATAGTGTACATATTTCTGTTCTATTTTAAATTGGTGAAGGATAATACAAGTCAAAAGTTTTTTTGCTGTGTTTATTTTGCTCCCTTTACAACCAGGATAGCAGGC
This sequence comes from Cherax quadricarinatus, assembly GCF_026875155.1. Lineage (NCBI taxonomy): Eukaryota > Metazoa > Arthropoda > Malacostraca > Decapoda > Parastacidae > Cherax > Cherax quadricarinatus. The sequence continues at coordinate 42,169,724 of NC_069430.1, forward strand.
CTTTGGGACTCCTGGGTTGATAATACTAATACGTATGTGAGTATATGTATATGTGTATAAGTGCTCTAAGTAGTTTGCTATGTCTCAAGACTCAATTAGACTTAACCAGTGACTGACTAAAAGTCCTCACATAAATTAACTTCTTGACCAACCTGGCAATGAGAACAGCTTGCTTGAACAGTAAAACGACCGATTTGCCGAACAGCAATATAACAAGCAGCAGCAACACAGAATCGGGAACAAGGAGATAACATAATGACCCTATGTAGGGACCACCTGCAGATCCTCCACAAAGTCACAAAACTCCCATACTACTGAATCTAAATTCAGCATAAGAAAATCCCCGACTGCGACAGTGCACAGATACCAGTACAAATTTGGTCAGAAGCTACAGCTCAGGACCTGAGTTCCTCAAAGTGTCAGTGTGACACACAACCTCAGTAAAACGTCGAAAATCACTAAGTGTAGGCTATGCTCTGTGAACAGAGTTACACAGAACTAACAACAGAGAGCAACAGAGATGATGTTCCAACAAGGGCCAGCTAGGGAGAGCTGGAGGAGGTGTTGTTGGAATCATCGTCAACCAGAAGAGAGAGCTCGCAAAGGCAAGGCAGTCCTTTCCCCCAGGTGAGGTGTGATCACCCCACCCTGATCACGTGACTCTCCATAGACTGCTGCTGCCCAGCAACTACAGAGAAGCCAGCAGCGAAATAAGAAAGTGGTAGCTTGCCAATGCGGGCAGCTACTTAACACTCGAGCAATGAGCACTGAATAAGGTGTAAATGTTACATCCTACATAATAATATAACTAAGTCAAATAATAATATAAAGCAATATATTTACGAATTAGCTAATATCGCAAATATCAGTAATATAAAATTACTATATGAACAGGTAATATACATTATATACATTGTGACCCAATCAGGAGCCACAATAGTATAAACGTTTCCTAAATAAAAAAGATTCCTATATGCTGCATAAGTGTCTCAATCTTCAACTTGTCAGTTTTCATAATAAAGTTGGTAGAATTACCGACAATATGTAAAGTAAAAGGACACAAGTGCAACTAATGCAACATTTTATTGTGGTAACGTTTCGCTCTCCAGGAGCTTTATCAAGCCATTGAATGACTTGATAAAGCTCCTGGAGAGCGAAACGTTGCCACAATAAAATGTCACATTAGTTGCACTTGTGTCCTTTTACTTTACATATTGTCAGTTTTCAAAACCATTCATCACAACTGTCAGACACTGCATCATCGTGGGATCATAATACAAAGAATTCTTCAAAACTTGTCCAACCTTTGGACGAAGACCTACTTCGACTAGTGGATGGTACCACTTTGACCCCGCCTTCTCCTGCTTCGCCTCACCTGACTATAGTATATAAGCCACGTCTACGGCCCTATGCTGTACATTCTACAAGACTGATGGACTGAACACATCGACTTCAGGCTGAGGGACTGATTACCTCAAACTGCTCCTCTCTTTACACTCTTCTGCTTTGTATAGGACTGATGAAGCCACTGTGTGGAGAAACGTTTCCTAAATAAAGATTCTCATATGCTGCATAAATGTCTCAATCTTCAACTTGTCGGTTTTCAAAACCATTCATCACAACTATAGCCCTTATTGCCTGGTTTTGTACGACCTCCACCCTTTGTCTGCTCTACTGAAAGAGATGAGCTAACACTGGTGCACCATAGTCAGTGAGCGAGCGCACAGCTTGTATATAGTACAAGCGAAGTACTTCTTTGCTCGCCCCTGTACGGTGCCTCGTCATGACTCTCATGGCGTTGCGTCTGAGTAGAGCACGGTATCTGACATACTCAGCCTGTTTCTGAAAGGTCAGCTTTTTATCAATGTAGATTCCCAAGTATAGGTAGGAACCTGTCCATTCAAGTTCTATATCCTGAATGCGTAATCTATTCACAGGATCTGGTCCCTCGAACATCATTGCAAGAGACTTCTTGGCGGAGATCTTGAGGCCCAGTTCCAAAGCTCCCTGGGCCTGTCGCTCCAAATTGCCTTTCCCATTCACTACGAGTGCAAGATCATCAGCATAGCTGAGTAGCTGCATACCACTATGAAACGGAAGGCTCACAAGTTCCTGCATAAGGACGTTAAACAGGGTAGAACTGAGCACACTTCCTTGTGGCGTGCCATTTTCAGGGTTTTAAAGGAAGAGTAGTGTCCTGAAAGTTAACACAGGTCTGTCTGTCCCTAAGGTAGTACTCTATCCATGCCAGGAGGCGTTCTTTGATCCCCTTCCGAGCTAGCATTGCTAGAATTGCTTTGAGGCTGGCTAGCTCAAATGCCTTCTCGAGGTCGAGGTAGATGATGATACTAGGTTTCTTGTTACTATCAGCAATCTGGATTAGAAGGGTGGTTATGCACTCTGCTGTACCCACTCCTTTGGTGAAGCCAAATATGTGATGATGAGGGGGTCCAAGTTTCCATAGGAGGCGGTTTAACACCATCCTCTCAGCAGTCTTGGCAGTCTTGGCTAAACAGCTGGTCTGCGATATGGTTCTCATACTGCCTGGGTCCTTGGGCTTTGGAATTGGTACAATGGTGGCCTTCTTCCAAGCTGCTGGGAGTGTCCCAGCCATCCATGACTTGTGTATGACCTCTAGTATGGCCTCCATCCACTCTAACCAGCCCGTGCAATCATGGAGTATGTGACAAAATCAATGCCCGGGGCAGTGTCACCTGTGTTCTTGATGGCACGCCGGAGTTCCAAGTCCATGAGGTCTTCATCAGACACATCTTCCGACTCACATGCAGCTTGTATCGTTAACTGGCGCTGTGGCAGAAGATCCATCTGTATATTCCGGATGTCCTGTGGGAGCTGAGTGGAGGCTCTTCTGGAAGTGAAGAGCTCTACCAGTTCTCAGCTTCCTGGGATGGGTTCGGGTGTGTTGGTGGCCTCGACTTGCTTTTGCCAGTTGCGATGTTAAGCTTGCCCCATATCTCAGATAAGGTGGTATGATACCCGAAGGTTGAGCACCACTCCAGCCATTTCTCAGTTTTTACTCTAGAGTGAGACTCTGCGGGCATGCTGCACAATGGCCCTCAGAGTATTCCTGTTCTCTGCTGTAGGGTTACGCCTGTATAGCTTCCAAAAAGAGTTGATGCGGTGGTTCTGCTCCTGCACCTCGTTGTTGTAGAACCACCAGTTTCTTTTATGAGTGTGTCCTGCGGACTTTTTTGGAATTGCGCACTCTGCTGCCTGGATGAGAACAGTGATTAGCTCCTGTTCAGCCGTCTTCGGATAGAGTGTATGTGGACCACCAGTCATGAAGATAATCCTGGAACACCTTCCAGTTGGCCCTCTTTACGTCCCATCTAGGACTCACCACAACTGTGGGGGGCCTGCTGATGATGAAGATGGTGATCACTGCAAAGTGGTCACTGACAAGGTTAGGATGAGTTTCCCATGTGGCTCCCGCTGTGAGTTGCCTTGTCCCTAAGATAAGGTCGAGGCAGCCACCCAACAGGTGTGTGGGGTCTCCATTGTTTAGCAACTTTACCTCTGGAATATTGTGTAGGAGCATTGCTATGTTTCTGCCAGCAGCATTGGTTGCTGAGTGAGAGTGCAGCATTGGGTGATGTGCGTTTAAGTCTCCACCCACAATAATACACTCAGTGCATGCTAGCGCGAGAAGCAATGTCGAGGGTGTGTCTTGGGTTCTTGTAGATGTTATAGATGGTGATGAGCGCCCCAGGTATGTGTGCAAGGATGGCCTGTACCTCGACATCCTCCCCACAGTCCACAGGGTTGGCTATAACCTTGAGAGGTATTGCATCTGATACGAATATAACTGTGGCTCTGCAGTGTACACCCACATCCATGTGCCGAAAATACCCAGTAAAACCGGGAAGTCTTGGGCACATAGTTGGGACAGTCAGCGTTTCTTGTAGCAAGACGATGTCAACCCGATCCCGAATTACTGCCTCTAGCAAGAGGTGTTGTTTGCCCCTCAGGCCCTGAATGTTCCATTGTAGGACCTTGAGGTGTGATTTGGTATGGAAGTTATTCCATCGCTGTTGTTTCCTGAGCTAGGGACCGAGGCCTGCCCACTCTGAGAACCTGCAAATTCATTGCGTCCACCGTCGCCTCCTCGGTCAGTAAGCACACTCTCAGGAGCATACTGACCATCTGCCGGAATACGCTCTGTTGTTCCGTGGAGTCGATTGTGTTGCAAATAATATCCGTGAATGCCTTGATGAGTGCTACGAGATCATCCCTGGTGAGGGCTTGCGTTGGCATTGGTTTCGAAGCAGTGAATATTATCTGGGCTGTTGTGGTCTTTAGGGGCTGCTGTGGGTTGGATTTCTTTATTGTGTGCACCGATATCTGTTGCTGTATACCAGGTTGGGTAGCCAGCATCTGCTGGTGAGGTGCCAGGGGAGCCTGCAAAGTGGCTGTACTGGGCAAGGAGTGCCTGCGTTGTCGTGTTATGGTCGGTGGTTGCTCGTGTGGTGCCATCTGCTGATCGCATTGACCAGATGTTCTCTGTTGACACCTCTTGTTCCTTATGTTTTTGTTTCTTCGTTGAGGTTGGGGGGCAGGAGGCTCCTGTCCATGACACCTGGTTGAGGCTTCGAGGGCTGGGAATTCCTGGGCATTGAAGTGGGTGACCTGATGAGAGGTCTGCGGTGTGGCAGGATTCTCTGTACCCATCATCTGCTGAGAGTGATGATCTGCCATAGTCTGCTGCCAAGTTGTTGGCATCTTCCAGGCTCCTTGAATTCTCGCGAGCCTCTCGGGGCATCGAGGATTCCAGGCATGGTGTTTTTGCCTGCAGTTCGGGCATTGTGGAGTGGGTGGCAATGCATTTTTCAGCTTGGTGATGCATTCTTCGGTAGGGTGACACTGGCTGCAGACACCGCAGATTACTCTGTTTGGACAGAGTGCACTCAAGTGCCCGTAACTCTGGCACTTGAAATAGCGAACTGGTTCTGCCATGAAGGTCCTGACATCGTACCTGCCCCAAGAACCGAGGTCCAGCTGGGATGGCAGGGGTCCTACATGCTGTATGAGGACATGCCGGGTTAGTGCGTTGCCAGCTGTCTTTGCCTTGAGACGTTGAGCTGACACTGGGGTGAGCAGCTACTGCCTCGATGGGCATCATCCCCCTTTGTGATCTTCTGCCGGGAATCCAGTTCCTTCAGGGTGAAGGAGCTGCCTGTCTCCATGACTCTCTTCAAAGTAGTGTACATTTCCGTGTTGAGAGGAGTCAGTACTGGTTCTTCCCTCAGGTTGAACCCTACCAAATGCTTCGCAATTACTCAAACCCACACTATTTGCAGATGACACTACATACGTCTTCTCTCACCCGAGCCCAGTCATACTAGCCAATACTGTAAATACCGAATTACAGAAAATATCTACCTGGATGAGGACTAACAAACTTACACTAAACATTGACAAAACCTACTTCATTCAGTTTGGTAACAGAGCTACAAATGTCCCTCTTAACATAATGATAAACGGATCACCTATCACAAAGCTAACAGAGGGAAAATTCTTAGGAATCCACCTTGATAATAGACTCAAATTTCATACACATATACAACAAATTTCTAAGAAAATTTCCAAGACCGTAGGCATACTTTCGAAGATACGGTATTATGTTCCACAGTCAGCCCTCCTGGTCCTATATCACTCTCTTATTTACCCCTATCTCACCTATGGAATTTGTGCATGGGGCTCAACAACAATTAACCATCTCAGACCACTAATTAATTACCCAACAAAAGGCTGCAGTCAGAATGATAACAAATTCCCACTACAGGCAGCACACTCCACCAATATTTAAAACACTAAACCTACTCACCATACAAAACATCCATACTTATTACTGCCCCTATTACATACAGAGAACACTTAACTCTGATATTAATCCTCCCCTCAAACATCTCCTTGCCAACCTCAACAGAACACATGACCATAACACAAGGCACAGATCATCTTTGATGTTCCTCGTGTCCATCTCACGCTATGCAAAAACTCAATGCACATAAAAGGCCCTAAAATCTGGAATTCATTACCTGTAAATATAAAAGAAACACTACCTGTTTATAAATTCAAGTCTCTTCTCAAAGATCACTTACTCACCCAAAACCAAATAAATACTGAATAACTGAACCTTATAAATTGTATATCTTAAATTTTTCTCATAATTATACACATAAATGTTAAACCTAAGCCCCAATCTAACTTTTTTTTTTTAAATACACTACCAACAGAATACTCCTTCACGAATGTACAGCAATGCACGCAACATTGACCTGTCTTTGTAATACTTTTTTCATTTGTGCTTTATTGTTATCTGTTTACAAAAATTTTTTTAACACTGAACATCATTGTTTATTTAAATCTTAAATTTAATTTTAAGGCCTGCCCGTAATGTATACTTTCAAGTGGCTTTGGCATGCTGCTCTTACCTGATTTTTTTGTACCTCTGATGTTCAAATTATTAAATAAATAAATAAATAAATAAATAAATAAATTTAAAACCTCAGGTTGTGTCGTGTTCCAGGATGAAACGACGCATAAGGGGTTCGGCCCCCCCTTTAAAGACTCACTTTAAATTTTCCCAGTGGGTTTTGGGCGGGTTTTGCTGCCCCTTTGGGAGGATGGCGCTTTTTTCTTTTTCCACATTGACCCATCCTTTTTGGTTTCGGGGAGGGGGTGTTTTTTCCCCCCCCCCCCCCCCCCTGTTTCCATATTCACTGTCCCCGGGTTGGGAACTGTCAGCCCTGCTAAAATGTGAGCGGGATTTCCTCACCCTCTGATGACACGGAGTGTCTCGCAATTTCTGTTAGAACGCCCCACATTTCCAAATCCGACCCCTCCTCGTGTTCAGAGGATGTCCCCTTTTCTTTTCGCAGAGGCCATGGCCTATCTGTGAACGGTGTGAACTGGGAACTGTGAACAGTCGTCGGGGTTCATCGTCACGTGAGGTCACGACCCTGATGCTTTGGGGATTAGCGGGGAGGGTTTAAAAAGCATGGCTTGTTTTGAGGTTTTTTAAAAAACTGAGGTTGGAGGTTGAAGGAGGGGGTCTTGCTTCTCCGGGAGGAGATTAGGAGGCTGAAGGTCCACCTCAATGGGTCTGGAGAGAGTGTGAGGTGGCTGGATTGGGGGAATAGACTTTAGCAGTGAGGGGCAGTCGTCTTCGCTGTAAAGGGGGCTGTATTTTTGGGGGGGAGCAACGGCCCCGCAGTGAGGTGCAGCCCACCCTCTACAAGTGGGGAGTTGTTCACAGTAATGGGGGGCCTCAAATAAGGAAAGTTAAGGGTGAAAACTGAAGGGAGGAAATCGCTTTTTCCCGTTTCCAGGTGAAAGTATTCAGGGCCAGTGAAGGGAAGGGGATATGCCCCGCTAATGAAGGAAGCGCATTCTTGTGGTTGGTGACTCTCAGGTAAAATTATTGCCCTGCTTTTTGTAATGGAATAAAAAGATGAGAGTAGAGTGTGGGTTCCTGGGCTGGGTTGGGGACTTGTCAAAGGTGGTAATTCTGCAGGGAATGGGAACAAGCCCCTTTTTTTTTCTCAGTGCGGTGGAAATATTTGGGGAAAGGGGAGGAGAGAAGAGCTGCTAGATAAGTACAGGTCAGCTATAGATTTCATTAATCTAAGGGGGGGATCCCAATCTAGTGCATCTTTCCCCAGAAGGGGGGTAGGAAATGAATGGTTGTCTGGGAATTGGTGTAAATTGCTGGTAGCAATACTGCAAGGAACTTTCAATCCCATTCATTGACAACTGGAACAAAATTTTTTTGGCAAACATGATATTTTGCAAGGGAAGGGGTACTCTTCTGGGTAGGGGTGGTAGCACTTGCGACTGATTGAGAAGGCCATTGTGAAATGCCATATTTTAAATGATGGAAAGAGGTATGGGTGTTGTGGGGAACAAGCAGGTTGCAACACTGGGGTTGGAAAAGTAAATGTATAAAAGGCTTCAGCAGAAGTTATAAAAAAAGAAAATGAACGGGTCAAAAACAAAGGGGAAAGCAGGGGGCAGCAAGGGGTAGCTCCCTTAAGGTTTACTATACTAATGCAGGAGTTTTAGAAATAAGATAGATGAGCTAAGATTAATTGCAAGGCAGGAAACATAGATTTTATTGCTATAACAGAGACCGGGCTAATCTGAAAGATAGAGAGATGCCCTCTGAAAATCACAACAAGGCTATAAAATTTTTCCACATGCAGGGTCAAAAAGGAAAGGGGTGGAGTAGCGATGTATGTCAAGACAATTTAAAAATTTTTGTGTTTGACAAGATATTAAAATTTGAAGCGTCGCCATGAAACGTTTGGTTACGCTTCTCGGGGCCCAGAAAAACTAATTTTGGGGGTGATTTTCAGGGCCCAAATCTTGATAGGGGGTGCAGTAAACTTCTATGGGGCGAAATTTGTAAGGCTCACATCGAAAAGTTGTCTAAAGGGAGATTTTTAACTATAACAGTTTGATGGAGCATTTGACGGGAATTTGAGTCGGGTGACTTTCTTATACGCCCCGGATTTTTTTTAAAAAAAGTTTTGCAGAGCCAACTAGGGGAAATAACCTCCTTGACTTGGTTCTTGCCAGTAGGGAAACACTAATTAATAATCTTGAGGTTAATGATGAGCTTGGGGAGGAGTGATCAAAAATCACTCAGTTTTAATATATCAGGGAAATTTCCCCCTAATAATGGCAATCAAGTCTCCGCCCCTGACTTTCGCTTGGCTGATTTCATAGGACTGAAAAATTACTTAGGGGGGCTGAAACTGAATGACCTGACTAAGGGTCAGGTAGGTGGTGATGGTTGCCGTTATGATGCTTTCCAGGGCATAGTTCTAGCTGCTCAGTCAATTATGTTCCAAATGGGGAAAATAGATCAAACAAAAATGATCCTAAATGGATGAACAATAGATTAAAATATCTGATTGGTCAAAAGAGAGGCATATATAGGCAAATAAAAAGAGGAGGGGGCAATTAAGAAATCGATATATTCATTTAAAAGAGAGAAATAAAAAAGGGAATTAGAAAAGCAAAAAGAGATTATGAGGTTAAAATTTGCAAAAGAATCGAAGACAAACCCCAAAGGATTCTTTCAGGTATACAGAAGTAAGATCAGGGACAAGATAGGCCCACTCAAAAGTTCTCGGGTCAGCTCACTGACAGTGATAAGGAAATGTGTAGAATTTTTAACACATACTTCTCTCAGTTTTTACCAGGAGGATACCAGCGATATTCCAGTAATGATAATTATGTAGAACAGGACGATAAAAAACTGTGCACTATTAGGGTCACAGTGACATGGTCCTTAGGCAAATAGATAAATTAAAACCTAACAAATCCCCAGGCCCTGATGAACTGTATGCAAGGGTTCTAAAGGAATGTAAAGAGGAGCTTAGCACCCCTTTGGCTAATCTTTTCAAAATATCACTACAAACGGGCCCTGGTGCCAGTAAGTGGAAAATGGCAAATGTGATACCTATTTTCAAAACAGGTGACAGGTCCTTAGCTTCGAACTATAGACCAATAAGCCTAACCTCCATATGGGAAAATTTATGGAAACAAAAATTTGCCGAGGCGGGTTCGTAGCCATCTTGAAAGATAAATTAATCAACGAATCTCAGCATGGTTTTACAAAGGCGTTCCTGCCTTTAAACGATTTATTAACTTTTTTTCACTAAGGTATTTGAGGAGGTAGATCAGGGTTTAATAAATTGATATTGTGTATATGGACTTCAGAAAGGCTTTTGACAGGGTCCCACATCAGAGACTATTGAGGAAAATTAAAGCACATGGAATAGAGGAGAAATTTTTTCCCGGATAGAGGGATGGTTGACAAATAGCAGCAGAGAGTTTGCATAAAAGGGGAGAAATCAAGTGGGGAAGCGTCAGAGCGGTGTTCCACAGGGGTCAGTGTTGGGCCCCTGCTGTTCACAATCTACATAAACGACTAGATGAGGGCATAAGAAACGACATCGGGAAGTTTGCCGATGACACCAAAATAGGCCCTCGAATTCATTCTGACGAGGACATTCGAGCACTCCAGGAAGATTTGAAAAAGACTGATGCAGTGGTCGGAGAAGTGGCAGATCAGTTTAATATAGACAAATGCAAAGTTCTAAATGTTGGACAGGACAAAAACCATGCCACATATAAACTAAATAATGTAGATCTTAATATTACGGATTGCGAAAAAGATTTAGGAGTTTTTGGGTTTGCAGTAATCTGAAACCAAGACAACAGTGCATAAGTTTCGCAATTAAGCTAATAGAATCCTTGGCTTCATATCAAGAAGCATAAATAATAGGAGTCCTCAGGTTGTTCTTCAACTCTATACATCCTTGGTTAGGCCTCATTTAGATTATGCTGCACAGTTTGGTCACCGTATTACAGAATGGATATAAATTCTCTGGGAAAATGTACAAAGGAGGATGGGCAAAGATGATCCCCTGTATCAGAAACCTTCCCTATGAGGATAGACTAAGGGCCCTGAAAACTGCACTCTCTAGAAAGACGTAGAATTAGGGGGGTTTTGATTGAGGTGTATAAATGGAAGACAGGGAAAAAATAAAGGGGATGTAAATAGTGTGCTGAAAAAATCTAGCCTGACAGGACCGCAGCAATGGTTTTAAGTTGGAAAAATTCAGATTCAGGGAAGGATATAGGAAAAATACTGGTTTGGTAATAGAGTTGTGGATGAGTGGAACAAACTCCCAAGTACCGTTATAGAGGCCAGAACGTTGTGTAGCTTTAAAAATAGGTTTTGGGTAAATACATGAGTTAGATGTAGGTGGGTGTGAGTTAGACCTGATAGCTTGTGCTAACAGGTCGGTTGCCGTGTTCCTCCCTTAAGTCAATGTGACTGCCCTAAATTTGGTTGGGTGCTTTGGTTTAAACCGGTAGGGGGGGTTTTGGACCTGCCCTCGCATGGGCCAGTGGGCCCTTCGGGCATGTTCCTTCTTTTCTTATGTTCAATTTTTTTTAAATGTCCCTTTAAACCCAAATTAAAAGGGAAGGCATAAAAAGGGGTAAGACAAACCCTCCCTTCACATCCCCAACAAAGAAACACCTGACCGTGACGATGTTGACCATAAAAAAGGAGAAACACTGCAGCACCCTGCGGGCCCCCCTAACATTTGCCCAGCCACTTCAAACTACAGGGGTTTAGAAAGACATTACATATAGGCAGAGAATGAGGTTGAGTGACCCCAGGGTGACCTGAAGAATCTATTTTGGGGATGGGACGGGTGGACGTTTGAAAATCTGTGACTCCGGGTTTGTTGGGTTTGGGGGTGCTTAATTTTCCCATGAACGCTAATGTTTTTAAAATTTTTGTGTTTCCAGTGTTACTTTCTATTGTGTCGGTGACGGCGATTAGCGATGCTTCTAGGCACCGTCGGCTATATAAAATATAAAATATATAAATATATATTTTATTATTAAAATATATATATATATTATATATATATAAAAATATATATATATATTTTATAAAAAAACAGGGAAAAAAAAAATTTTTAAAAAATTTGGGGATGTGTGAAGTCCCACGGATGTAGTGCAGAATAAAAGAAAGAAAAAATTTTGCTAATTTTAATGAATGAAAAGAAGTTGAATGCCCGGGGCCCAAGCAAAACAAAGCTGAAGGGGAAAAGGGGAAATTTCACGGGGGAAAAAAAGGGGATTAAGTCAGGAAAACGGGGAGATTAGAGCCAAGGAAGGGGTAGCAATAAGTTGAAGATCATTAGGGAAAGAGAGAAGGGGGAATGAAAATGTAAAAAATTCAAGGATTATGTGGATTAAAATAAGGGTGGGAAATTTTTTAAAAGGGGGTCATAATATGTGTGTGTATGAAAAAAACAGAGGAGTGTAGAGGAGAGGGGAAGATTTTGGGAGATAATTGTGTAGGAGCTTTTCAGCCAAGGGGAGAGAGTAATTGTGGTGGGGGACCAAAAATCCTGAAGTGGGGAAAAAGCGTTTAGAGGGTGTGGTGGGGAAAAGTTTGAGGTCCCAGTTGAAAATGAAAAGGGGGGGAGCATTTAAATGAATTTTTTTATAAAAAGGAATTTTGGGTTTTTTATAGGAAAAACCAAATATTTTAAAAAAAAAGGTAATAAATAAGTATACAAAGATATAATAGGGGCAAAAATGACAGTATTTGTTGTGTCCCAATTTTTCCCAGATAAAAGCCCTTTTGGGCGGGACTTCAAGATGTCATGTTTATAGAAGGGGGCCCCAGATTATCAGATCACTTTTTTTTACAGCTACAGTGGGGAGTAAAAGGCAGATGAGATAGAAGGAAAAAGGAACCAGCAGGGGGAAGAGAGAAGTGAAAAATTTATAAAATAAAAAAAGGAATTTTGGGGAAGGACAGATTGGGGGGGGAGTGAGATTAAAAGGAGTGGGGTAAAAAGATAAAATGGGGTAAGTTTAATTGTGTTTAAGGGGTGGGTTTAGCAGAAGTTTGTGGGTTTCAGGAAAGTGGGTATGGGGGGGAAGAAAAGCGATTGGTGGGGAAAAAAAAGAGGAGAAGAGGGGGCAGTAAGAAAGAAAAAATTAGCAATGGAGTTTGCATATGGGGTAGTATATTTAAAAAAAAAAAATTGAGGTTTTAAAAGAGGGGTGAAACAAAGTAAAAGCAGGGAAAAATTTTGTTAAAAAAAAAAAAAATTTTTGGGGGGAGATTTTAAAAAGCAAAAGGGGGCCGGGAACGAATGGATTTTTTTGTTTAAAAAAAAAAGGGGAGGGGGGAGTTTTTTTTTAAATAGAGTTAGAATATCAGGAAGGTGGAGGGAAAATTTTTTAGGAATTGTTAAAAGTTTTATGAAATGGGGAAACTGTGATTTCGTTATAGGTAAAGGAGGAAAAGGGGGGGAAAAATGTCATTTGTGGCATTTTCCGGGGGAGGAGTGGGGAAAAGAATGGGGTTGGGCCCGAGCAATTGGTGTCAATTGCTGGGCTGGACTAAAACTGTAAGGAAAATGCGGGAAACATTCATTGACAACTGGGACCTTTTTATGGGAAAATGACATGTATGCCAGGGGGGGGTTTATTTTCTAGGGTGGGGTGGGGCACTGGTCCCAAACCCCGTAGGGAGCTTTTAGGTCTTTTTTTTCTAGGAATAGTTATGGTATGGGGTTTTTGGGGGGGGGAAAACTGGAAGTTTGCAGTGTAGAAATATGGTACAGGATAATAGTAATAGCAAAATGAGGTGGGTATTGGAAAGGCCCGTGGCCCTAAATTTACAAGGACAGTAAAGGTTTTGTGGAATAACAGAAAGGAAACAAAGGGTAAAGAGGGGAAGAGGGCCCTTTTAAAAATTTTTTTTAAAACAAAAGTTTGCATGCTAGGGAAAAAGATGGGGTTGAGACTAGTTCAAATGCAGGTAAAAATTGTGTATTTTGCCAAAAAACTGAAAAGGGTTTAATTCAAAAATTTGGGACTGCCTGCAGAATGTCACTTCAGGGTTTTAAATTGTTCCAAGTAGATGAAAATGTCGGGAAGGGGTGGGGGGGGCATTGTATGTCCGGACGGGGGGTTGGGGGAAATGTTGCATAAAAAAAGGGGATTTTTGTCTGAAAATAACACATACAAGGGCTGGGTTTGAATTTTCGAGGGGCATGAAAAATTAATTTTTGGGGTGATATACCGTCCCCCCCAAAATTTTGATAGGGACCAGGGGGACTACTATGGGGGGAAAATTTTTAAAGGGGCCCCAAAGGGACGATAATATAGTAATTCTAGGAGACTTTAACTTTAGTCATTTGATTGGAATTTCTTGACTGGGGGGTTTTTGAAAATTTGCTTCTTAGAAGTAGTTCAGGAATTTTTTTTGAAGCAGTTTGGGGACAGAACCCACAAGGGGGAATAACCCCGCTTTATTTGTTCTGGCAAAAAAATGAAACCCCTTTTTAATAATTTAGAAGGGTTTTAGGGGGAAATGGGTGTAGCGACCAAAATCAATTACATTTGCATTGAAAGGGAAATATGATAGTTTGGGATACTCCCGGGAACAGTCCCAGATTTCGCTTACAGATTTCGATGGGTTTTGAGAACCTTTTCATCGTTGACTGGGGTAAAAGAAGAAGCTATCAAAATGAGAGCTTTCCCGAAAAACTTACTGCTGCCCCAAAGAACGTTTATCCCCTATAAAGAAATTTTGAAACAAATAAAAGGAAACCCAAAAAAGGTGAAAATAGGCTCAAATTTTCTACTAAGGGGATAAAAAAGGAATTTTTTTGGCGTATCAAAAAGGTGAGGGTCATCTTTGAATCCGTATATTTTATTTAAGGGGCATAAAAAAGGGGGGTAAGAAAACTAAAATGGGCTATGAAATTTAAAATTGCTAGGGGTTCTAAAAAATAACCCAAAAAATTTTTTTTCCCGGTAATAGAACAAAAGTCAGAGATAAGATAGGTCCCCTTAAAAATAACTATGGGCATCTTATGACAAAGAGAATGAAATGTGCTCGATTTTAAATAATTATTTTCTCTCGGTTTTTACACAGGAAGACACTAATAATATTCCAGTAATTAATTTTTATAGTGGGCCAAAAGAAGATAAATTATGTAACATCACAGTCACTAGTGAAATGGTTGTGAAGCAGATAGACCGACTGAAGCAAAATAAGTCACCGGGTCCTGATGAGGTTTTTTCAAGGGTTCTTAAGGAATGCAAAATGGAACTCTGTGAACCATTAAAATATTTTTAATTTATCTCTTCAAACAGGTGTAGTGTCTGATATGTGGAAGATGGCTAATGTAATTCCTGAACATCAAAATGGTATACAATACCGACAGGTTGTGGGTAAGACACATATGCAACAGTTAGACAACTTTATTCCGAAACGTTTCGCCTACACAGTAGGCTTCTTCAGTCGAATACAGAAAATAGGCAGGAACAGTAGAGATGTGAAGACGATGTAATCAGTCCATCACCCTTGTAGTCGTAGAATTTGAGGTTGTCAGTCCCTCGGCCTGGAGAAGTTCAGTTCCTGACCATGGAACTGAACTTCTCCAGGCCGAGGGACTGACAACCTCAAATTCTACGACTACAAGGGTGATGGACTGATTACATCGTCTTCAAATCTCTACTGTTCCTGCCTATTTTCTGTATTCGACTGAAGAAGCCTACTGTGTAGGCGAAACGTTTCGGAATAAAGTTGTCTAACTGTTGCATATGTGTCTTACCCACAACAATGTAATTCCTATTTTTAAAACAGGGGACAAGTCGTTACCGTCAAATTACCGCCCAATAAGCCTGACCTCAATTGTAGGCAAATTACTAGAGTCAATTATAGCTGAGATTATAAGAAGCCATCTCGATAAGCATAGCTTGATTAATGATACTCAGCATGGATTCACAAGAGGCCGATCTTGTCTAACTAATTTATTAACTTCAGTAAAGCTTTTGAGGCTGTTGAGCACGATAAAGAATTTGATATCATTTACTTAGATTTTAGTAAGGCATTTGATAGAGTTCCGCACCAAAGACTGTTAAAGAAAGTAGCAGCTCATGGCATTGGGGGAAGGGTTTTCTCGTGGTCGAATCTGGCTCACAGACAGGGAACAGAGAGTGCCTAAATGGGTTAAATCCAGTGGGGTTCAGTAACAAGTGGCGTTCCACAGGGTCAGTCTTGGGCCCGTTTTGTTTTAATATTTTCAATGATCTGATAAAGGAATTACTAGGATAAGAAAATTTTCGCCGATGACCCAAAATAGGTAGGAAAATTTGATTCAAACGTAGATGTTGGGGACTTCAAAAGGATTTGACAAACCATTCTTGGTCAAAAAGTGGCAGATCATTTAAATGTAGTAAAGAAAGGGTTTTCTGAAGCTCGGGATTGTCCAAAACCCTAGCACTTAAAATTTAAAATAATGAGAACTTAGCCTAAGATTGCAAAAAGGATTGGGGGGGTTATGGTAAGCAAAAACCTTAAACCAAGACAGCAATGCCTGACGACGTAAAAAGGGAAATAGTTTACGGGGATTTATATCAAGAAGGAAAGAAAACAGAAGTCCAGAGGTCATCGCAGTTTTATAATCATTAGTAAGGCCCCACCTAGATTAGCACTCAATTTGGTTCCATATTAAGAATGGATATAAATTCGTTAAAAAACATTAGCGTAGGATGACTAAATTAATACACAGCATTAAAAATTTCCCTTTGAAAAAAGATTGAAGACTCTTAATTTAAATTCACTTGTAACGAAAAATAGGGGGAGACCTGTCGAAGTGTATAAGTGAAAATGGGTATTAAAAAAGGGGTATTAAAATGGTCTTGAGGAATCTCTCCAAGAGGGAAAAACCCCCAGTAATGGATTAAATTGGATAAATTTGATTTAGAAAGGGCTAGGAAAATATTGGTTTGGAAATAGGGGTTGTGATGGAACAGTCTACCCGGGGTTATTGAGGCTAGGACTTTGGGGATTAAATTTAGTTGGATAAGTACATGAGGGAAGGGTTGGTTTGAGTGGGACTTTCTACCAGAGCTTTTTTCTTGGACATTGAAAATTGGGGGGCAAAAAGTTTTTTTTAGGGGATGAATTGTAAAGGGCCCGCCTAGTAGGGCCCACACCTGCTGCAGTGTCCCCCCTTTCTATGTTCTTATGTTCTTTTGATGAGAAGAACCAGTTTTTATTAGTGCGATGTCAGTGAGTAGAATGAAAGCGGGTACAGCGGGATTAAATGGGATAAAATAGAAATGCTAAAGCAGGGGGATAAAGTTTTGGGGTGGTTTTAAATTTTTATTTAATAAATTCTGGGAAAGGGCATGCATAGTTTTCCCTTTTTATAAAAAGGGAAATGGACAAAAGAGATCTAAAATTATAGAAATAAGTCTTTGAGTATACCTGGTAAAGGTTTGGAGGGGGAGTTTTTTTATTGAAAAAATTAAAATAAAACGGAGAGAGGACAGCAGATGAAAAAGGAACTTTAGGAATGTAAGGGTTTGAGACCGTGTTTGTAGTGAAAAAAACAGGGAACAGTCTTTAGATAAGGTATAGAGGTTTTTGTGGGATTTTGGATTTGGGAAAAGGGGTATGTTAGAGTGGGTAGTGGGGTAAATTTTGGAGATGTTCAAAATTTTACCCATAAAAAATTTGATATTTTTTACTTAGATTTTGTAAGGGTTTGATAGAGTTCCCCACCAAAGACTGTTGAAAAAAGTAGCACTCTGGCATTGGGGGAAGGGTGCCTGTGGATCGAATCAAGGTCACAGACAGGAAGCAAAGATGTCCATAAATGGGGTTAAATCCGGTGGGGACAGTAACAATGGGGTTCCACAGGGATCGTCTTGGGCCCCTTGTTGTTTATAATATATATAATGACTTGATGAAGGAATTACATGATATAAGAAATAAGAAAGGAGGAACCGCAGCAGGCCTGTTTTGGGCCCCTACTAGGAGGTCCTTTACAATACCCCCCAACAACATTTGACCTACCCCAAATTTTTAATGCTACCCAAAAAATAAGCTCTGATGTGCAAGTCCCACTCAAATCCAACCCATCCCACTCATGTATTTATCCAAACCTAAATTTGAAACTACCCAAAGTCCTAGCCTCAATAACCCAACTAGGTTAGACTGTTCCACTCATCTACTACCCTATTTCCAAACCAATACTTTCCTATGTCCTTTCTAAATCTAAACTTATCTAATTTAAATCCATTACTGGGGGTTCTCTCTTGGAGAGATATTCTCAAGCCCTTGTTAATATCCCCTTTATTAATACCTATCTTCCACTTATTACACTTCGATCAGGTCTCCCCTATTTTTCGTCAAAACAAGTGAATAACTTAAGAGTCTTCAATCTTTCTTCATAAGGAAGTTTTTCTAATGCTATTTTATTAATTTAGTCATCCTACGCTGAATGTTTTCTAAAAAATTTTATGTCCATTCTGTAATATGGAGACCAGAATTGAACTGCATAATCTAGGTGAGGCCTTACTAATGATGAAAAAGCTGCAGTATGAACCTCTGGACTTCTGTTGCTTACACTTCTTGATATAAATCCCAGTAATCTATTTGCTTATTACGTACGCTTAGGCATTGCTGTCTTGGTTTAAAGGGTTGCTGCTTACCAAAACCCCCCAATCCTTTTCGCAATCTGTATGGCTAAGTTCTACATTATTTAACTTATAAGTGCTAGGTTATGGACACCCCCGAGCTTCGAACCTTGCATTTACTACATTGAACTGCATCTGCCACTTTTCTGCCCAAGAGTAGAGTTTGTCTAAATCCTCCTGAAGTTCCCTAACATCTACTTTTGAATCAATTATCCTCCCTATCTTCGTGTCTCGGCGAATTTGCTCATATCACTAGAAATTCCTTCATCAAGATCATTGATATATATTATAAACAACAACGGGCCCAAGACTGATCCCTGTGGAACGCCACTTGTTACTGATCCCCTCGGATTTAACCCATTTATGGACATCTCTGCTTCCTGTCTGTGAGCCATAAATTCGATCCACGAGAGCACTCTTCCCCCAATGCCATGGGCTGCTACTTTCTTCAACAGTCTTTGGTGCGGAACTCTATCAAATGCCTTACTAAAATCTAAGTAAATAAATCAATTCTTTATCGTGGTCAACACCTCAAAAGCTTTACTGAAAAAAAGTTAATAAATTAGTTAGACAAGACCGGCCTCTTGTGAATCCATGCTGAGTATCATTAATCAAGCTATGCTTATCGAGATGGCTTTTATAATTTCAGCTATAATTGACTCTAGTAATTTCCCTACAATTGAGGTCAGGCTTATTGGGCGGTAATTTGAGGGTAACGACTTGTCCCCTTTTTAAAAATAGGAATTCATTAGCCATCTTCCACATATCAGACACTACACCTGTTTGAAAGATAAATTAAAAAATATTAGTTAATGGTTCACAGACTTCCATTTTGCATTCCTTTAGAACCCTTGAAAAAACCTCATCAGGACCCGTGATTTATTTTGCTTCAGTCGGTCTATCTGCTTCACAACCATTTCAACTAGTGACTATGATGTTACATAATTTATCTTTCTGGCCCACTATAAAAATTAATTACCGGAACACTACTAGTGTCTTCCTGTGTAAAAACCGAGAGAAAATAATTATTTAAAATCGAGCACATTTCTTTCTCTTTGTCAGTAAGATGCCCATAGTTATTTTTAAGGGGACCTATCTTACTCTGACTTTTGTTCTATATACCTGGAAAAAACTTTTTGGGTTAGTTTTAGAATCCCTAGCAACTTTAATTTCATAGTCCCTTTTAGCTTTTCTTATCCCCTTTTTAATGTCCCTCTTAGTGTCAATATACTGGTTAAATAAGTGACCCTCGCCTCTTTTGATACGCCTATAAATTCCCTTTCTTATGCCCTAGTAGAATTTTCAGCCAAATTATTCATCCTTTTTGGGTCATTTCTATTTGATCAAAATTTCTTTATAAGGGATAAATGTTCTTTGAGCAGCATGTATTGTTTTCAGAAAACTGTCCAAAATTGATAGCTCTCTTCGTTACCCCAGTCAACAGATGATAAGTGTTCTCTAAGCCCATCGTAATCTGCTAAGCAAAAAATCTGGGACTGTTACTGAGTTATCCCTACTATCATACTTCCATTCAATTCTAAATGTAATTGATTTGTGGTCGCTAGCACCCAGTTCTTCTGAAACTTCTAAATTATTAACAAGGGGTTCATTGTTTGCAGAACTAAGTCAAGCAGGTTATTACCCCTTGTAGGTTCTGTCACAAACTGCTTCAGAAAGCAATCCTGAACTATTCTAAGAAGTCGTATGATTCTAATTCCAGTCAAGAATTCCAATCAATATGACTAAAGTTAAAGTCTCCTAGAATTACTACCTTATCGTGCCTTGTGGCCCCAACAATTTCTCCCATAGTAGTCTTCCCTGGTCCCTATCTAAATTTGGGGGACGGTATATCACACCTACAGTTAATTTTTCATGCCCCTCTGAAAATTCTATCCAAACAGACTCGTATGTGTTACTTCAGACTTAATACCCCTTTTTAATGCAACAGTTCAAGCGATCTCGGACATTACAATGCCACCCCACCCCCCTTCCCGATACTTCTATCTACTTGGAACAATTTGAAACCCTGAATGTGACATTCTGCAGGCATGTCCCGACTTTTTGAATTAAACCACGTTCCAGTAATGGCAAATACATCTATGTTACCTGCACTAGCAACTAGTCTCAACTCGTCCATCTTATTCCTAGCACTGCGACTATTGTGTAATATATACTTAAGGACCCTCCTTTCTCTTTATCATTGCTGCTCCTTGCTGTTATTCCACTAAACCCATTACTGTCCTTGTCAATTAGTGCCAATGGCCTTCCGATTCCACCTCATTTGCCTATTACTAGTTCTCCTAGTACTCATATTACTACCCTGAGACTTCACAGTTTCCCGCAGAAACCCATACCACTAACTATTCCTGTTTAAAGACCTAACAGCTCCCTCCACTGCGTTTGCCAGTGCTCCCACCCCACACCTAGACAAGTGAACCCATCCCTGGCATACATGTCATTTTTGCCATAGAAGAGGTCCCAGTTGTCAATGAATGTTACCGCATTTTCATTTACAGTATTTGTCCAGCCAGCAATTGACACCAATTGCTCTGGACAACCATTCATTTCCCAAATCCCCTCCTTGGCAAAATGCCACATATGACAGGTTTCCCCCCCTTCTTCCAAATTATCTCTATTGCTGACCTATACCTGCTAATCAGGTCCTCACTCCTACGTCTGCCAACATCGTTGTCTCCAGCACTGAGACAGATAATAGGATTGCTCCCATTACCTCTCATGATGTCATCCAGACGGCTAACAATATCCTTCATTTCCCAGCCCCAGGAAAACACACTCTCTGCCTCCTAATCCTATCCTTCAAACAGAATGCCCTATCCATGTACTTAATCTGACTATCCCCAACAACAACAATGTTTTTACCTTCCTTGGCGTCGTCCGTAGTGATGCTCCGAGTAGTCGACTCACATTCGCCAGGTAGCATTACACCCACTTGTAGAATTCGTCATGACGTTCTCGATGGTCTTCATTGGGGTTTCTAGGGATGTCTCACTCACGCTGCCAATGCTTCCTTGTGCTCGTTGTGGCATTCCCAGTAGAACACTCACATTCGTCAGGTAGCACCGAGAATGAGTTGGAAGTTTCCACGAAGTCTTCTGGTTTCTCGTTGTTTCTGCCTCTCCAACCGTTTTCTTAATCTTCAGCTTGGTTCCATGTTGCCGGCCACTGACCAAGCTCCCCTCTTAACCTGGGGACTCACAACAGGAGGATTACTACGAATCCTCTTGTTCTCCTCCGTTAATCGCCGTATCTCCAGTTTAGCGACTCTGAGTTCTTCTCTCAGCTGCTGGTAAAGCTGCTCAAGAGAGGGCATCCTGATCAGATTCACAGAGAGCACACAAACAGGTCTTCACAGAGCTAAGTACACGTCACCACTCAAGCTAAGTACACGTCACCACTGGTGACGATGACTTCGATGACACGAAGATAGGTAGGATAATTGATTCAAACGTAGATGTTAGGGAACTTCAGGAGGATTTAGACAAACTCTACTCTTGGTCAGAAAAGTGGCAGATGCAGTTCAATGTAGATAAATGCAAGGTTCTGAAGCTCGGGAGTGTCCATAACCCTAGCACTTATAAGTTAAATAATGTAGAACTTAACCATACAGATTGCGAAAAGGACTTGGGGGTTATGGTAAGCAGCAACCTTAAACCAAGACAGCAATGCCTAAGCGTACGTAATAAGGCAAATAGATTACTGGGATTTATATCAAGAAGTGTAAGCAACAGAAGTCCAGAGGTCATACTGCAGCTTTATACATCATTAGTAAGGCCTCACCTAGATTATGCAGCTCAATTCTGGTCTCCATATTACAGAATGGACATAAATTCTTAGAAAACATTCAGCGTAGGATGACTAAATAATACATAGCATTAGAAATCTTCCTTATGAAGAAAGTTTGAAGACTCTTAAGTTACATTCACTTGTTAGACGAAGAATGAGGGGAGACCTGATCGAAGTGTATAAGGGGAAAAGATAGGTATTAATAAAGGGATGTTAACAAGGTCTGAGGATATCTCTCCAAGAGAGAACCCGCAGTAATGGATTTAAATTAGATAAGTTTAGATTTAAAAAGGACATAGGTAATATTGGTTTGGAAATAGGGTATAGATGAGTGGAACAGTCTACCTAGTTGGGTTATTGAGGCTGGGATTTTGGGTAGTTTAAAATTTAGGTTGGATAAATACATGAGTGGGATGGGTTGGATTTGAGTGGGACTTGCACATCAGAGCTTATTTCTTGGGTAGCATTGAAAATTGGGTAGGTCAAATGTTTGTTAGTGGGATGAATTGTAAAGGACCTGCCTAGTATGGGCCAACAGGCCTGCTGCAGTGTTCCTCCTTTCTTATGTTCTTATGTTATGTATGGAATGGGAGGTAAGTTATTGAAAGTGGTGAAAAGTTTTTACGAGGATAGTGAGGCTCAGGTTAGAGTATGTAAGAGAGAGGGAGATTATTTCCCAGTAAAAGTAGGCCTTAAACAAGGATGTGTGATGTCACCGTGGTTGTTCAATATATTTATAGATGGAGTTGTAAGAGAAGTGAATGCTCGGGTGTTGACAAGAGGTGTGGGGTTAAAAGATAAAGAATCTAACACAAAGTGGGAGTTGTCACAGTTGCTCTTTGCTGATGACACTGTGCTTTTGGGAGATTCTGAAGGGAAGTTGCAGAGATTGGTTGATGAGTTTGGTAGTGTATGTAAAAGAAGGAAATTAAAAGTGAATATAGGAAAGAGTAAGGTGATGAGGATAACAATAAAATTAGGTATCAGAAGACTGGATATCAGATTGGAGGGAGAGAGTATGGAGGAGGTGAATGTTTTCAGATATTTGAGAGTGGACGTGCAGCAGATGGGTCTATGAAAGATGAGGTGAATCATGCCTCTGGCAAGACAGTGTTGGAGTGAATGATGATGAAAGTTTTTATATTATTAGCACATTGGCCGCCTCCCACCAAGGCAGGGTGGCCCGAAAAAGAAAAACTTTCATCATCATTCACTCTATGCCAGAGTCAAGCTTACACTACAGTTATAAAACGGCACTGTACTTCCCATCTCCAGGAATCAAGTCCGGCCTGCCAGTTTCCCTGAATCCCTTCATAAATGTTACCTTGCTTACACTCCAACAGTATGTCAAGTCTCTAAAAACCATTTTTCTCCATTCGCTCCTAACATGCTCACTAATGCTTGCTTGACGTCCAAGCCCCTCGCACACAAAACCTCCTTTACCCCCTCCCTCAAACTTTTCCTAGACCGACCCCTACCCCGCCTTCCCTCCACTACAGATTTATACACTCTCGAAGTCATTCTATTTCTTTCCACCCTCTCTACATGTCCAAATCATCTCAATAACTCCTCCTCAGCCCTCTGGATAATAGTTTTGGCAATACCACAAACGAGTGGTATTTAATCAATAACAACATTGTGACTAGCCGAGGACTCGAACCCATGTAGAATGAAATTAGCTCTGAGGCACCCACACCACCGTATGTCGTATGTCCTCGGATCACGGTAAAACACCTAGCTCTGATGGGTTCATGATGTTTGTAGGATTGAGTGGTCCAGTTGGATAAAGCGTCATGGGACTTCCGCTCACCATGGTGAGGGCCAAAACGACATGGGTTCGAGTCCTCGACTAGTTGCAATGTTCTACAAGGTTCTGTGCCTTGTTGAACAGAGCTTTCCACTATTGCAGCTTCAGATTTAACTCTGTTGACCTCTACTTTTTGCCAATTATTTATTTAGCACGTATTTTGTGCGCTATTACACTATGATTGCATTTGTCGAAAGCTTTTACAAAGTCTGTGTATATTACATCAGCATTTTGTTTTCCTTCCATTGCATCCAAGACCATATCATAGTGATCCAGTAGTTGCGAGTGGCAGGAACGACCTGCTCTGAACCCATGTTACCCTGGATTGTGTAGTTTTTCGAAATTCAAGTAGTTTGCAATCGTGCTTCTTAGCACCCTTTCAAATATTTTTATGATGTGGACAAATATTTTTATGATGTGGGACGTTAGAGCTATTGGTCTATAGTTCTTAGCCAGTGCTTTACTGCCACTTTAATGGAGTGAGGCTATATCCGTTGTTTTTAGTGACTGGAATATCACCCGTGTCTAAGCTCCTTCTCCAAAGTATACTTAGGGCACGCAAAAGTGGTTTCCTGCAGTTTTTAATGAACACAGAGTTCCACAAGTCTGGGCCTGGGGTTGAGTGCATGGGCATGTTGTCAATAGCTCTCTAAGTCTATGGGAGTTAGGGTAATGTCAGAAATATGGCATACATTGATGGAGTTTTGAGGCTCATTCATGAAAAAATCATTTGGATTTTCGATCTTTAGACTGATTAGTGGGCCACTAAACACAGAGTCATATTGGGATTTCAGTATCTCACTCATTTCTTTGTTGTCATCTGTGTAAGTCTCATCTTGTCTGAGCAAGAGCCCGATACTAGATGTGGTATTTGCCTTGCTTTTGTCATATAAAAAGAAATATTTCGAATTTCTTTCAATTTCACTAATCGCTTTTAGCTCCTCCTGTCTCTCCTGGGTCCTGTAAGAGTCTTTTAACTTAAGTTCGATACTTTCCACTTCCCTGGTCATTGCTTCTTTCCGTATATCAGATAATCTAGCGTTCTTGAGGAACTCTGTGATTCTTCGTCGTCTTCTGTAGAGGGAGCAACTTTCACTCTCCAGTTTACTTTTCTTTCTTAAATCAAACCAAATCAAATCAAATAAAATCAAGTTTATTCTTTATAGAGATTACAATGCGGGGTTTACATATTATAGGATATTGTGTGGCTTACATATTATAAAATGCTAATTACAGAGGTGGCTACTATCACACCTAGCATCACTAGGCATTTCCGGCAGACTAAGATCAATTCAAAACTCTATATTGGTACAGATTATGGAGCATATTGGTATTAAGGCTAAGTAACTGCATCACAGTTCGTAAATTTAGTAATGTGAATGGTTTTGTTTTTGTATAATACATAGTTTCTATATTGGAGTATCACAGGCAAACTTATGACTAGTTAAGATTCATTAAGAAATAGTTGTATTACGTATTTCTATGTTTATAATCAATTGGGGGAATATGCCTTGAACATACTTCAGCTGCCAGGAAGTTGATTCTTTCAAGGCACTGGTTTGAATCCACGTTATGTAAGATATCTTCCCAATATGTTTCATTTAAGACATGGTTCACCTGGTCCCAGTTGATGTTCTTGTTGTTGAAGTTGTATTTGGTGAAGACACCTTCACAGCTACGTGCATTGTGATAATTATTATTTATATTTAAAAGTTAGAAACAGGTAAGTATCTTAACTATGTAAAAGCAGTTACAGTAAAAGAAGATATACTAGGGGAGAGGTAAAATTAGTTATTTTCATACAAGAAATCACATCTCCCTTTCTGTAGCCTTATTCATGAGGTACATTTTGGCTCTCTTCCTAAACTGGCTCATGCTGTAACATGTCTAGGCACTCTATTCCACTCTTTTATTGCTGTATAGAGATGTCTATGACGCCTGACTACTGACTCTAGTTACTGCAAAATTGTTCACCCTTTCCTTAATTCTGTAACTGCATTGATTCCCGGCCTTAACAAAATTGGCAGTAGATATTGGGGACGCTGGTTGTGAGCAATTTTATGAATGTAATTTAGCTTTAGTTGAGTTACTCTGTCCTCAACATTCAGCATGTCCAATTGTGGTAATTTATCCTGCCCTACATGCTCTCTTGGACCCAGGTCCAGAATGAATCTCACCATTTTGTTCTGCGTGATTTGTAGCCTATCTTTCATTTTTTTTTTAAGAGCAAGAGTAAATAAGTAGTAAGTTTTTCAGGTATACACAAATACAGTTACATAGATTATCATACATAGCAGCATATGTGTAGAGAACCTAGGTTAACCCAAAAAATTCAGAGTGACTTATTTCCATTGGGGTCTATATGACTCTATAATACACGTTGGTTATGAGGAAGGAAGGTGGTCATGAGGTGTCTGCAATTATAGTATGGTTAATGCAATTATTTCAATCAAAAGTATATTGAAATGTATGTAAAAGCGTCTGCAAATAAAAAAAATGTAAAATTAAATGGAAAACCTACGAGCAGGCATACATATATATAACAAAAAATGCACAATACCGTGACTGGAACGATACACAGATAACATGCACATAGAAGAGAGGAGCTTACGACGACGTTTCAGTCCGACTTGGACCATTTACAAAGTCACACTAACGAGATCATCATATCATCATAACTCACAGGTAAGGACCCACGAGGGGCGAGGGGCAAGTGGGGACAGTGCGAAGAATAGACGGTGAGAGGAATGGCTTGAGTCGACGAGAGAAGAGTCAGGACTAGACCCAACAGCTAAGCCTTGGAAGCAGAGGGAAACAGCAACACAAAAAACAGGAGAACACTCAGTCGTCCGGCTGGCAAGCTATCTGCATCTTGCATTCTTGATGTTGATTGGAGGCTGGCAGAAGCTGGAGGCGTGGTCAAGGGAGGCTAGCTTCTTGATTGGTCAGGTGTCGTTAAAGTGTGAGTCAGGAGTTACATAATTTCTTCAGTATTGGAGGCATTCCTTATGTTGTGCAGTTGTTGGGAGGAAACGATAAGTAGTCTTGTAATATTGGGTCGAAATGCTGGGTCGGCTTGTAACTGGTCAAAGGTCATCTTGAGTGCTGTGAAGGAGCAATGGGTTCCTTTACGATTTGTAAACTTGACTGTTCTGTCGTGTAATTTCTCGTACAAAGTGTCGACATTCATGGTGGGTTCTTGGTCAGGAGTCGTATAAAAAGTTATATCTTTCCAGTGCAGGTATTGATCTCGGTGTTGGTCTTCTGTATTAATACGTCGAGTGATGACTGGTGAGGTTTTTGTTGGTGGTTCATTCAATGTTGGTGTCTCCGCTACAGAGTGTATAGAAGACTGTGGTGGAATCGTGGCTTCTGATTGGTCCATTTGAGTAGTGGTGAGTGGAGGCGAAGGAGTGATATTTGCGCCGCCACGACGAGTCCAATCGACGAATAGGAGGCGTGGTGCTGTCTTGGATGTTATCAGGTGAATGTTGATTGGAAGATTCAAAAGAGGATGCGTCGTCGTTGTCAATTATTAATTCCTTCAAGTCATCTGGCGCTTCAAAACTGACGATCTTCGGGATTATTTTCAAAATTTCAGCTGATGGTGGACTTGTAGGGAAGTTAAATGTTGGCATGTTGTTGAGTGCATGAAGTTCATTAATAGTCGTGTTGAAAGAGCCAGGTTTTGCAGCATTTTACATGTGAGCAAACATCATGCAGTAATAGAATTTGGTAGATATATCATCAGGTGGAGGTTGGGTAGTGAGAGGTGGTGGAGACGACTGTTGAGTGGCTTGTAGAATCTTGGATGTTGTAGATTGAATCTTGGCAATTGCAGCGTATGTAGGAGAGGTTCCAGATGACTTCTTTGTTTCTTCCTTCAGTTTCTTAGAGAGGATATCCTTACGCACTGGACATTTGGCTGCAAGAGTATGGTGATCACTCTTACAGTTGATGCAAGTGGGAGCAGCAGTGGAAGTGCAAGAACGGAAATCGTGTCCTGTAGTCCCACAGGTGGAACATATCTTCTTATTCTTCACGTGGCAGTCGGCAGTAGAGTGACTGTACGAGTAACATGTCCAGCAAGGTGTTATGTACGTGAAGCGTTCAGGTTCAATCTGTCGAGGGTTGATGTAGTAGTAAGAAGAGATGGCCAGGCCATCAGACAGTGCTCTGGTCGCCATGGTAACGTCCAGGAATGTGACCTTGAGCATTGAGGAAGCGTTTGGGATCTTTACAACAGTCAATCTTGGCCCAGGTGTTGAGGTCTTCAAGTGATGACGTTATTTCCTGGATGGACATGTTCGTGATCAGCCTGTCAAGACGTTTCATAAACACTGAACGTTTTGCAAGCATGTATGGTGACGTGGAGATGGTAAAGCCGCGGTCTTCTAAGGTCTTCATGGCAGTAGGTGTAAGCACTTTGTCAGCTTCAGCATCATCGAGAAAAGTGACGATGAAAGCTTTCAGTGACGTAATGTTGGAGAACTTTGCGTGAAGACAAGTGTTGAGAGAAGCTGCAAGCTCAAGCTTCGTGGCGTCATCGACGACAGCAGACTTGGGTTTAATTTTCACACGATGTAACATCGTGGAGATGGTAGAGGTTCCCCTCCCCAACGGGGATCGTAGGGATACTGTGCAAGTATGGAGAGCTGCTATGACCTGCCGAGGCGAGTCAGAAGCAGAGTTTGTCCACTAACGAGAAGTAGAGCACGACGGGTATATATAGGCAGGAAGTGGTGGTAGTAGTAGTAATAGTAGTGGCGGAGGTGGAAGGAAGTAGTGGTGGGGAAGTGAGGAGGAGGAGCCAGTCAAATACTAAGAAAGAGGAGCACTGCAAGGGAGCTAGGTGCCCAGAGGGAGAGCAAGAACACAGAGGTGGGGGGAGGGGATAATAAAATAAATAATGAAGGAACAGAAACACAAGCCAGAAGAAAGAAAGACAACCCAGAAGAGAAAAAGGAAGATGAAAGGGGAAGAGGGAGAAGAAAAAGGAGGAATCAGGTTAAGTCACGGGTGTTCTGAAGTTTGGAGCATTTTACAATGTAGTGGGAGAGGAAGGCATCTACAGAGACGAAACCAGAACTAAGATTCATACAAGGAAAGTTGTGTATTAGGGAGGATTCGACCAGAAGGCGACTGTAGGGAAGTAGGGAAGACAGTTCTAGCAGAAGACCAATCAATAGGATGGCTGTGATCTCTGACATGACAGAAAAGAGCATTGTTAGTGTCGGCAAGCCTAACACTATTTTTGTGCTCCCTAAGTCTGTCAGAAAGAGATCGGCCAGTTTCTCCAAAGTATTGAAGAGGACAGGAGGAGCAAGAAATAGAGTAGACACCAGGAACATCTGTAGAGGAAGGAGAGGTATGAACGAGATTAGTGCGAAGAGAGTTAGTCTGGCGAAAAGTAAGCTTGATGTCTAAGGAACGGAGAGAATTGTTGAGATTAGAAAGACCGGAAATGTAGGGAAGGCAGAGGACAGAAGAGTTCCCAGGAGTAGAGAGTTTGGGAGAGAAGAAATTACGTTTAGCACGTGAGAGGGCAGAGTCTGTGAAATGGGGAGAGTAGCCAAGATGGGAAAACGAATTATGAAGAGTGGAAATTTCTGCTGGAAGGAACTGAGGATTACAGATGCGGAGATTTATTATAGAAAGGGGAGAAAGGGTAACACCCACTTTCTTCGGCTAACAGGGAAGCTGATAGCAAAACCTATGAAGTCATCCACTGTCAAGGTCCTGGGGGGTAAAACGGAAAAGGGAAAAACCTTTTCGTGACAGGGAGCTCAAGGAAAGTAAGAGAATTATGATTATTCCAGTTCAGGGTTAAAAACTTAATTGAAACGGGGATATTTAGACGTCAAAGGGAAAAAGGTTGGACACAGACTTTTAAACTTAATGAGGGCCGCAGAGCAAAAAAGTAGAACTATAGTATGAGGCCACAGACAAAAAATACACTAGTAAATTAAGACCTGGGGAAACACATCTCTCTCAGATTCTAGGGACCCACAAACTGAGAAAAACCAAGAATATTGTCCTAACTAAACCTAATGAAACACCACTACATCCCACTGACACAGCTAACAAGATAAACGACTTCTTCTCAACCATAGGATCTAATCTCGCCAGTAAAATCCCACATACCAATGCCCATGCCGGGGACTACCTAGATGGGAATTTCCCTAATTCCTTCTATCTTGCACCAACTGAGCCCATAGAAGTCACCGAGATTATAAAGTCACTTAAAAAAAATAACTCGGGGAATCTGTCTCATGTCCCACCATTACTGTACAAGCGAGCGGCCCATGTCCTTTCGCATGCTATTTCATTACCTTTTTAACAAGTCACTAGAGACTAGCACCTTCCCGAAACTACTCAAGATGGCAAGGGTTACACCAATACATAAAGGTGGTGACCCTACAGACTTAAACAACTATAGGCCAATATCTAACTTACCATTGCTATCCAAAATCTTTGAGAAACTCGTGCACAGGAGACTGTATTCATTTATAATGGCTCAAAACATACTCAACCCCTGCCAATTTGGATTCAGGAAAAATAAAAGCACTAATGATGCAATCATAAAAATGCTAGATCTGCTGTACACAGCATTGGAAAATAAGGAATATCCACTAGGAATTTTTATTGACCTAAGAAAGCTTTTGACACAGTAGACCACGACATCCTACTCCACAAACTTGATCATTATGGTATAAGAGGCCATGCACTTGCTTATTTCAAATCTTACATTACTAATAGGTATCAGTATGTCACCATTAAAGACACAGCATCAGCAACACGGCCAATTGATACTGGAGTTCCGCAGGGAAGTGTCCTTGGTCCCCTGCTCTTCCTCATATACATCAATGACCTTCCAAACTATCCCAACACCTGAAACCCATTCTCTTTGCTGACGACACGACTTATGTCATCTCTCACCCTAAATCTTGCCACCCTCAACACCATTGTGAATGAGGAGCTGATCAAAATATCGACTTGGATGACAGCCAATAAACTTACGCTTAACACTGACAAAACCTACTATATTATGTTTGGTAGCAGAGCAGGAGATGCACAAATTAACATTAAGATTGACAACACGCTAATTTTCCAGAAACAATGGGGGCAAATTCCTAGGCTTATACCTTGACAACAACCTGAATTTCAGCACCCATATCCAGCATATAACCAAAAAAGTATCCAAAACGGTTGGGATCCTCTCCAAGATACGATACTACGTGCCGCAAAATGCCCTTCTCACACTATACCACTCACTTATTTATCCATACCTCACCTATGCTATTTGTGCTTGGGGATCAACTGCAGCAATACACCTAAAGCCAATAATAACCCAACAAAAAGCTGCAGTAAGAATAATCACTAAATCCCATCCCTGGCAACACACCCCCCCACTCTTCATAGACCTAAACTTACTCCCTGTTCAGTACATCCACACTTACTACTGTGCAATCTACATCTACAGGGCCTTAAACTCTAATATCAACCTTGATCTAAAACGCTTTCTTGATAGTTGTGAGAGAACCCACAGGCATAACACCAGACACAAACATCTCTACGACATTCCCCGTGTCCGACTAAACCTTTACAAAAATTCAATGTATGTCAAAGGCCCTAAAATCTGGAATACCCTACCTGAAAACTCTAGAACTGCAGACACATTCATCACCTTCAAAACTACCATTAGAAAACATCTTATCTCCCTGATACACCCCGTCAACTAACTACACGAATACCACCTGGTGGTTCACACTTACACTCACTCATTTGACCATAAACAGAAATATTAATCTCAATCTTAAAATAATGAATCCTGTGATACTCCAATACTGAAACTATGTACTGTGCCAAAACAAAAGCATTCACATTGCTAAACTCACAAACTAGTATTTAGTCACTTAGACATAATACCAACTTACCTCATAATTTGTAATATTTTACAATTAAGAATAAAACTAAGTCTGCCCGAAATGCCTAGCCATGCTAAGCGTTCTAGTGGTACACTCTGTAATCACTATTTTACAACATGTAAACCACACAATAACCAAATTTCTGTAAAATCAACATTGTAATCCTTATAGAGAATAAACTTTGAATTTGAATTTGAATTGAAAGATGTGGCCCGGTGGCCTGGTAGCTAAAGCTCCCACTTCACACACGGAGGGCCCGGGTTCGATTCCCGACGGGTGGAAACATTTCGACACGTTTCCTTACACCTGTTGTCCTGTTCACCTAGCAGCAAATAGGTACCTGGGTGTTAGTCGACTGGTGTGGGTCGCATCCTGGGGGACAAGATTGAGGACCCCAATGGAAATAAGTTAGACAGTCCTCGATGACGCACTGACTTTCTTGGGTTATCCTGGGTGGCTAACCCTCCGGGGTTAAAAATCCGAAAGAAATCTTACATTATCTTATCTATATGCATACATATATTTATAATATATGAGTTACCCTGTTAATTTTCATTTTCTTCACAACAACGATAAAAGAAAACATATTATTTTGCTCACCAGTGTCTAAATTAAAAGTGACACGAAGGTTAGTTGGTAAGTTTATTTAGGTACAGGTACATATTAATACATTTACATAGTAACATAATAACATATGTGAAAATTATCTAGGATAACTCCAAAAAAGTCAGACAAAGTGACCTATTTCTAAAGGGGTCCTTGTAATATCTTCTTATTGAAACGTTAAACGCTTAAACAGCTCAGTAACTCAACTGTGAAAACCAGTTACAGTAAAAGGAGGTATACCAGGAATGTATTTCTCTCAGCGAATATATGCTGAGATTGTACTTCACTCACCATTTTAGGGATTTGGGTTATGTGCAGCTTTAATGACCCTAGGAGGCCAGAGTTACTCCTGTCTTCAAGAAAAATAGTAGATCTGGTGTCAGCAACAATAGGCCTGTTCAAATTCAAATTCAAGTTTATTCTCTATAAGGGTTACAATGTGGGGTTTACAGGTTTTGGGTATTGTGTGGTTTACATGTTATAAAATACTAATTACAGAGGGGGCCACTAGGACACCTAGCCTGGCTAGGCATTTCGAGCAGACTTAGATTAATTCTTAACATTAAATCCTTAACAGATTATGGTATTAAGGCTAAGTGACTACATCATAATTTGTGAGTTTAGCAATGTGAATGCTTTTGTTTTGGCACAATACAAAGTGTTTATATTGGAGTATCATAGGCAAACTTATGACTAGTTAGGATTTATTATTTTAAGATTAAGATTAGTATTTCTGGGTTTATAGTCAGTGGGTGAGTGAGTGTAATTGTGAACCACCAGGTGGTTATCATGTAGTTAGTTGTCGGGGTGGATCAGGGAGATAAGATGTTTTCTAACTGTAGTTTTGAAAGTGATGAACGTGTCTGCAGTTCTAGAGTTTTTAGGTAGGGTGTTCCAGATTTTAAGTCCTTTGAAATACATTGAATTTTTTGTAAAGGTTTAGTCGAACACTGGGAATGTCATAGAGATGTTTGCTTCTGGTGTTATGCCTGTGGATCCTGTCACTACTATCAAGAAAGCGTTTTAGGTCAAGGTTAATATTGGAATTTAAGGTCCTGTAGATATAGACTGCACAGTAGTAAGTGTGGATGTTCTGAAGTTAGTTAGTTAGTTTAATATGTTTATTATGCACCCCATACCCATCCTGTGGGCGGTAGTCAAAAGATTACAGAGGTACATAATGGGTCCAGGGACTGGGCCTCAAAGTTTTGATAGCTGAGCAAGTTACAGAGGTAATGAATTCACAATTTACAAAGGTAATGAACTCGAACAGGGAGTAAGTTTAGATCTATGAAGAGTGGGGGGGGGGGGTGATTAAGTGATTATTCTTACTGAGGCTTTTTGTTGGGTTATTATTGGCTTTAGGTGTGCTGCTGCAGTTGAACCCCAAACACAAATAGCATAGGCGAGGTATGGATATATAAGTGAATGGTATAGTGTGAGAAGGGCAGTTTGCGGCACAAAGAATCGTATCTTGGAGAGGATCCCCACCGTTTTGGATACTTTTTTTTGTTATGTGTTGGATATGGGTGCTGAAATTTAAGTTGTTGTCGAGGTATAGGCCAAGGAATTTGCCCTCATTATGTCTGGCAATTAGTGTGTTGTCGATCTTAATGTTAAGTTGCGCAACACCTGCTCTGCTACCAAACATGATATAGTAGGTTTTGTCAGTGTTAAGTGTAAGTTTATTTGCTGTCATCCAAGTCGATATTTTGAGCAGCTCCTCGTTAACAATGGTGTTGAGGGTGGCAAGATTAGGGTGGGAGATGACATAAGGCGTGTCGTCAGCAAAGAGAATGGGTTTCAGGTGTTGGGATATGTTTGGAGGATCATTGATGTAAATGAGGAAGAGCAGGGGTCGGAACTCCAGTATCAAGTGGCTGGATTGATGAGGCTGTGTCTTTAATGGTGACATACTGATACCTATTTGAAAGGTAGGATTTAAAATATGCAAGCGCATGGCCTCATACCATAGTGGTCAAGTTTGTGGAGTAGGATGCCGTGGTCTACTGTGTCAAACGCTTTCCTTAGGTCAATAAAAATTCCTAGTGGATATTCCTTATTTTCCAATGCTGTGTAAAGCAGGTCTAGCATTTTTGTAATTGCATCATTAGTGCTTTTATTTTTCCTAAATCCAAATTGGCAGGGGTTGAGTATGTTTTGTGACGTTATAAATGAATATAGTCTCCTGTGCAAGAGTTTCTCGAAGATTTTGGATAGCAATGGTAAGTTTGATATTGGCCTATAGTTGTTTACGTCTGTAGGGTCACCACCTTTATGTATTGGTGTAACCCTTGCTGTCTTGAGTAGTGTCGGGAAAGTGCTAGTTTCTAGTGACTTGTTAAAAAGTAATGTAATAGCATGCGAAAGGACATGGGCCGCTCGCTTGTACAATAATGGTGGGACATGAGACAGATTCCCCGAGTTATTTTTAAGTGACTTTATGATTGCGATGACTTCCGTGGGCTCAGTTGGTACAAGATAGAAGGAATTTGGGAAATTCCCATCTAGGTAGTCCCCGGCACGGGCATTGGTATGTGGGATTTCACTGGCGAGATTAGATCCTATGTTTGAGAAGAAGTCGTTTATGTTGTTAACTGTATCAGTGGGATGCAGTGGTGTTTCATGAGGTTTAGTTAGAACAATATTCTTGTTTTTTTTCAGTTTTTGGGTCCCCAGAATCTGGGAAAGTGTTTTCCAGGTCTTTTTTATATCTCTTGTGTCAGTGAATCTGCTGGAGTAGTACAGTTGTTTGGCTTTCTTTATTAATTTGGTGAGAACTGTTGAATATTGTTTAAGAATATCTTTGTGTATTAAGCCCTGTCTATATTGCTTTTCATATTGGTGTTTCTTATCAATGGATTTCAGAATGCTGCTGGTTAGCCATGGGCAACCAAGCCGTTTATTCGTGATCTGTTTCGTTTTTATAGGACAATGTTTGTTGTATAGTCTAAGTATTTTGTTAAGAAAAATGCCTGTCCAATCGTCAATACCATTGGCACTGGAGAATTCTGTAGGCCAGTCAACAGTCTGCTGTGAAATTCCTTATTGAGGCCTCGTCATGGAGTCTAAATGAAACTTCGTTGTATTTGAGTGGTGGCTTACTAATGTTTGTTAGAGGAAGGCTGGGTAGTGGTCAGTAGTGCTGTCTGTGATTATCCCTGATTTAAGGGGGGCTAGTATATTGGTCCATATGTGGTTTATTATGGTTGCACTTGTCTCAGTCAGCCTGGTTGGTTTAGTTATTGTTGGTATGAGGAGTGTGTTGCTCATATTGTTGATGAAATCAGTTACAGTCTGATTATCCGGTAGGCCAAGGCTGATATTGAAGTCTCCAGCTAAGAGAATGTGGTGCTTGTTCATTTGTCTGTTTGTTATTAGTGACTTTAGATTCTCACTGAAGTTTGGGATGTTTGTGTGGGGTATCCGGTATATGGCACCGATTGTTATAGGCGTCTTGAGGTTTTTTACAGTAAAATTAGCAAAAATGTATTCCCCATATTCATCACTAAAGCAATTAGTGCTAATACAAGATAGTTGGTTAGAGTAATAGATTGCAGTACCACCCCCAACTTGGTATGGTCTGCAGTTGTGGATTGCTGTGTATCCTGGTAGTGGGTAGATATCAATTGTGTCCTGCTTAAGCCAGGTCTGTTAGTTTCTTAATGACGAAAACATTTTCCATAGTTACCAATCAGGTTTCAGGAGATCTTACTCGACCGACACCTCTCTAATTAATGTGATGGACTACCTGAGAACTCAAATGTCGCTAAGGAATCTCATAAGTATGGTGACCTTAGACCTGCAAAAGGCCTTCGATACGATCAACCATAATATATTATGTAAGAAATTACAACGTACCGGCAGTCGCTCTGTAGACTGGTTTAAGTCCAACATGAGTACGAGGAAACAAATTGTCTAGATCAACAACACGGAATTAGAACCCCTGCCGACAGCATGTGAGGTTCCCCATTATTATTATTATTATTAATAATAAAAATGAAGTGCTAAGCCACAAGGGCTATACAATGCTGCAGGGTAGGGAAGGAAGCGAGGGTATTGGGTGGTAGAAGGGGGAAGAGATGATCAGTATGTTACAGAAAACAGCGGGGCAGGGGGTAGTGCGGGGGTAGAGGGCAGCAAGAGATTGAGGTAGAAAGGGCTGAAGGTATCATCAGAGTTTGTGAATTAAGTCAGTTATTGTCAAAAAGTCAATGAGAGAGTCCGGATGAAAGGTGGGTCCATCAGTGAGAAGGGAAGGTAAAGAGAGAGCAGCGGAGTGAAGACGTCATTGGAGGTATATTCTGCATGCTCGTTGATAAAGTGGGCAGTCTAATAGAATGTGGCTAACCGATAATGAACCTGACAATTCTCACAGAGAGGAGCAGGGTGCCTCTCCATGAGATAACCATGAGTAAGACGACTATGGCCAATGCGAAGACGGGAGAGAGTAGTCTCCCAACCTCAACACTGGTGACAAGAAGACGGCCAGTAACCTGTACTCGGTTTAATAGATTGAAGTTTGTTACCGAGCAAAGTAGACCAACGTTGTTGCCAACAGGTGTGAAGGTGGGTAGCTATTGCAGCAAAATAGTCCGTAAATGGAACACCTCTATATGAAAATGGTAGGTCATGTACTGCTGACCGCGCAGCAGTGTCTGCTTGTTCATTGCCCTGTACGTCAACATGACTAGGGACCCAACAAAAAACAATATCTTTGTGCTTGGAAGAGATGCGGTGTAGCCAAAGTTGGATATGGAGGACTAAGGGGTGAGGCATATCAAATTTCTGTATAGCCTGTAAAGCACTAAGGGAGTCTGAGACAACCACAAATGATGACATAGGCATTGATGCAATATGGATAAGTGCTGCAAGAATGGCATACAATTCAGCAGTAGAGATACTAGCCGAAGATAGTAAATGCCCTCGTACGACGCTGTCCGGAAACAATGCTGCGAATCCTATGCCGTCAGAAGACTTAGAGCCATCTGTGTACACTGCAATGGCATGAGAATGAGAGTGGAAAGTGGTAAAGAAAAAGAGAGCGGGAAGCTACCATAGACAGTTGGGCTTTCGAGCAAGGGAGTGAAAAAGAACAGACTCAAACAGCTGGAACTTCCCAGGGGGGTAGGGAAAAGCGAGATGCTACATGAACATAGAAAGGTGGTAATTGAAGAGAAGACAAGAGTGAATGTAGGCGAAGGGAGAAGGGACGGAGCAAACAGGGGCGGCTAACAAATAAAGAATGTCTACTAATATCGGTGACCATTCTATAAATGGAAGGATTGCGGAGATCATGAGAGCGTACATAGTAGCGAAGGCAATGGGCATCATGGCGATTGGATAAGGATGGAACGTTCACTTCTGCATAGAGGCTCTCAACAGGGGAAGAGCGAAAAGCACCAAGGCATAAACGTAATCCTTGGTGATGAATGGGGTTAAGGCTAGAGAGAGTAGCAGGAGAGGCCGCTGAATAGATCTGATCACCATAATCAAGTTTTGATAAATTGAGGGTGGAATGTAGGCGAAGGAGAGTTCGACGATCAGCTTCCCATGAAAGATGAGCAAGGGTTTTAAGAAGGTTCAGCCGGCTGTGACAAGTTGCCTTCAGAGAGGTAATGTGAGGTTTCCAGGATAACCTACGGTCAAAGAGGAGGCCTAGAAACCTGACTGTATCACGTTCAGGGATACGGGAGCCATAGAGGTACAAAGGATGATCGGAGGTGACAGAGCATCTGGTGAAAGTACGAGGAGGAGGATGAACCTCCACACTTGTAACAGAGCCAGTGAAAGGGGAAGACCCAGATACAGAGACCGGGAAGGTAAAATGTGGAGGTGGATGAAGGGAAGGAGGGGTTAAAGGAGATTTTTTGGGCCTCTGAGAAGTAGAGGGATGATTAGGAGGAGGTGCCGTACAAGGTCTTGTTGATACCAGGGTTTGTGAGGGAGGACACAAAGAAGTGAGGACAGACTGAGGAGTTGAAGTAGGGACGTCTGAGCCCAGGACAGGAAAAGAATTAGATACAGGAGTGACTATGGGACTGGCAACCGCAGAGGAGGCTGCAGAAAAAGTGACCCCAGAAGTGGGGGGACGCTTTGAAACATGAGAATAAGAAACACGGGGCAGTCTCCCTGGAGGCGGAGATGAGAAACCGCCATAGCATAAGGGAGACCTTCTGCCTCTTTGAGGCAACGAATTTCCCGCTCATTTAAGTAGACTTGGCAACGGCGAGAGTATGAAGGGTGAGCCTCATGACAATTAAGGCAAGAGGGAGTTCGACTGCAAGACGTATTAGAATGGTCATCGGCACCACAGACTGGGCATTCAGCTATAGATCTGCAATATTTTGCTGGGTGGCCAAATTGCCAGCAATTCCTACACTGCTGCGGTGTAGAGATCACCTTCCGAACTTGTAACTGATGTCCTGCTAGATAAACAGAGGATGGGAGTTCACGTCTTTGCCAGCGGGCAGGAAGAACATAAGTGTCTACCTTGAGAATTGGGAAATCTTGGAGTTCCAGCTGTTCGAGAATGTCAGTGCCACATGTCTGGAAATTCTGTTGGACTATGGTATGGGGCAGAATAACAGTATCACTACAAGAATTGAGGGAATGATGTTTTTTGATAGTGATAGGAATGGTATCGATATGTGAAAGAAGAGAAAGATCATGAGCTTGGGTAGAATTCTGGATTGTGATGATGTGCGTACCACTCTTAAGAGCATGAAAGGAAATATCTCTACCAACGTGGCGTAGGAACGCTTTGCCAATACTATGGTCGGAAAGATAGGCAGTAAAAGAAGTCGGTCTTAATGTAAAGAATTTAGTCCATTGTGTGGTCTGAAACTGAGTGTGGAGAGAGATTGCATGACTTGACAGTCTTTTCCGAGTAGAATGGGAAGGTAACGAAGTAACATCATTAGGAGATTGTCATTGACGTTTAGAAGTGGGACCAGAGTCGGTCCGACGTGGGACGGGCTGGCGATTCGAAAATCGCCACACCGTAGAGGGAGAAACCGGAAGCATAGTCAAAGGAGAGCAGAGGTCAGACAAATCGAAGGAGTCAGTGGAAGCCCCGGTACCTGAAGCGGGTGAGGAAACAGCACCAGCAAGAGGTACAGGAGCCTTAGGAATGTCCGAAGAGTGGCTGAAAGACAAGGCGAGGTCAGAACGGGGTGCGGTAACAATAAGGGGCCCGGGGGTAGCAGGGTCATGGATCGGGTACTCCATGGTTAGGTTACTTCTTTCTTTTTGTTTTTAAGAAAAAAAAAAGGAAGAAGAAAAGAAAATAAAAATAAAAAAAGGATAAAAAAGGGGGGACCGGGGAGGGATAGTTCCTGGGAGGAATGAAAGGGCCAGAAATCTCCCTCCGCACCCAAGAGGATCTCAGCACCACAAGTAATGCAGATGCAGCATGGAACCCGTGCCATACCCTACCCATCATGCCAGTAAACCAGCAATCCGGGATAGCAACCTCACATCTGCCGAGCTACCTTGGTGGACAAAAGAGAGGGCGGCCGGATATCCACCACAAAGCATACCTCCTTCAGCCACCACCCCCGGAATCCAAAAGGTGGCTTCTAGAGATACACCCGTCGCCCGAAAGACACCCAAAGCCACTCTCTGGGATACCGGAGAGGGATCGGGACATCCCCAGGCAATCCAGATTCCACGGCAAACTACACCACCGCCAAGAACCTCAACGGAATGGGATGGACCCTGGTACCCTTTCCCCTACCTAGGAACTAGCGTGCCTGTGGGAAAAAATCCCAAAGGCCAAAAAGGAAGGGCAAAAGGGAGGGATGGGGAGGAGGAGGAGGAAAGGAAAAAGGGGAGGATGGGAGAGGGAAGGGGGGATTGGGGGGTAATTAGGTTCAGTCTGAGGAAGGAGACCGACAGGTCTAATTCCTCAGACCAAGAGCCTCTTCACTACGCCAAGGAGCCCCCCTTGAAGAGGTGAGGTTCCCCAAGGTAGTATTCTGGGTCCCCTATTGTTTCTGTGTTATGCGAATGACATACCCATCAGAGTCAAATAAAGCTTATGTTGTATGCAGACGACAGTGCTCTGTTAGTGCCATGTAAAGACCCATACTATACAGCTAATGTACTATCACAAGAACTAGTCCTGCAGCAAATGATTAGTAGACAAAAAAAATTATCGTTACACCTCGGGAAAACGGAAACCATACTCTTTGGCACGAATAATGAACTGAAAATGGTAAATAACATTAATGTTCAGTGTAATGGGGAACCCATCACTTCAGTATCTTCAGGGAAATATCTGAGAATCCCCTTTTACCTAAGCATGTCATGAGAATTGAAAGGGAAGTATAGTAAAGAAAGTGAATGCCAGACTGAAAGTCCTCTACAGACAAGCACAGTGTCTACCTACTGAGGCTCGCAGGACCGTAAGTCTAGCTCTCATACAAAGCCATATAGATTACTCTTGCTCTTCATAGTAACCTGCCTTGACAGAAAAAAAATCGCCTAGAACAAAATGGTGAGATTCATCCTGGATCTGGGTCCAAGAGAGCAGTTAAGCCAGGATGAATTACAGCAACTGGATTTGCTGAATGTTGAAGACTGAATAAAACAACTGAAGTTAAATCACGTTTATAATTTTGCTAACACCTTTTATTGTACAGCAGTGGAACGGACTGCCTGCACATGTCAAAATCTGTCAAAGCATGAGCCAGTTCAGGAAGTTAGTTTAATATGTTTATTATGCACGCCATACCCATCCTGTGGGCGGTAGTCAAACGATTACAGAGGTACATAATTGGTCCAGGGACTGGACTCCAAAGTTTTAATAGCTGAGCAAGTTACAGAGGTAATGAACTCACAATTACAAAGGTAATGAACTCACAATTTACAAAGGTAATGAACTCACAATTTACAAAGGCAATGAACTCCAGGGAGGTGTGGTCACAATCATGACAAGTTACAAAAGTATTTACAGATTACAGAGGTACGCAATGGGTCCAGGGACTGGGCCCCCAAATTTTTGATAGCTGAACTAGGTACAAGGGTAATGAACTCACAAGTTACAAAGGTAATGAATCCTGTAAGAATGGTTACTTACTGGTGGCCTGGTGGTTAACGCTCTCGCTTCACACGACGAGGGCCTGGGTTCGATTCCCAGCCAGAGTAGAAACATTGGGCGTGTTTCTTTCCACCTGTTGTCTATGTTCACCCATCAGTAAAATGGGTACCTGGATGTTAGTCGACTGGTGTGGGTCGCATCCTGGGACACTGACCTAATTTGCCCGAGATGCTCAGCATAACAAGTGGCTTTCTATGTAGTAGTATGTCATTGTTGTCAGGTAGGACTGTATACCATGTACATGTACTTGTAGTAAATAAAGATTATTATTATTATTTATACATGGCTACAATCATGAACAAATTATAGAGTAATGAACAATTCACACTTCCACACCCGGTCACAACTGTAATAAGTTATTGGTGCAAATATTGATTGTCGTGTCACACACACACACACACACACACACACAGCCAGAAAGGAATATGCACAGATAAGAAGGGAGGCTCAGAGACAATATGAAAATGGCATAGCATCAAAAGTAAAGACTGACCCGAAGCTGTTGTACAGCCACATCAGGAGGAAAACAACAGTCAAGGACCAGGTAATCAGACTGAGGAAGGGTGATGGGGAATTCACAAGAAACGACCGA
The DNA here is from genome assembly GCF_026875155.1 of Cherax quadricarinatus. Taxonomy (NCBI): domain Eukaryota; kingdom Metazoa; phylum Arthropoda; class Malacostraca; order Decapoda; family Parastacidae; genus Cherax; species Cherax quadricarinatus. Next base: position 42,211,636 of record NC_069430.1, read on the forward strand.
GAGGTATGTCGGAAGCTCAACACAAGATTTAAAGAGGTATTTACAGTGGAAACCAGTAGGACTCCAGGAAATCAGAACAAGGGGGCACACCAGCAAGTGCTGGATGAGGTACATATAACCAACGAGGAGGTGAAGAAGCTGCTATGCGAACTTGACACCTCAAAGGCGGTGGGACCAGACAACATCTCTCCATGGGTCCTTAAAGAGGGAGCAGGGATATTGTGTGAGCCATTAACAAAGATCTTCAACACATCATTTGAAACTGGGCAACTTCCTGAGGTATGGAAAATGGCAAATGTAGTTCCAATTTTTAAAAAGGGAGACAGACATGAGGCACTAAACTACAGACTTGTATCGCTAACGTGTATAGTATGCAAGGTCATGGAGAAGATCATCAGGAGAAGAGTGGTGGAGCACCTGGAAAGAAACAAGTGTATAATTGACAACCAGCACGGTTTCAGGGAAGGAAAATCCTGTGTCACAAACCTACTAGAGTTTTATGACAAGGTGACAGAAGTAAGACAAGAGAGAGAGGGGTGGATCGACTGCATATTTTTGGACTGCAAGAAGGCCTTCGACAAAGTTCCTCACAAGAGGTTACTGCAAAACCTAGAGGATCAGGCACACATAACAGGAAAGGCACTGCAATGGATCAGAGAATACCTGACAGGGAGACAACAACGAGTCATGGTACGCGACGAGGTGTCAGAGTGGGCGCCTGTGACAAGCGGGGTTCCACAGGGGTCAGTCCTAGGACCTGTGCTGTTGGTATATGTGAAAGACATAACGGAAGGGATAGACTCACAAGTGTCCTTGTTTGCAGATGGTGCGAAGTTAATGAGAAGAATCAAATCGGATGAGGATCAGGCAGGACTACAAAGAGACCTGGACAGGCTACAAGCCTGGTCCAGCAACTGGCTCCTTGAATTTAACCCTGCCAAATGCAAAGTCATGAAGATTGGGGAAGGGCAAAGAAGACCGCACTCACAATATAGTTTAGATGGCCAAAGACTGCAAACCTCACTCAAGGAAAAAAATCTGGGGGTGAGTATAACACCGAGCATATCTCCTGAGGCGCACATCAATCAGATAACTGCTGCAGCATACGGGCGCCTGGCAAACCTACGGATAGCGTTCCGATACCTCAGTAAGGATTCGTTTAAGACTCTGTATACCATTTACGTCAGGCCCATACTGGAGTATGCAGCACCAGTTTGGAACCCACACCTAGTCAAGCACGTCAAGAAATTAGAGAAAGTGCAAAGGTTTGCAACAAGACTAGTCCCAGAGCTACGGGGATTGTCCTACGAAGAAAGGTTGAGGGAAATCGGCCTGACGACACTGGAGGACAGGAGGGTCAGGGGAGGCATGATAACGACATATAAAATACTGCGCGGAATTGACAAGGTGGACAAAGACGGGATGTTCCAGAGAAGGGACACAGACACAAGAGGTCACAATTGGAAGTTGAAGACTCAGATGAATCAAAGGGGTGTTAGGAAGTATTTCTTCAGTCATAGAGTAGTCAGGCAGTGGAATAGCCTAGAAAGTGACGTAGTGGAGGCGGGAACCATACATAGTTTTAAGGCGAGGTATGATAGAGCTCATGGGGCAGGGAGAGAGAGGACCTAGTAGCAATCAGCGAAGAGGCGGGGCCAGGAGCTGTGACTCGACCCCTGCAACCACAAATAGGCGAGTACAAATAGGTGAGTACAGACACACACACACACACACACACAAACAAACACACACACACACACACAAACGCACACACACAAACACAAACACACACAAACACACACACACACACACACACAACACACACACACACACACACACACACACACACACACACACACACACACACACACGTGGTAATGCTTTATTTTCAGCTAGCAAAGTCAGGGTATTTCTCCAGTTCAGGAAGAGAGCCAAAAGGTGCATAATAAGTGTAGCTGCAGAAAGGGAGGAGAGTGATTTCTTGTATAGGTAACATACATGTACCTATTACTATGATCTGAACCTCTCTTTAATGTTAATGTTAATAACTCAGTTTACCTTATTCCTAGTACTATATCTTCTTTAATTGTAACTGCTTTTCACATAGTTGAGCTACTTAGCTGTTTTAACCTTTAAGGTTTAAATAATAAGATATCATAAGGACCCCAATAAAAAAAAAGTCACTGTGTCTGACTTTCCTGGGTCATCCTGGGTCATCTACACATATGCTGCTATGTATGATAATTTATGTAACTGTATTTATGTGCATGTATACCTGAATAAACTTACTGATGTAGTCGATAGGCTCTAACCAATCAACAGTGACAAACGATGAAGAGGCCCTGCACAAGAATTGTGTTAAACCCATGTAGGAAACGGAAAGATCTTGGTATAACGTGGATAGTGACAGTCCCTCATCCGGTTATTAGACAAATACAATGGCGTTCAACATACTAGGCCGAGCGACGCACAAATACATTGGAAATTACATTGGTCTACAGCAAAAATATTTTAGGAACAAAACCATTTACTCAATACTAATTTTAGTTCACTGAATACGGATATCGTGCCAGCAATTGCAAATTTCCTCTATTTATGATGATTTGGAATCAGGCTGGTTGTTGATGTCTTGGACCTACGAAGAAAGGTGTGGAATTTTTTTTACATAATTTCCTAAATGTAGAACATATAAATGACTAATATAATAATTGCGTATTAAAATGTGATGCTATTTGGACTCTTCGAGAAATATCGAGTGAGGGGGGGGGAGGCAGAACAGCCAGGGGAGCGACGCCACAAAGAGGATGCCATATTGAATTTAATGTGTGAACACTGAACTGAATTGTGCGATGTAACCAGGCGTTCTCGAAGGTCAGTTGGTGTATATCGGCCTCAATCCATAATTTTGAAATTGCTGACACGTTCCTGCTGAAGAATTGGGATAAATAGTGTGGAAAACCCTTACAATTCGGCAACAAGAACAGAAAAATAGGGGACGCCATTTGTAATTTGTGAACACTGGTTGTTGCAGAAAATTCAGCTAATAATCTTGCGTCTTCGTGGCAAAATTTGGGATTCTCGGCCTGAATTTTTAACTAGGAACCCACGTAAATGTCCCCTGCTGAAGAACTGGGATAGGAAATTTGCAGGACCTCAAGAATTACATGTGGATGTCAGAAGATAAGGGATACAAACATCACTCACACGGAAGTGTACCATTAGTCCATGCATTTAGATCTCTAGCTGGCTCATGTAGGGTCTAGGTGTTAGGCAGGTGTTGTGGTGTGATCCATGTACAGTAATTAAAAGGTAAGTGGTAATACGAATTTCTTTTGTGTACCCAGCAAGCCTACCCATATAGAGTCCACAACTTTAATTTACCAGAGTAGCTGGTGTTAATATTGTAATTATTAATTTAATGTCAAGTCTATCTTTTTGTGAGAGTGGTAAAGAAGCAGGCATCGAGGGAGTCACAGTTCAGTGACCTATTGTGACTTAAGTCCCACTTATCTCATCCAAATTGCTCGCAGAAAATAATTCAAAGCAGGACTGTAAATAAATTTTACAGGGAAAGGCTCTTGATTCAAACCCACAATGCGAATTGTTTTAACAATATATATAGTTTCCTATAGCCACAATGCGTAATTGCTTAAAAAATACATACAATTACTTTTAGCCAATCGATTGTTATTATGGTCATGTTCGTTGTCAGCAGTCCAAAACCCATAAATACCTTCTTTCCCCTCCCCCACTAGCACAAAACTGTACAAAATTTGTAAACTAGTGTCATTAACGCAGGGGATTAGTAACTCAGAAAGACACAATAAAGCCTTGTCATCAGAATGTCTGGCTTATTTCCACTGGTGTCCTTTAACTCTCTGCCCAAAAATGCAGCCCACCAATCGACTAACAGCAGGCGTAATAAATATTCCAACATTTCCATTCGTTTGAAAATCGAGTCTAGGTCCTTCATTGTGTGCACTGAGAGTTTTACCAATTGTGTGGAAAATTACATTTATCTGGATGTAACTCATAACGTACATACCAGTAAATGATAACAAAGATAATTATTATTTATCAAAGTTACATAGACAAGTACGAATTTGGGACACCTAGGTCATAAAAATGTCCCCCTTCGATACCTACAACTGTCATGTCCACAAGTTGCTCTAGACCTATAATTACAAATGAAATGTACATACACACCAAGAATTCTGGTAAATATAAAAATTGGTGGACTGTATATTAAAATTAATAAATGATTATTTATATACACATTTACATAACAGAAGGAGAATATATCTCAATATCACTCACCAATTTGACTGGAGATCAAGGTGTATCATACTCAGAAAACCTCACTGTCCATACATAAAAATAACACTGGCCAGAGTTACAACATAAACAGACTTATCTGAGGTTCCTGGAGCTGTCTTGTCCAGTCGCCTGATATCTCAAGTCATGCAGGAATACACATCCAATAATTTCGGCTCCTA
>NC_069430.1:42221131-42238631 GCF_026875155.1 Cherax quadricarinatus
ACCTTGTCAATTCCTCTTTATTTTTATATGTCCTTATATATCCCCTTTTCCTCCTGTCCTCCAGTGCGTCAGGTCGATTTCCCTTTAAACCTCCTCGTAGGACATCCCTTTACTCCGGGTGTCGTTTTAAAATTTGGGGGTTTTTTTTTTTTGATGTTTGGGGTTTGGAGGTTTTTCCGGGGAAAAAACCCCCCCCCCCGGGGGATGCCGGGGCCCCCCAGGGCAGGGCCGTAAAGGCTGTTTCTGGCCGCCCCCGCCCGAACCCCCGCCCCCGGACGGGCCGCTTTGATCGCCCCTCTTTGAACCCAGGGGGGGTTTTAACCCCAAGCTTGTGGGGGTTTTAAAATTTTGGGGCCCCCTTTTTTTTTTAGTGTACCCTGGGCCCCGCACTTTTGGGTGTGGGGGCCAAAAAATCTTACTTAAAGGGGGCCAACCAAAAGTCATCCAAAGGTGCATAATGTCGGGGAATGGATTCTTATTTTTAGGGTCGATGTAAACCCTTTTTTTTTGTCCCAAAAAGGGTGTTTTCCTAAATTTTGTTTGGTCCTAAAGTTCCCCCTGGGTTTTTTGCCCCCCAATTTTCTTTCTTTTCCTTTTTTGGGGGTTTAAATCCGGGGGATTTTTGGGCCAGGGCCGCAGCCCGCCGCCTTTTTTTTTTGGGTTCCCCCTGGTCCTTTTCCGATTGAATTCTTCTCCTCAACTTCACATCATCTGCAAGCGAGCACTTTTGAGCTATTCCATCCATCATGTCGTTCACATACACCAAAAAACACCAACCAGGGCTGACCTCTGTGGAAACCCACTCGTTACAGGCCCCCTCGAACCTCGTCACTTACCCGATCGCTGATGTCTTCCGGACAGTTTTTCCCCATCCCTTGCAGTGCCTTCCCGTTATCCCGCCCGGGCTTCCAGCGAATGCACTAAACTCTTGTTGGAACTGTGCCAAAAGTTTCTTATAGTCCAAGAAACGCAATCTACCCACCCATTCTCTCTCTTTTCTTTTTGCTGTCACCCGTGTTTTTTTTTGCCCCTTTTACTTTTACAGAAAGGTCCTCACTATATGTTTAGTGTGGGGGGTGCTTTTTTTTAATGGCCTTATCTGTCAGGGTGATACTTACATCATACGATCTCCCCAGTGTCTCTGATTCCTTTCACCAGCCCTTTCACAGGTATTTAAACCATACTATAAAAATATAACTGTTTCTAAATAGAATGTACAGAATAACAATTCCGGGCACTCACATATTCAAAAATAAGCCTAACACCCCTTAGCTGGTTCTCCTAGGACAGTCCATATGGTGCATCTCAAAATGCCCTTCTCTCTTTTTGACTAACTCTGGGCTAACCAGTGTTTTGACACACTTTAGTCACCCTGGGAAATGATGGCCACAACTTAAAGTTAAAAAACTCACCCCTGGAGCACACATAATGTCCCCCCAAAAATAGAAGAAGGACCCAGGGGCCCTTTCCCAGTTTGAAGTCAAAAAAAAAGTGAGAGAGATTGAGGGACCTAGCTCAGCTCCTCCCACACCCACCAAAAAACAAAAAACTGCTGTTGCCAAGCACGTTCTCCATTTAAACCCACAATTCTACCAAAACCTTTTAATTTTACTTTTACAAAAAAAATTTACAACTTTATAAACTACTTACTTAAATTGTGTGTGTGTGTGTCAATAGTATAACCTATTATACTGAGAAAAACAGGCTTGACCTCAGCTGCCTTCCCAGCCATAAGAGTGTCTGCCCTTATGCCCATTTAGAGCTGAGTCCCCATCAATTCAATATAATTAGGTATTCCAGAGTAACTGTTACAGATACATAAATACATGTTGGGTCCAATACCCCATAACACCCTGTCATAGAACTCCAGTGGGTTTGTGACAAAATTTCCCATCCCTGAAGCTGTGTAGGCTATCGTTGATAAGCGCATTCCTTTCTAAGTGCTCCACCACTATTCTTCTGATAATTTTCTCCATGACTTCGAATACTATACATTTAGTGACACTGGTCTCTAGTTTAGTGCTTCATGTATGTCTCTTTTTTAAAAAAAATGGGACTACATTTGCTGTCTTCCATACCTCAGGTAGTCTCCCTGTTTCATTTGATGTGTTGAAAATTGTTGTTAGTGCACACATAGTGCCTCTGCTTCCCCTCTCTCAAATCCATGGAGAGATGTTATCTGGCCCCATCGCCTTTGAGGTATTTAGCTCACTAAGTAGCCACTTCACTTCTTCCTCGGTTGTATGTATTGTGTCCAACACTTGATGGTGTACCCCACCTCTCCGCCTTTTCAGAGTCTCTTCTGTCTCTTATGTGAGCACTTCTTTGACTCTTATGTTGAGCTCCTCACATACTTCTCTGTTGTTTCTTGTGATCTCCCATCCTTCCTTCCTCAGCCTGATTACCAGGTTCTTGAATGTTGTTTTCCTCCTGATGTGGCTGTAACACAGCTTCAGGTCAGATTTGGCTCTCGCTGCTTTGTCATTTTCGTATTATCGTTAGGCCTTTCCTTAACCTGTTTCATATTCATTTCTGGCTCTAACGACTGCTCTCCTTATTCTCCTGGGTCCTTTGCCTTCAATAGTTCTTCCATTCTCTAGCTCACTTGGTGTTGGCCTCTCTACACCTTTGAATGAACCAAGGGCTCATCCTGGCCTTCTTGTTATTTCTGTTATCCTTGGATACAAACCTCTCCTCAGCTTCCTTGCATATTGTTGTCACATATTCCATCTTTTCATTTACAGACTTCACTGCCAGTGCTCTGTCGCACTGAACCTCATGCAGGAAATTCTTTATGCCTCTGTAGTACCCTCTCATGTAGTTTGGCTTTCGTTCGTCCCGACCTTCCTGCTTCCCTCTCCTCCTTCTATGTATTCGAAGCTCAGAACCACATGATCACTGGCCCCGAGGGGTCTTTCATATGTGATGTCCTCAAAATCTGTACAACTCAAGGTGAATACTAGGTCCAGTTTTGCTGGTTTCATCCTCTCCTCTCTCTCTGATAGTGTCCTTTACGTGTTTGTATATGAGGTTTAAACCCGTACCACCTCCATCATCTTAGCCCTCCACGTTTTTTGGGCCCCCATATGGCCCAAGTTCTCCCAGTCAATTTCTTTATGGTTGAAATCACCCCTCTAAAATTTCCAGGAAAATTTTCCCCTTTTTCCTCCCCACGCCTTTAAGGGAAATTTAGCTTCATTTTTAATACCCTTCCCCTTTGTTCCCTTTTTCTTTTTTAAATTTTGCCCCAACCCCATTTTTCAGGGTTCCCCCCCCCCCCCCCCCCCCCCCCCTTTTCAACTTTCTTTCCTTTTACACCCCTTTCCCAAACCCCTAAATCCCTTTCCTTTTTTTCTTTTAAAATCCCCCATCCTTCCTTCCTCTTGAATTCCCAAATTTTTTGAATTTTTTTTTCCCCTAATTTTTAACCCCTTCCCAAACCCCTGCTTTATTCTTTTCAAATCTTAAAAATTTTTAAAAACCCAGGGTGCTTTAACCTTTCCCGGGTCTAAGCCCTTTTCCCTTTTTGGGGGGTTTCCTTTCTTCAAACCCAAAACCTACCCTCACTTTTCCCCCAAAAAACCCCTTTTTAATTTTGAAAACTTCCCCTTTTTTTTCCTTTATCCTTGGAAACAAACCTGCCCTTCACTTTTCCCCTTCATATTGTTTTCAAATATTCAAAAAAATTTTTTTTTTTTTTTTTCTTTTAAAACAGATTTTCCCCCCCTCCATCTCCTTTGCACCGAACCTCTTTCCAAAATTCTTTTTTTCCCTTTTAGTCCCCTTTTTCCGGGTATTTGGTTTTTCCTTTTTTTACGGTTTTTTTGTTCCCCTCCTTTCCCCTTTATTTAAAGGGGAAAACCAACATGTCCCGGGCCCCAGGTCCTTTAATTTTCCCTCATTTTTTAAAAAAGTCCCAACCCAAATAAACAAACCCCCCGTTTTCTTTCCCCTTCCCTTCGTTAGGCCTTTCCCCTTTTTTTATAAGGGGTTCCAGTACCCCCCCACATTTTAAACCCTTTTCCCCCCGGTTTCCTCCCCCATAGGGAAATCCCTCCCGTTTTTCTTAAATTTAAAACCCCAAAAAATTTCCCCATTTTTCCCCCCCTCCCTTTCCCCCTCTCAACCCCCCCACCTTTTTTTAACCCAAAAATCCTTTTTCCCAAAAATTTCTTTTTGGGCCCCCTCCGTTTTTTTATTATATATTAAACAATTTAAATTCCCTTATAATTAAAAATTAAGAAATTTTTTTTTTTTATTTTAAAATTTTTTAATTTAAAATTTTAAGGGAAAGTGGTTTTAAAACCCCCCGGGGTTTCGTTTTTCCCGGGAAATTGAAAAACCGGAAAAAAGAATTTTGGTTTTTACTTTTGTTAGTTGGTTTCCGGTTTTTTTTGTTTAAAAATTTTTAATATTTAAACAGGGAAAAATATATTTTAAAAGGGAGTGAAAAAGGTGAATTTTGTAAGAGGTGGAAGGGGTTCCCTTTTTTCTGTTTTTTGAACTGAAAGAATTTTTGAATTTAAAAATAAAAAATTTAAACACTAAAAAGGGGGTTTCCTTTTATTTTTTTTAGTTTTTAAACGATTTTTTTTTAAGGGGAAAAGGGAAAACAGTTTTCCTGAACCCCGGGTTTGTAAAGAAAAACCCGGGACGGGGTTTAAAACCTCCCCCGAAAAAATTTTTTAAAATTTGTTAAAGGGGAAATTTTTTTTTTTTGGGAAACCCCCTGGTAATTTTTAAGGGGTATATATAATATATTATAATATATAAATTACAAAAATATATATATATATATTTTATATTTTTTATAAAAATATATATATATAAAATTTTTAATATATAATATATATAAAATATATATTATAATTTATATAAATATTATATTTTTTATTTTAATATATAAATTAATAAAATATTTTTATATAAAATATATATATTTTTATATATATATATATATATATAATATAAAATATATATATTTTTAAATATATAAATATTTTTATTTTTATATATTTTTATAAATTTAATTTTAAAAAAAAAGAAAAAAATTAAAATATGTAAAAAAATTTTTTAATTTATTTTTAACATTTTAAATTTAATATTTATAATATATATAATAATTTTTATATTTTTATATATATATATAAATAAATTTTTATATATTTTTATATTTTAATTTCTTTAGATACTTTAAAACTTGATAAAGAAAATTTATGTACATTGGATCTAATAAACAGATATATGTTTTTTTTTTATCAAGATAATTTATGAGATACTGATACAAATTTTAAATAATAACTATTTCCAAGCACTTAAATTAACCAAGATCATTTATTTTTTTAATTTCTAAAATTTTTGTTTCCTCTAGATTTCCTTTTAAAAAATTGCTCCGGGTCAATTTTGCTTAATTTTAAAATCCCCATAAAAAAAAATTCCCATTTGCTATCAAGTTCCCTTTAGAAATTCCCCCCGATATCTTTGCCCTGGGCGCCCGTAGATGACACCTAAGTCAACTTTTCATTCCCTTTGAGAAACGGGAAACCCAAACTTTCCCCATTCTGCCCCCTTCTCCCTTTATATCGTTTCGATGCAAGATTTTAAATTTTTTTCCTGAAAATTTACTTTGGCAACTCTGACCCCTTTTCCCGTTGCTCTCAGTGTCGAAAAAATTTATACTCCCCCCATGTGGCATTCTGCAGGCGCGACTTTTTTTTAAAATTTTCCCGTTTTAAACCCAAGTCTCGGTTATTGTAAGTATTTTTTTTCCCGTTATTTAAAATATATCCTGGCGTCTAGGGGAACGTCTTGTCAAGGTTTTTTAAAAAAATTTTAAAGAAAAATTTACCAACGTAGGAAGAAGTTTCTTTTTTCACAAAAACAGATGATCTGTTTTTAAATATTAATTAAAGGAAGGAAAATTTTAAATTAATTTTTTTAAAAAAATTGACAATAATAATAGAAAAACCTTACATACACAACAAAAAAAACCCTTTACCCCTATGTTTTACAAATACAAACCAGAAATTCCCTGTCCCAGGTATTTCCCCTTGGGCCACTTACAAAATAATACCAAAAAACCCATTTGCCTTTGCAAACCGGTTTTACTTAAATCATATATAAAAGAGGGGGAAACTCCATAAAACCCCCCTTTTTTTCCCCCCCCCCAGGGAAAAACCTTTTTTTAAACCCCCCAATCCCCCCCCTTTTTTTAAAAAAAATTAAAAAAAAAAAAAAAACCCCTTTTAAAAAAAAAACCCCCCCCACCCAACCCCCCCCCCCCCAACCCCCCAAAAAAACCCCCAAAAAAACCCCCCCCCCCCCTTTTGGCCGGTTTAAAAACCCCTTTTTAAAAAAAATTTTTAAAAAAATTTTTTTTTTTTTTAAAAATTTTTTTCCCCCCCAAAAACCCCCCTTTCCCAAAACCCCCCCCCCCGGGAGCCCAAAAAAAAAAATTTTTTGGGGGGGGAAAAAAAAAAAAAAAAAAAAAAACCCCCCCCAAAAAAAAAAATTTTCCTTGGTTTTTTTTTTAAACCCAAAAAAATTTTCTTTTTTTAAAAAAAAACAAAATTTTTTTTTTTTAAAAAAAAAAAAATTTTTTAAAAAGGGCCCAAAAGGCCGGGTTTTTTTTTAAAAAAAAACCCTTTCTTTTTAAACCCAAAAAAAAACCCCTTAAAAAACAAAAAAATTTTTTTTAAAAAAAAAAAAAAAAAAATTTTTTTTAAAAAAAACCAAAAAAAAAAAAAAAATTTTAAAAAATTTTTTTAAAAAAATTTTCCCTTAAAAAATTTTTTTGCAAAATTTAAAAAAAAAATTTTTTTTTTTTAAAAAAAACCCAAAAAAAAAATTTTTTTAAAAAAACCAAAAAAATTTTTTTAAAAAAAAAAAAAACCCCCCCCCTTTGGGGGAAAAAAGGGGGGGAAAAAAATTTGGGCCCCAAAAAAATTAACCCCTTTTTTTTGGGGGGCCTTTGGCCCTTTTATTAAACCCCCGGGGGGGGCCCCCCCCCCCTTTTTTCCAAAAAATTTTCCCAAAAGGGGGGAAAAAGGGGCCCCCCCGGGGGAAAAAAAAAAAAACCCCCAAAAAGGGGGGGGAATTTAAAAACCCCCAAAAAAGGGCCCCCCAAAAAAAAAAAGGGGGAAAAAGGAAAAAAAAAAACCCTTTTTAAAACTTTTTTTAAAAAAAAAAAAAAAAAACCCCCAAAAAAAAAGGGGTTTTAAACCTTTCCCCCCCCCCCCCCCCCCCCCTTTTCCAAAAAATTTTTTTAAAACCCAAAATTAAAAAATTTTTTTTTAAAAAAAATTTTTTTTCCCCCCCCCTTTTTTTTAAAAAAAAAAAAATTCCCCCAAAACCCCCAAAAAGGAACCGATAAAAAAACCCCCCCGGGGTGAAAAGGGGGGAATACCAAACCCAAACCCCCCCCAAAAAAAAAAAAATTTTAAAAACCCCCCCCCAAAAGGGGGGGGTTTTTTTGGGGGGAAAAAAAAAGGCCCCCTAAATTTTCCAGGGGAAAAAAAAAAAATTTTGGGGGGGGGGCCCCCCCCCCTTTTTTTTGGTTGGGAAAAGGGGGGGTTTTTTTTAAAAAATTGGGGAAAAAAATGGTTTAAAAAATTTTTTTTTGGGGCCCCCCGGGGGGGGCCCAAAATTTTTGGGGGGGAAAACCCCCTTTTTTTGAAAACCCTTTTGGGAAAAAAAAAAAAAAGGGGGGGAAAAACCCCCCCCAAAAAAAGGTGGGGGAAAAAAAAAAACCCCCAAAAAAAAAAAAAACAAAAAAACAATTTCCCCCAAAAAAAAAAAAAAAAAAAAACCAAAAAAAAAAAAAAAAAAACCCCCCCCCCCCCCAAAAACCCCAAAAAAAAAACCCCAAAAAACCCCCCCCCAAAAACCCCCAAAAAAAAAAAAAAAAAAAACCCCCAAAAACCCCCCCCAAAAACCCCCCAAACCAAAAAATAAAAACCCCAAAAAAAAAAAACCCAAAAAAAAAACCCCCCTTAAAAAAAACCCCCCCCAAAAAAACCCCCCCCCCAACCCCAAAAGGGGGGAAAAAAAAAACCCCCCCAAAACCCCAAAAAAAAAAAACCCCACCCCAAAAAACAACCCCCCAAAAAAAAAAAAAACCCCCCCCCCCCCAAAAAACCCCCCAAAAGGGCCCCCCCCCCCAAAAAAAAAAAAACCCCAAAAAACCCCCCCCAACAAACCCAAACACCCAAACCCCAAACCCAAAACCCCCTTCCTTAAAAAAAAATTTTTTTTTAAAAGGCCAAAGGGAAAAATTAAAACCCCCCAATTAAAAAAAACCCCCAAACCCCCCCGGGGGGGGGCCCTTTTTAAAAATTTTTTTCCCCCCAAAAAAAAATTTTAAATTTTCCCCAAATTTTTTTTAAAAAAAAATTAAAAATAGGGAGTACAAATATGGAGTACCCCTCACACAACACACACACACACAACACACACACACACACACCACCACACCCACACACACACACACACACACAAACACCACAACGCCCCACCCCACACACACACACACAACCAAACAAAAACACACACACACAACAACAAAACACACACACAACACACAACAAAACAAAACACCACACACACACACACACACCCGCCCGCACACACACCACACACAACACACACACACACACCACAACACACAACACACACCACACACACAACAAAACCACACACACACACCACAACCATGCAGCATGCACATACAACAGCCATGTCTAACGACAGTCCTGGGCCCAAAAAAGGTAACAACAACTAACAACCCCAAACACATTTGGGGAAAATCTAAAAACCCCCCCCCCACCCTCGCCGACTTCAACCCGCTAGGGGGGCAGAGGGGCCATCTACTCCCCCTGCAAAACCAAAACAAATAAATGTTCTACCAACGTTAGAATTTTACATTCAAGACAAACATAAGAAACCCCTTCTCTTTTCCCCTTCATAAAACAAATCACCAAAGTAAAGCATTTGATTGTCGTCCTCGTAAGTAAAGGAAATGTAATAACTCCCTTTATTAACAGCATCACAAGCCACTTTTCCCTGAAACTGCTCAAAGTCATCATTTTTAAACTACAACATGGTCCTTAAAAAAAACATATGAGACCTCCGGAACCCCTTGAGTCACTAAGACATCCTTCTTTGATATCTCCCCCCTACCGGGATACAAAATCCACAACTGCAACCTCCCAAAGTTGGGGGTGGTATTGCAATCTTTTATTTAAACCCAAACTATTTGTTTGCACTAATTGCTATAGTGATGAAATGGGGAAACATTTTTGCAAATTTTTACTGTAAAAACCTCAAGACGTCTAAACATCGGTGCCATGTACGGATACCCCACACAAACACCCCAAACTTCAGTGAAATCTGAAGTCACTAATAACAAACAAAAAATAAACAACACCCCCTTTCCCTCTAGCTAGATTCAATTCAATTTTGGCCTACCAGAGATCAGCTGTAACGATTTCACAACAATAGAACAACACATTCCATCCCAACAAAAAATTAAACCAACCACGATGAAAAAGTGCAACCATAAAGCCACTATAACCAATATACTAGCCCCCCTTAAAATGGGGGATAATCACAGACAGCATACTGGCCCTCCCCAAACCTTCCTTTTAACAAACTTTAGTAAGCCACCACTCGAATACAACAAAGTTTCATTTAGACCCCATGACGAGGCCTAATAAGGAACTCCAGCAGACCTGAGACTTTTTGCCGGGCCCTAAAGAATTCTTAATGCCAATGGTTTTGACGATTGGACAGACATTTTTTAACAAAATATTTAACATACAACAAACATTTTCTATAAAACGAACAGATACAAATAAACGGTTGGTTGCTCATGGCTAACCACAGCATTCTAAAATCCATTAAAAAACCCCCTTTGAAAAGCAATATAGACAGGTTAATACACAAAGAATTCTTAAACCATTTCAACATTCTTCCCAAATTTTAAAAAGAAACCCAAAAAAACTGTACTACCCGAGTTTCCCAGACACAAGAGGAATATAAAAAAAGACCGGGAAAACCTTTCCCAGATTTGGGGACCCAAAACTAAAAAAAAACCAAAAATTTGTTCTAACTAAACCTCATGAAACCCGATAGAGCAACAAGATAAACAAATTTTCTCAAACTAGGATCTAATCTCGCCAGTAAATCCCAAAACCCAAAGCCCGTCCCGGGGACTACCTGAGGGGAAATTTTCCCCAAAATTCCTTCTATCTTGTACCAACTACCCCAGGGAAGTCACCGCAACAAAAAGTTACTTAAAAAAAACTGGGGGAATCTTCTCATGTCCCCCTTTATTGTACAAGCAGGGGGCCCTGTCCTTTCACATGCTATTACATTATTTTTTTAACAAGTCACTAAAACAGTACTTTCCCGACACTACTCAAGCAGCAAGGGTTACCCCAATCCAAAAAGGGGGTGACCCTACAGACTTTAAACAACTTTTGGGCCAATCAAACTTACCATTGCTACCCAAAAATCTTCGAGAACTATGCACAGGAGACTATACCCTTTTTAAACGCCAAAACATACTCAACCCCTGCCAATTGGATTTCAGGAAAAAATAAAACCACAATACAATTAAAAAAATGCTAGACCGCTTTACACAGCTTTGGGAAAATAAGGAAATCTGCTAGGAATTTTATTGACCTAAGAAAAGCGTTTGACACAGTGACCACGGCATCCTATTCCAAAAAAATTGGCCATATGGTAAAGAGGCCTGCACTTGCAATTTTAACCCTACCTTTCTAATAGGTACAGTATGTCACTATTAAAGATACACCCTCATCAAACAGCCACTTGAACGGAGTTCCGCAGGGAAGTCCTTGGCCCCCTGCTTTCCTCTTTTACATCAATAATCTCCAAACATACCCCAACACCTGAAACCCATTCCTTTGCTGACGACGCGACTTAGTCACTCCCCCCCTTTAATTTGCCACTTCAGCACCATTGAAAAACGGGGACTGCCAAAATATCGATTTGGGGGTTGACACCAATAAACTTACACAAAACATGGAAAAACCTATATTTAGTTTGGTGAAAGGCGGGTTTTGCGCAACTTAACAAAAGATCTCAACACTCAATTGCCAACATAATGAGGGAAAATTTCCCTTGGCCTTACCTCGACAAAAACCCTAAATTTTCAGCACCCAACCAACACATAACAAAAAAAAGTATCCAAAAAGGTGGGGATCCTCTCCAAATACGTTTCTTGTGCCGCAAATCCCCTTCTCACACTTTTCCATTCACTTATATATCCATACCTCGCCTTGCTATCTGTGCTTGGGTTAAACTGCAGCAACACATTTAAAGCCAAAAAAACCCCAACAAAAAGCCTCAGAAGAATAATCCAAAAACCCATTCCGGGCAACACAACCCCCACTCTTCATAATCTAAACTTACTCCCTTTTCGAACACCCCACACTTCTAGTGCAATCACATCACAGGACCTTAAATTCCAAAATTTTAACCTTGACCTAAAACGTTTTCTTGTATTATACGGGGTCCACAGGATAACCCCAACAAAAACATCTCTAGACATTTCCCCGTTTTTCGACGACCCTTTACAAAAATTCAACGTATTTTAAAAGACCAAAATCTTAAACCCCCCCCCTACCTGAAAACTCTGAACTCAGAAAACTTCTCATTTTCAAAATACTTTAAAAAACATCATATCTCCCTGATCCACCCCGAAACAAACACATGATAACCCCTGGGGGTTCAAAATTACACTCACCCCCACTGACAAAAAACACAGAAATTAAATCTAAATCTAAAAAATAAAACCCTAACTGTCATAAGTTTCCCTTTGATACCCCAAATAGACACCTGTTTTTGTGCCAAAACAAAAGCATTCACATTGCTAAACTAAAAAATTATGATGTAGCACTTAGCCTTAATACCATAATCTGAAAGGGTTTTTAATGTTAAAAATTTAATCAAAACTGCCGAAATGCCTAGACAGCGGGTTTCCCTAGGGGCCCCCTCTGAATTAGTATTTTAAAACATGTAAACCACACAATCCCCAAAATCGTAAACCCCACATTGAAACCCCTTATAGAGAAAAAAACTTGAATTAATTAAATTTGAATTGAATTGACGGAAACAATACTGAACAAATCCTGACTTTTACGCAAAAGCAAGAGCCCCTTTGGGTGGGGGGCAAAAATTAAGTTACCCCAGGACGGGACAGGATACTCCCGGGTAAGCCCCATGTGGGTAAAAAGGGGATTTGGATAGGGGAAGAGAAGGGGGGAAAAAGGAAGGGATAAGAAATGGGGGAAAGACCCGGGGGCAAACCCAGCCGCTGATGCTGGTTTGGGCAGTAAAAGAAGAAAAGTTGCTGGACGTGTGACTGTCAACTGTATCAAACGCCACTGCAGAGCGGACGGTTTTTGGGTGACAAAGGTGGCTTGGGTGTCCCCTGGCGCCATGTCAATTTGCTGTTATCGTTTCTAAAATGCTGTATTATAGGTTTGAGGGGGGGAAAATTGGAAAGTTGGCTGGGGAAAAATGGAACTTTTAAATTCCCCCCTGCAGAGGCAAACAGGAATTGAGATTAGAGGTTAGGTTAAGAAGGGGGGGAGTAGTACTGTAAAGGACGGGAAGAGGTTTAGTGTTTCTGGCCGTCTAATAGTTTCGTTAGGTGGGTTTTGCCAGATTTTGGGTGGGTTTCTAGTCCAGTCATTGCCTATCAGAGCACTTTCCAGAAAACTTTTAGGCCGGGGGCCAGTCCTGATGTGTAGAGACCGCTTGTGAAAAATCGCCCCAAAAAAGGGTCCAGCCCCATCACAAGCAGGGTTTCTAAATTCGCCACATTTTTCTGGATATTAGACTCAGCAGCTAGAAAAAGTTTATATAGTTATAATCATGGGGGGAGCGCTAAATCCAAGGGATTATTGGGGCATTGGGGTGGAGAAAGCATTTGGGTTTAATTCAGGAACTGGAGCACAGATCCAGTTCCCTAGATCAAGAGCCTCTCCCACTCAAGGAGCCTTCTTAGGGGAGCTAGAAAAAAAGGCAAGGGTGTATACGTGACAATGGCCGTATAAGGGCCTTTTACGGGGGTGTTTAGTGTGATTTTTGAGAGATTTTGAGTTTGATAGTCGCCCAAAAGCGATACGGCCCATTACTCTCTTGGCGTTGATGTGGGTGTGGTTGAGACTGGAGTCAAGGTTTAAATCCAAGGACATGGTGTTACGTGTTCGTGGGAAAGGGTTTTTCTTGTAGTGGTGGGGTTTTGATTCGACAGTAGTGGTGGGGGGCCTTTGGGAAGAAGTAAGTTATTTTAGATTTTTTTGGGATTAATTTTAATGGCCAAAATATCCCCAGGGACTAATCCGGCGACCTGCGTTGTTCCGAGGATATTTTGCATTGTTTGGGTTTTGGGGATTTGTGATGTCATTGCAATTTAGGTAAGTGTGTAGTGGGTAGGGTTTGGTGTGTCGTTCGTGTAAAGGGTGTACAGGTAGGGGGGAAATAAAGAGTTTTGGGGGGACTCCTGCAGAAGGGAAGGGGCAGAGAGAAGTTTTTGGGAATTAAATTCCATCGTTGGGCCCCAGGAAGTTGCATTTTAACTTTTGATATTGGAGGGAAGGTCAAAAAGGTTACATTTTGTACTTGAGCCCTGAATCCAACCGTTCGAAAGCTTTCTACCGTCCTTTGCAACCCGGGGCCCGGGACTAGAGGGGCCCCTGTAACCATAGGTCTAAGTAAATGGATCAATTGGGTCCTTTTTGGGGTTTTGGGGGTAAGTGTGACAAAACGTTTGAATAAGGGAGGGGAAAACCAGAAGCAAGACAAGCATTTTATAGGTCAGAAGAGCGGAAAAAACGCTGGAAAGGGGTCGGAGAATTGGTGAGAGGCCCAAAACGCCGGGGTCTTTGGGGAAAGAGTAAAATTTTAAAGGGTTTTTCTAAGGGGAGAGAGAGGGGTTTGAAGGGGGGGGTGGAGGGCAAGAGGTACCTGTATAAAAGGGTCAGGAAAAGGGGGGTGTTTGTGTTAGAAACCCCGTATTTAAAAATCTTTTGCGTGTTGTTGTGCGGGTGGGGCGGAGGGTGAGGGTGATAAATGCTTTGAAAGCATGTGAAAATTGTGCTGAAGCTCCGCCCAGTTAGTATTACTAAAATATACACCCTTTTTCTTAAATGCAAAATCGTTCAGTGACACTCACAAGACAAATATATTCTCAAAAATATACAAAATGTATTAGAGGTTTGGATAAGTAAGATTCATCGGAAACGGGCAATATTTCCGACGCCGGGGGCTAGTCATGGATGACCCCCACAGGGGCTTTGGTCCACCTCTTTAAAAATTTTTGTTATGACTGCATCAATTATATATTAATAAGTACAATTTCATAGGTATTTTTTCACTGGAAAATGTGTAATATTATACTTTTGACAAATTAATTTTTTAAATGGGTTTTTAAAAGTTAGTATGCATTTTCTTGAGCCAACCTTTGTTATTAAAATGTTTTTTTTCAGAGTCAAATCAAAAAGATTTATATTGATGATTTGAAAGCGGGAAAAAAATTTTCGAAGAAAACCATTTAAAATAAGATGACCCTGGGGGCACCTGGGGTCCCTGGGTACCCGGGGGCACCTGGGGTCCCCTGGGGGACCGGGGTCACCCGGGGGCACCTGGGGGCACCGGGGGCACCTGGGTTTTCCTGGGTCACCTGGGGTCACCTGGGTCACCCGGGGTCACCGGGTACCGGGTCACCTGGGGGGCACCTGAATCAATATTGGTTCACTTGCTCAGTTTTTATTATATAAAGACAAAAATTGCTGAAATAGGTTTTATATTATTTTTATTAATTATTATTTTTATTATTATTTTTTTATTATTATTATTATTATTATTATTATTATTATTATTTTATTAAAACACTGGCCGATTCCCCCAAAGGCAGGGGGGCCCAAAAAAAAAAACTTTTTACCATCATTCACCCCATCACTGTCTTTCCAGAAGGGTGCTTTACACTACAGTTTTTTTAAAATGCAACATTAACACCCCCCTTCAGAGTGCAGGCACTGTACTTCCCATCTCCAGACCCAGTCCGGCCTGCCCTTTCCCTGAAACCCTTCATAAATTTACTTTTTCTCACACCCAACGCACTCAAGTATTAAAAACCATTCGTCTCCATTCCTCCTATGAAACACGTCACGCATGCCCGCTGGAAATCCCAAACCCCTCGCACACAAAAACCCCTTTACCCCCCCCCCTCCAACCTTTTCCCAGGCCCCCCCTTTCCCCGCCTTCCTTCCCCTACAGACTGATACATCTTGAAGTCATTCTGTTTTGCTCCATTTTCTCTACATTCCGAACCACCTCAACAATCCTTCCCCAGCCCCGGACAAAAGTTTTGGGGAATCCCGCACCCCCTCCTAACTTCCAAACACAACTCGCATTTATTCCACCAACCCTTGCCCCAGAAGACATCTCCACTGCCTCCGCCCTTTTCCCCGCTGCACATTCATCACCCCTGCTTCACACCCTATAAAGCGTTGGAAAACATACTCCTTTCATTCCCCCTTTGCCTCCCAAGGGGAAAATTCTTTGTTCCACAGACTCCTAAGTGCACTCTCACCCTTTTCCCTCATCAATTCTATGATTCACCTCCTTTTTAAATCCATCCCCTGAACGTCCACTCCCAAAACTGAATATATTCACCTCCTCCATACTCTCTCCCTCCAATCTGATATCCAATCTTTCATCACCCAATTTTTTGTTTCCCATAACCTTACCTTTCCTGTTTCACTTTTTAATTTTCTTCTTTACATACCTACCAAACTCCACCAATCTCTGCAAATTCCTTTAAATCTCCCAAAAGCACAGTGTCATCAGCAAAAAGCAACTGTGACAACCCCCTTTTTGTGTGATTCTTTTTCTTTTTAATCCACACCTCTTGCCAAACCCTCCATTTTCTTCTCTTTCAACCCCATTTTTAAATATATTAAACAACCACGGTGACACCCCACATCCTTGTCTAAGGTTTGCAGATGAAAATTTAATTTTGTTTGAGCAAACGAGAAAAATTGTTCCGTCATGGGATTGTATTTGCCTTTTTGTTATTTAAAAACATTTTTTTTTAGTATGTAAAGGGAACCCCCAAAGGGGGTAAACAACCCTTCCACTGTAACCTAGTTCAAAAGCTTAAAATTTGGGAAAGTTGGGGTTAATAATTTAGATTTAATTTGGTTTTGTTTGTTAATGTGTTAGTAAAAAAGTAGCTTTTTATGAATTGGCCCAAATTATTTGTTTCCTTTGTTTAACAAATTTCTTTGAGAATTTACTAACCCATAAAAGGGCATGAAGGGGGTAAAAATGGACATTAATCGGGTCAGTAGCTCCCATCAAAAAATAACCTTTTAATTTTGGAAATGGTAAGCCACGGAAGGCCTCGGTCTAATGACCAAAAACCCAGTGGTGGTCATCATATAAATAAAACCCACGTCAGGGAAAAACTTTTCCCTTTTTCCCTAGGAATCATACCTAACTTTAACCCTTATCCCAGCCGGCTGGGGTGCCTTGATACTGAAAGGGGTTTTTGGTTCAAGGGAAATTGGGATTTTCCTTTTCCCCACCCGAATCAAACTTTATTTAAAATTTTTCCCCCCGCGTAATAATAAAATAAACAATCCATCCTCCTGGGAACTAAGTCCTTCTTACATACTGTTTTTCAACCATTTTTCATTAAGTTAGGCTAAGAAAACAATAAATGAAGATAAAAGTGGATTAAAATCAGTGTGTCGCGCGGGTGCAACAGTCGCTCACAAAAGGGGCTGCAATAAAAATTTTTGCTGTTCGAGGCGCCATCAAAAGTAACCCCTTTGACTGTTTTACAAAATGCCATGATGTTGTGGTTAATAGGAGGGCTTAAAAAAAAATAATAAAAATAATAATAATAATAATGAAATTAATAATAATAAAATTTAATAATAATAAATTTTAAAATTATAAAAAATAATAATAAAAAATAATAAAATAATAATAAAAATAATAATTTTGGGGAAAATAATTTCCCAAAATTAGCTGTAATTTTTTAATGTAAATTACCGATTAATACATTCTATTGCCTAAAGTGATTTAAAGAAAAAACCGAAAAGAAGCCTGCGCCTGCGCTGACGGCAGGAGGGAGTTGCTATGTTTTGAATTGACCCAGCAAACGTTAGTGAAAATCGGAAAAATTTTCGTCACTCTAGCTTTTTTTATTTCGTTTTTAACCTTTTTTTATATTGGACAGCTTTAAACCCTCCAAATAGGACCAAAATTTGTTGGATTTGCAGTCCCCGATAGTGTGAAGATTGGCGAGTGGACAGGCGGTCCCGGGAACCCCAGCTAAGCATGTCTATTTAGTTGGAAATTTTGGCCAGTTTTTTTTTCATAAAATTTTGGGAGGGGGTTTTGGGATACACACCGTAATCTCCAACTAATTTTTGGGGTCTTATAAATTTTAAAAAAA
>NC_069430.1:42243631-42344981 GCF_026875155.1 Cherax quadricarinatus
TGTGTGTGTGTGTGTGTGTGTACTCACCTATTTGTGGTTGCAGGGGTCCGAGGTCCTACTCCTGGGCCCCCGCCTCTTTTCAACCGGTTTTGCTACTAGACCCTTGCTCTCTTCCAACCGCTCCATGAGCTTTAATCAAACCCTCGTCCTTAAAACGTGTATGTTTCCTGCCTCCACTACGTCCATTTTCTAGGCTATTCCACTGCCTTACAACTATATACTGAAGAAATACTTCCTCGACTATCTCTCTGGACTCATTTTGTGTCTTCAACATCCAATTGTGGCCTCTTGTTTCCTGTGTCCCCTCCCTGGAACATCCATGTCCTGTCCACCTGTCTATTCCCAACGCAGTTATTTTATATGTCGTTTATCATGTCCTCCCCTGACCCTCCCTGTCCTCGGCATGTCGCAGGGGGCCGATTTCCCTTAATCTTTCTTCATAGGACATTCCCCCCTCATAGGACACACAACACACACACACACACACTGATGTGTGTGTGTGTGGTGTGTGTGTGTGTGTGTGTGTTTGTGTGTGGTTTGTGTGTGTGTGTTTGGTGTGTGTGTGTGTGTGTGTGTGTGTGTGTGTGTGTGGTGTGTGTGTGTGTGTGTGTGTGTGTGTGTGTTTGTGTGGTTTGTGTGTGGTACGTGTGTGTGTGTGTGTGTGTGTGTGTGTGTGTGTGTGTTGTGTGGGGTGGGTGTGTGTGTGTGGGTGTTGTGTGTGTGGTGGTGTGTGTGTGTGTGTGTGTGTGTGTGTGTGTGGTGTGTGTGTGTGTGTTGTGTGTGTGTGTTTGTGTGTGTTTGTGTGTGTGTACGTGTGTGTGTGTGTGTGTGTGTGTGTGTGTGTGGTGTGTGTGTATGTTGTGTGAGTGTTTGTGTGTCTGAGTGTGTGTGTGTTGTACACACCTAGTTGTACTCACCTAGTTGAGGTTGCGGGGGTCGAGTCTGAGCTCTGGCCCCGCATCTTCATGATCGCTACTAGTCAACTCCTCCCTGAGCCCGTGAAGCTTTATCATACCTCTGCTTAAAAGCTCATTAGGATCCTGCCTCCACTACATAGCATCCCAAACTATCCTCTTAGTGACTACTCTGTGGCTGAAGAAATACTTCTTAAACATCCCGTGGATTCATCTGTGTCTTCAGCTTCCAACTTGTCCCCATTGGTTTCTTCTGTGTCCAACTCTGGAACATCCTGTCTTTGTCGCACCTTGTCATTTCCTCACAGTATTTTGTATGCCCGTTATAATGTCCCCCCATCTCTCCTGTCCTCCAGTGTCGTCAGGTTGATTTCCGCTTAACCTCTCCTCGTAGGACATTCCTCTTAGCTCTGGGACTAGTCCCACCACCCTTGTGCCAAACCTTTGGCACTTTCTCTAGTTTTTTACGTGCTGCTAGTGTGGGTTCGAAACTGGTGCCGCATACTCCAATATGGGCCTCACGTACACGGTGTACAGGGTCGCTAATGCTTCCTTATTAAGATGGTCGAATGCTGTTCTTAGGTTTCTAGCGCCCATATGATGCAGCAGTTATTTGGTTGATGTGCGCTTCAGAGATGTGCCTGGTGTTATACTCACCCCAAGGATCTTTTTCCTTGAGTGAGGTTTGTAGTCTCTGGCCCCATAGACTGTACTCCGTTTGGCGGTCTTCTTTGCCCTTCCCCAAATGTCTTCATGAACTTTGGCACTTGTGGGGATTGACTCCAGGAGCCAATTTGCTGGACCAGGTCTGCAGCCTGTCATATCCAATCCCTTGGTAGTTCTGCCTGGTCTTCGATCGAGTGAATCTCTTCTCATCAACCCTTCACGTCATCTGCAAACAGGGACACCTCAGAGTCTATTCCTTCCGTCAGTCCGTTCACATATACCAGAAACAGAACTGGTCCTATGGAATGAACCCCGAGGGACCCCCTCTGGTCACAGGTGCCCACTCTGACAACTTCGCCACGAACCATGACTCGCTGCTGTCTTCCTGACAAGTATTTTCCCTGATCGCACTGTATGCCTTCCCTGTTATCCCTGCTTGTCCTCCACGTTTTTGCACCAATCTCTGTGTGGAACTGTGGTCAAACGCCCCTTCTTGCAGTCCAAGAAATGCAATCCACCCACCCCTCTCTCTCTTGTCTTAAACTGCATGGTCAGCATGTCATAGAACTCCAGTAGGTTAGTGACACAGGATTTTTCCCCGTCCCTACACCATTGGCTGCTGTTGATGAGATCGTTCCCTTACATAGGTTTCCACCACAATCCCTGCCTGATAATCTTCTCCATGATTTTGCATACTATAACTTCAGTGACACTGTCTGTAGTTTAATGCTTCATGTCCTGTCTCCTTTTTTAAAGATTGGGGGAACTAACATTTTGCGTCTTCCAGCCTTAGGCAATGGTCCCTGTTTCCGATAGAATGTATTGAATATTGTTGTTAGGGGTACACATACGCCTCTGCTCCCTCTCTCAATAGCCCATGGGGAGATGTTTATCTGGCCCCATTGCCTTTGAGGTATTTTAGCTCGCTCAGAAGCTCTTCACTTTTCCTCGGTTCTCTGTGTGCACTGTGTCCAGCACATGTTGGTGTGCCCCACCTCTTTCTCCGCTATCTGGAGTCCCTTCTGTCTCCTCGTGAACACTTCTTTGAACTCTTTTGAGTTCCTCACATACTTTCACGGTCATTTCTTGTTGTCTCTCCTCCTTCCTTCCTTAGCCTGATTTACCTGGTCCTTGACTGTTGTTTTCCTCCTGATGTGCTGTACAACCAGATTCCGGGTCAGATTGGCTTTCGCTGCTATGTCGTTTTTCATATTTGTCTTTGGCCTCCCCTTCTTATTCTGTGCATATTCGTTCGCTCTACGAACTCTCTCCTTATTCTCCTGGGGTCCTTTGCCTTCTATATTTCTTCATTCCCTAGCACACTTGGTTTTTGACTCCTGCCCCTTTGGGTAAACCATGGACTCATCTTGGCTTTTTTCATTATCCTGTTGACCCTAGGGTATCAAACCTCTTCCTCATCAGCCTCCTTGCATTTTGTTGCTTACATATTCCTCATCTCATTAACTGGCTTCCCTGCCCGTTCTCTGTCCCGCACTGAACCCCGTTTCAGAAGTTCCTCATTTCTGTGTAGTCCCCTTTCTTGTAGTTTGACTTCATTCGTCCTGGCCTCCTGCATCTCCCCTCCACTTGTAGCTCTAACTTGTGTATTCGAAGCTTAAAACCACATGTCACTGGCCCCAAGGGGTCTTTCATAGGTGGATTTCCTCGATATCTTCACTACTTAAGGTGAATACTAAGTCCAGCCTCGCTGGTTCATCCTCGTCCTCTCTTCTCCTTGTAGTGTCCTTACGTGTTGCACATAAAGTTTTCCATACCACCTCCATCATCTTACCCTCCATGTATCTTGGCCCCGCGCATGTGGGTCCAAGTTCTCCCAATCGATCTCCTGTGGTTAAAGTCACCCATGATCAGGAGCTTTGTCCTGCATGCATGAGCTCTTCTGGCCACTCTAGCCAGTGTGTCAACCATCGCTCTATTGCTCTCGTCATACTCTTGCCTTGGCCTCCTGCTGTTCTGTGGTGGGTTATACATCACTGCTATTACCACCTTGGGACCTCCAGAGGGAAGCGTTCCCGCTATGTAATCACTTTCTTCTCTGCTGTCTCCTCTCTCCAGCTCATCAAAATTCCAGCAATTCTTGATCAACAATGCCACTCCTCCACCCCCCCTGTTCCCTTTGTCTTTCCTCAGGATTTGGTATCCCGTTGGAAAGATGGCATCTGTTATCATACCTGTAAGCTTGGTTTCTGTGAGAGCTATGATGTCCGGTGATGCTTCTTTGACTCTTTCATGCCACTCCTCCCACTTATTTGTTATTCCATGAGCGTTTGTGTACCATACCTTCAGTTTCCTTTCCAACACTGTGGTTTGGGGGGCCTGTGAGGGTGGGAGACCTGGTGGCATACTGTGGGATTCTATAGCTCGGTGTTGGGTGGAGGCTATGGGTATGGATTGTAGTGTGTGTGGGATGGTGTAATAGGTTGTATGGTTCTGAGAATAGTTGTGTGTGTGCTTGCCCTTCTGTTCTGCTCTGACTGACCTCTGCTGGTTCCATCCTTGTCTCTTTTCCTAGCTCCTTTCGCTTTTTTGTCCTCTCCCTCAGCTGCTGTCGTTCTGATTTTGTTCTGTCTCTGTCTCTGTGTGTGTGCTTGTGTGTGTGTGTGTGTGTGTGTGTGGTGTGTGTGTGTGTGTGTGTGTGTGTGTGTATGTGTGTTGTGTGTGTGTGTGTGTGTGTGTGTGTGTGTGTGTGTGTGTGTGGTGTGTGTGTGTGTGTGTGTGTGTGTGTGTGTGTGTTTTCTCTTCATATTCACAGGATCAGTGCTAGGAACATAATGTCTAACATCAATATTACTGGCATTTATTAATAACTTTCGACAATACACAGTTAGCTGACTCATACGTGGGTAAGTTATCATACATACTGTGAGAGAAAATGATATAAGGACATCAGGGTCTGGGAGACAGGGAAGATAACAAGAAACACAACAATACCAGCAAGTTGGACAGACTGGTGGAGAAGCCTATCTCTGGGGACGTCTGCGGATTTCCTCCTACATCACAATACTATTATGTATATTGTTTTGGTTTTGCTGCCTTAGGCTTGAGTAGTGTAAGATGCAAGAGGGTTAATGCATCAGAATTGTAATGAACACTGTCAGTAAGAGATGGAAACACGACTGAGTGATAGACTGTATATTTTGACCTCTACGTCTGGCAGCGGGATGTCTCGGGGAATATTCGCAATGTTCAAATGTGCACGTAGGTGTAGAGACGACGTGACAAGGGATTTAAAGCCTATCACTACATTTGGGTCATTAAAGCTGTTCACAACCAACAAATAACACTTTTATCCCTAAAACAGGGATTAAAGGAAATTCTCAGCATATATTCGCTGAGAAATACATCCCTGTAAGTAGAAATGATTTAGCTACGATATACTACAATGATCAGCGTTAAATGTAGCTTCTCGTTGATACAACAGTCGTCAGGAGACAGAAACTTAAGTAACGAGGTAATAGTGCACTGTACACTTAAGAAGGCTGACCGATTACTTCCTTATTGTTGACTAATTCCTTCTTTTTAATACTTTAGATATTTCGAATAATGGTAAATAAAAGTCTTTTAGTCCCATTTTGGGTAAATTGAAGAGAAAAAGAGAATCTTTTAATCTATAAAACACAGATAAAGTAAAAATCTCTGAAAAAGTAAATAATGAAAACCGCCCAGGTCAGGAGAGGAACTGGGTTTAAATTCTTGACTGACTAAATTGCTGATGTTCTGATGATCCAAGCTCAGGTTTCTGTCCTTGTAGGGTAGGTTTATTTGTCAAAGCCACTTGTTGTTGACACTGTGTGTTGTGTGTGTGTGTTGTGGAGTGAGTGTGTGTGTATTTTGTTTGTGTTTGTGTTTGGTGTGTGGTGTTGTGTGTGTGTGTGTGTTTGTTTGTGTGTGTATGTGGTTTGTGTGTGTGTGTGTGTGTGTGTGTGTGTGTGTGTGTGTGTGTGTGTGTGTGTGTGTGTGTGTGTGTGTGTGTGTGTGTGTGTGTGTGTGTGTGTGTACTAGGGCCCATCTCCCTGCTCCATTAGCTTTATCGAACATCGTCTTAAAACTAAGTATGGTTCCTGCCTCCGCTACGTCACTTTCCAAACTATTCCACTTCCTGACAACTCTATGTTTGAAGAAATACTTCCTAACATCCCTGTTACTCATTTGAGTCTTCAACTTCCAGTTGTGACCCCTTGTTTCTGTGTCACATCTCTGGAACATCCTGTCTTTGTCCGCCTTGTCAATTCCTCGCAGTATTTTATATGTAGTTATCATGTCTTCCCTAACCCTACTGTCCTCAAGTGTCGCGAGGCAGATTTTCCTTAACGTTTATTCGATAAATGCTCCTTGCAAACACAAATAGGCCCAATGGGCCATATATCCATCATAGCCTGGCGGATCAGGCCCCTCAGTGAGGTACTGACCCAGCTTACTCTTTCAAACGTCTATGTCTGAAAGCATTTTTGATATCTGCTGGTAGCAGGTTGAAGAGTCTTCGACCCCGCATGTTGACATACTTCCTACCGTCTGACTGACTGTAGTCTGGCCTCTCTTTCTCTCCTCTCTCCTCCTCTCTCCTCTTCCTTCTTCTCTCCTCTCTCTCTCTCTCTCTCTCTTTCCTCTCTTATCTCTCTTTTCTCTCTCTCTTCTCTCTCTCTCTCCCCTCTCTCTCAAGTTGTATTGGGTATGTAGATACAAAACCAGTTTAAAGAGTAGCATAAACGGGCCCTGGAGATCAAAATAATACTATCCGTCGTAATATTTAAAGAGCGCATCAGGAGTTATGATTCGAACCCCCTCCACACAGGCCAAATATTGGGCTCCTAGGCCACTCAGGGGCCTAGAGCCTAACTCGATCCCTGCCGAGCCTACTAGATGAGTACATCACGTGATGTGGTTGTGTGTGTGTGTGTGGTTGTGTGTGTGTGTGGTGTATATATGTGTGTGTGTGTTTTTGGGGTGTGTGTGTTTTTGTGTGTGGGGTTTTTGTGTGTGTTTGTGTGTGTGTGGGTGTGTGTGTACTTATTTGTGGTTGCAGGGGTCGATTCACAGCTCCTGGCTCCGCCTCTTCGCTGGTCACTACTAGGTCCACTCTTTTCCTGCTCCATGAGCTTTATCGTATCTCTTCTTAAAGCTGTGTATAGATCCTGCTTCCGTTATATCTCTCTCCACTTCCTGACAACTCTATGGCTGAAGAAATATTTCTTAACATCTCTGTGACTCATCTGAGCCTTCAACTTCCAGTTGTGATCGTTTATTGCTGTCTCCCATTTCTGAAACATCCTGTCCTTTCCACCTTGTCAATTCCTCTCAGTAGTTTATATGTCGTTATCATACCCCTCCCTATCTCTCCTGTTCTCCAGTGTCGTTAGGTCGATTTCCCTTAACCTTTCCTCGTAGGACATGCCTCTTAGCTCCGGGACTAGTCTTGTTGCAAACCTTTGCAATTTCTCTAATTTCTTGACGTGCTTGACCAGGTGTGGGTTCCGTACTGGTGTTGCATATTCCAATATGGGCCCGTAGTACACTGTGTGCAGAGTCTTGAACAATTCCTTGCTAAGGTGCCGAAACGCTATTCTTAGGTTTGTCAGGCACCCATATGCTACTACAGTTGTTTGCTTGATGCGCACCTCAGGAGATGTGCTCGGTATGATATTCGCCCCAAGATCCTTTTCCTTGAGTGAGGTTTGCAGTCGTTGGCCCCCTAGCCTGTACTCTGTGGTCTTCTTTGGCTTTCCCCAATCTTCATGACTCGGTTGTTGGACGAGGCTTGTAGCCTCTCCAGTTCTCTTTGTAGTTCTACCTGATCCTCATCAACTTGAATTCTCCACATTATCTTCGCGTCGTCTACAAACAAGGGTACCTCTGATATATACCAGAAACAGTACCGGCCCTAGAAATGACCATTGTGGAACCCCGCTCGTCACAGACACCCACTCTGACACCTCGCATACCATCACTCGTTGTTTCTTTCCTGTCAGTTATTCTCGGATCCATTGCAGTGCATTTTTTGTTATTCCTGCCTGCTTCTTTAGCATTTGCACTAGTCTCTTGTGCGGAACTGTGTCGAAAGCTTTCTTACAGTCCAAGAAAATGCAGTCTACCCACTCCTGTCTCTCCTGTCTTACTCCTGTCACCTTGTAGTAAAACTCCAGTAGGTTTGTGACACAGGATTTTCCCTCCCTGGAACCATGCTGCTTATCGTTTATAAGCTCACTCCTTTCTAGGTGCTCCTCCACTCTTCTCCTGATAAACTTCTCCATGACTTTACATATTATACATGTTAGTGACACTGGTCTGTAGTTTAATGCTACCTGCCTGTCTCCTTTCTTAAAAACTACATTTGCTGTTTTCCACACCTGATGTAGTTGCCCTGTTTCGACATGTGTTGAAGATTGTTGATAGTGCCACACACAGCGCCTCTGCTCCCTCTCTCAGGACCCAAGGAGAGATGTCCGGTCCCACCGTCTTTGTGGTATCTAGTTCATTTAGCTGCCTCTTTACTTCCTCCTCGGTTGTGTGTGGTGTGTCTATCACCTGTTGGTGTACCCTACCAGTCAGGTTTACTGTAGCCCAGTTCGTCTCCAATGAAAATACTTCCTAAAACCTCGTGTTTAGCTATTCACATACTTTGTTGTTTCTTGCAATCTCCTTTCCTCAGCCTAATTACCTGGTCCTTGACTATGTGTGTGTGTGCATGTTAATTCGTTCTTCTGGCGGTGTCATCAGATCACATCTACAAAAACTCTCCAACATAGTAACATTCGACTGTGGTATTACTCACCACTGCTGCGTCACACCTTACCCTCTACCACCAGCATGCCCTTCAAGAGCTCTGGAGCCATGGAATTTAAGCTGCCCTCCCCTTGTTGGATGAAATAGCTACCCCTATATTCAAGGTGCTATATGACCCTACCAGGTTAACGTTTTAATAATGATAAAAGTAATAAGACTACTACTATTACTACTAATTGAATCATTGTACTTGCTGAACACTGAAGCAGTCTGGTTAAAAACCTGAATGTTTATGAACACAAACGCTATGAAAGAGAGAGAGAGAGAGAGAGAGAGAGAGAGAGAGAGAGAGAAGGGGATGGGGAGGAAGAGAGAGAGAGAGGGAGGGAAAGAGACAGCCTGCCTTAACACCGGAGTGATGTGGGTGGCCTTACAGTTATATACAAGGCCAATGTTGTCAAGGTACCACACACTTGGCTCCACTTTGTGGACAGAGAGCAGACAGCTTCTACGCATGACGGGCAGCAAACAGCCACTGCTGGTTGTATCCTTCTCAAGAACATCACTTCATCTGAAATTATTTATTCTCAGAATGGCTCAAGACTGGAACATGTTCGCAAAACATAATGGCATGGATGAAATAAAGCCACCTGACTAAATGAAATAGCAAGTCCACAGACGGCTCTAACTTCACCCAATTTTCTATTTGCATGTCTCATAACAATAAAGACTCTCAAATGAACTGATGTAGGTAACAGCTCTTAGCTTGTAATTAAAGGTAGGAACTCTTAACCTAATCCTGTAAAACCAATGTGTGTGTGTGTGTGTAGAAAGAGCGAGAGAGAAAGTTAAAAGTAAGTCGGTTGTGTCTAGTTTAGCTTGGAGGCATAACAGCGGTGCAGCTCATGTGTGTCATTACCAGCCAGACGGTGCCGGGGAAAACGTAGTTAGTCGTGACAGACTTGGCAGTTATCACCTCTAATCCGATCATGGCCACGCGCAATTTGCTGCCGAGAAATGACAACGGCAGCTCCACCGGGAAATATATCTTTTTGTACCCGTCCACCATTAAAGTATTTAGAATATTACCGCTCTTATCCAGCAGCGGATTATTACACGGTGGGTATACCACAGCGCCTGCCTGACATATTATGACGCTCCTGACCCAGAAAATATTCCCTAACGTGAGAGATAAATGTAGAAAATACTACGGAATGATTTATATTTCATATCAACGAGTTACATTAGGGATAATTACACACACACACGCACACACACACACACACACACACACACACACACACACACACCACACACACACCACACCACACACACACACACACACACACACACACACACACACGCAAATGGATCTGAAAATGCAGCAGGGTGGGTATCAGAAGTGGTTATTTGAAATCATTCTCTAAGAAAATACAGAGTTTTGAAACTTGGTGAGGATCAAAGAAGACCAGAAACGGAATACAGGCTGGGTCAAGCCTAGTTGCATGTCATACCAGGAAGAACATTGAGCCGAGTTTTATTCATATTTTTTTTAATTAATTATTTTATGTGATAAGTTTCGGTATGAGAAAATAAATATTTTCCACTCAGTGGCAACATCAACCCTTAAATTGTGACACAAATCCTCAAACCATAACACAAATCTTCAAAATGTAATGCAGATCGTCAACTGTAACATAACTCCTCAAATTGTTACACAAATCCTCAAATTGTAACTCAGATCCTCAAACCGAACCACAAAACCATATACGAGATGCAGTTAAAAAAAAAAAAACACAAACTTGACCTTACAAAACCTCATTACAAATTCTATTTAGACGGAACTTTTATTTTGTTTTTGTTTCGTGTTGCGCCCCTTCTGTTTAAGCTGAGTAATCAATTTCCTGCTAGAGTCAGAAACTGTCCATGAATGATTTATTTTCTAATTAATAAAAATAATAAGAAATACTATTTACATGTCATGAACGTCAATAAAAAAATATACTAGTATAATTAAGACAGGTATTCACATCATTGCAGCCTAGTTCGTCCATTTACGATTAATACTTTTATGTATATTTAATGGGATTTTTAATTTTTAAAGGGGTGGGCTGGTAAGCCATCGGATTGGAAGGCTTCGGTCACATAACCAAAAGTTTCAGTGGCAGGTCAGGAAATACCTGTCTTGTTTCCTGATAAACCATACCTAATTTATACTTAATATACTGATAAACATTGTATGGTAATCAGATTAATTTGAAAATAAAATTAAAAGAAAGTTATATTCATCATTTTAGGTCTTGTGCTCAGCTGTTTATATGAATGATATATACACAGAAGTGTTTATGTGCCTCAATTTATATTCACCGATAGATGTGTACCTCATTGTGTATATATGAGCGGTATTTCTCTCTGTATACGTAATGAGAAGTGTATAGCTGTGTATACTCAGGTGTATGTGTATATACACCGAAAGGTGTATGTGTAACTCGATTGATATTCACCTCTTAATATATATACGGAGCTGCATATGTAATTGTATATATTCCGAGAAGTGCATATCTTTCAATGTATGTATGCCGAGAAGTGTATATCTCTCAGTGTATGTTCACCTAGAAGTCTATATATCTATTTGCATGTTCAATTTACGTACACTCTAATTCATATTTTCGGAAGTAGTCCAGAATGTTAGTAAACAGTCGACGTTCAGCCTTAATGACTTCCATGCACTCAATACGATTAAAATGTAACAAACTAACTATTTTAACAGTAAAATATAATCCATACATGCTCCACGAAATCAGTTGTTCACTCACGCACTGAGAGTGTGACATTTTTCCGTTCGCCAAGTAATGAAATTTATAGAAAATTCCTACAAAAATATTTGAACTCTGGAAAGGTTTATGTCTTAAAGACTGCCAGCGTAATGAAGGTCTAAGCGTGCCTTGTTTTTAACGTATAGTTATATTTAAATCTAATGTAATTAGTTATTAAATGATGTACTATTTCCTGACAAACCTAATACCTACTACCTAGTTATTAAAGTATTTTAATTGTTTATTTACTGATAAAATTTTCAGAGTAAAACTGGGAAGAGGTGGGGCTATTTTGCCGTTATTCTTTGTGAACGGGTCATCATACTGGTAAACCAGTGGGGTCTTGATAACTAGGTCAGTGTTATATCTCAGTGATACTGGCCAGCCAGTATGGTGTTATCGACCATGCCTGTGTTATGTCTCGGAAAAGATATGACCTTTCTTCACCTCTTTCTACGAAAGATTCGAAAATTATGATGAAGAGATGTCGTTTAAGCTAGGCATCCCACTATCCTGGCAAGCTGAGACGAATCCCAGAGACAACAGTATCCAAGTCCATATCGACCCTCTCTCTCTCTCTCTCACTAATATTTATAGGGGTTTCGTGTATCTCTTCTTCATTTCGTTTTAGCTTAGTTCTTATGTGGCTCTTTTTGTCTCATACTTTTTTTAATGTCGCTTTCCTTGTAAATAATCTCTAAATTTCATTGTCTCCCTTTCTCCCCATCCAAGGTTCCTTAATTTGTCTCTTTGGCCTCTTATGTCGTATGATTACCCCATAATCATTAGCCAGCTTTCAACTTCATTAATTGTGCCTCTTCCATGCAAAATATATATTATATATTATATATATATATATATTTTATATATATATATATATATATATATATATATAAAATATATATATATATTATATATATGCAAACAACCACTGTGAAAAAATAGAGAAATTCCAAGCGCTTTCGTGACTACTCACATTATCATTATTATTTGTCCAGTGTATTATTAAATTCTTCCCAAATTCTATTAATTATAAATGGATCTAATTTATATAAACCAAAGGAGATATTCATATTATTGTCAAAACTGCTTTTTATGAAACAAGATTCAATAATATTCCTGTCGACCATGGACTTGCTTGATACTACTTTCTCAACTTTTTGAAAATCAATTGGATGGTTAAAATCTCTTACATGAATAAATAGAGCATTGGAATCTTGTCCAGTTCTAATGCTATATTTATGTTGTTTTAATCTTAGTTCGAGATTTTTACCAGTTTGACCGTAATAAACTTTATCGCAAATTTTACAAGGAATCTTATAGACATCCATCAGCATTTTGGGGGGAATTCTTTATCAAAAGTTTTTTTACTGATAAAGAATTCCCCCCAAAATGCTGATGGATGTGTCTATAAGATTCCTTGTAAAATTTGCGATAAAGTTTATTACGGTCAAACTGGTTTAAAAATCTCGAACTAAGATTAAAACAACATAAATATAGCATTAGAACTGGACAAGATTCCAATGCTCTATTTATTCATGTAAGAGATTTTAACCATCCAATTGATTTTCAAAAAGTTGAGAAAGTAGTATCAAGCAAGTCCATGGTCGACAGGGATATTATTGAATCTTGTTTCATAAAAAGCAGTTTTGACAATAATATGAATTTTCTCCTTTGGTTTATATAAATTAGACCCATTTATAATTAATAGAATTTAGGAAGAATTTAATAATACCTGGACAAATAATAATTTTAAATTTTCTTGGGTAGAATAGTTTGTTGGTGGGTTGTGCGAAGGACCTGTCAGTCGGGCCGGCGCGCGTCAGGTGTTTAACCGTTGTGGGATCTGATAGTGAGGTGTTGGCCAGACCCCTTATTCCCTTTTCTTGGATGCTTTACTTTCATATTTCCTTGATAATGTGAGTGTCACGAAAGCGCTTGGAAATTTCCTTTTTCTTTCACAGTGGTTTTTTTGGGCATATTCTAAAAATCACCTGTTTACTGTGATCTTTTTGGGCATATATATATATATATATATATAATATATATATATATTATATATATATTTTATATATATTTTTATATATATATTATATATATATATATATATTTAAGATATAATATAGAGCGTAATGACAGTAGTTTATTGGACTTCAGGACGTACATGTTTATAAAGGGGCCACAGATATATCAGATCACTTTTTAGTTGTAGCTACAGTGAAAGTACAAAGTAAGTGGGATACAAGGAAAATGAAAGCAGCAAATAAGAGAGAGGCGAAGGTTTACAAACTAAAGGAGGAGGCAGTTAGGGTAAGATATAAACAACTGTTGGAGGACAGATGGTCTAGTGTGAGTATAAGCAATGGGGTAGAAGATATATAGGGTAAGTTTAAGAATATAGTGTTAGAGTGTTCAGCAGAAGTTTGTGGTTACAGGAAAGTGGGTGTGGGATTGAAGAAGAGCGATTGGTGGAATGATAATGTAAAGAGAGTAGTAAGAGAGAAAAAGTTACAATATGAGAGGTTCTTACAAAGTAGAAGTGATGCAAGGAGGAAAAGGTATATGAAGAGAAAAAAAAGGTTGAGAGAGTGGTGAAGCAATTTAAAAAGAGAGCAAATGAGAGAGTGGGTGAGGTGTTATCAACAAATTTTGTTCAGAATAAGAAAAAGTTTTGGAGTGAGATTAATAAGTTGAGAAAGCCTAGGGAACGAATGGATTTGTTAGTTAAAAATAGGAGAGGAGAGTTACTAAACGGAGAGGTAGAGGTATCAGGAAGATGGAGGGAATATTTTGAAGAGAGAGGATAGCGAATTAACAAGGAGGCTTTAGGAACCGCGGGGTGTGTGTAGACCAAGTATTTGCTGTGAAACATTTAAGTGAACAGTATTTAGATAAGGCTAAAGAGGTTTTTGTGGCATTTATGGATTTAGAAAAGGCGTGTGATAGGGGGACAATGTGGCAGATGCTGCAAGTGTATGGAATAGGAGGAAGGTTACCGAAAGCAGTGAAGAGTCTTAACGAGGATAGCGAGGCTCTGGTTAGAGTATGTAGGCAAGAGAAAGATTATTTTCCAGTAAAAGTAGGCCTTAGACAAGGATGTGTGATGTCACCGTGGTTGTTCAATATATTTATAGATGGGGTTGTAAGAGAAGTGAATGCTCGGGTGTTGTCAAGAGATATGAGGTTAAAAGATAAAGAATCTAACATAAAGTGGGAGTTGTCACAGTTGCTCTTTGCTAATGACACTGTGCTTTTGGGAGTTTCTGAAGAGAAGTTGCAGAAATTGGTTGACGAGTTTGTTATTGTATGTAAAAGAAGGAAATTAAAAGTGAATATAAGAAAGAGTAAGGTGATGAGGATAACAAAAAAAAATAGATAACGGAAGATTGGATATCAGGTTGGAATGAGAGACTATGGGGGATGAGTATGCATTCAAATATTTGGGAGTGGACGTGTCAGCAGATGGGTCTATGAAAGATGAGGTAAATCATAGAATTGACGAGGGGAAAAAGGTGAATGGTGCACTGAGGAGTCTGTGGAGACAAAGAACTTTATCTATGAAAGATAAGAGGGGAATCTATGAGAGTATAGTTATACCAACGCTCTTGTATGGGTGAGAGGCATGGGTAGTGAATGCTGCAACAAGGAGAAGGCTGGAGGCAGTGGAGATGTCATGTCTGAGGGCAATGTGGGGTGTGAATATAATGCAGAGAATCCATAGCTTGGAGACGAGGAGGAGGTGGGGGATTACCAAAACTATTATCCAGAGGGCTGAGGAATTGTTATTGAGATGGTTTTGGCATGTGGTGAGGATGGAGCAAATAGAATGACTTCGAGAGTGTATAAATCTGTAGTGGAGGGAAAGCGGGGTAGGGAATGGCCTAGGAATGGTTTGAGGGAGGGGGTAAAGGAGGTTTTGGGTGCGAGGAGCTTGGACTTCCAGCATGCCTGCATGAGTGTGTTAGGAGCAAAGGGAGACAAATGGTTTTTAGGGTTTTAAGTGCTGTAGGAGTGTAAGCAAGGTAACCTTTATGAAAGGATTTAGGGAAACCAGGAGGCCGAACTTGATTCCCGGAGGTGGTAAGTATAGTGCCAGCACTCTGAAGTAGGGGTGTTAATGTTGCAGTTTTGTAGCTGTAGTATAAGCACGCCTCTGGCAAGACAGTGATGGAGTGAATGATGAAAGTTTTTCTTTTTCCGGCCACCCTGCCTTGGTGGGAGACAGCGATATGTTGAGAAAAAAAATGAATATATGCATGTCGTATGATTATGAGGGGGGGATTATATACATATATATTATATAATATATATATTATATATATATTATATATATATATATATATTATATGTGTATATATATATATATATATATATATTATTATATATAATTATATTATATATATATATATATTATATATGCGTGCCGTAATATGCAATAACTGGTCAATTAGCAAGAACTCATTTAAAATAAAGTCCTCTCTGAAATTTTCTCTTATACGTTTAACGATATATTTTTTTAATTAATGTTAATGCAAGGGGCTAGATAACCCTTCTCCTGTATATATAATTTATATATATTATTATATATATAATTTATATTATATATATATAATATATATATATATATATTATATATATATATATATATATATGTCGTGACGAATATGTAAACTGGTCAATTAGCAAGAACTCATTTTAAAATTAATCCTTTCCAAAATATTTCTCTTATACGTTTAAAGATATTTTTTTTCATTAACGTTGATGTAAAAATTTATTAATTTTGCACCAAAAGCAATTAGAAAACTTACTTAACCTTATTATAACAAGAACAATTTATTTTAGCCTAACCCAACTAAATATATTTAGATTTGTTTACATAATTTAATACTAAACAAACACATCAAATAATTTTTCGTTAGGTTCAGATGATTTTGGCGAAATTATTGCATACAAAAATTTTCGTTGTCCTATATGGCAAGATGAGCGTTGCTATTTTTAAACCAAGATGGCAAGTTCTGCCTATTCGGCACGACATATATATATATATATATATATATATAATATTATTATATATTATTTATATATATATATATATATATATATATATATACGTGGAACCTCGGCTTACAAATTTAATCCGTTTTGTGACCTTGTTCGTATCCCGATTTCTTCTTATGCTGAGTCAATTTTCCTCATTTAAATTTTATTGAAATGATATTAATCCATTCCAGTGGACGCCTCTGAGCTAATTTCATTCTACTCCCTGTTTGTGCACTACCTCAACAAGCAGTATATTATATTATTGTACCCACGGAACAAGTGGTATTGATCAATAACAACATTGCACTAGCCAAGGAGTCGACCCCATGCTGTTTTGGCCCGCCTCATGGTGAGAGAAAACACATGACGCTTTAGATCACTAGACCACACAATCCTTAACAATGGAGAAGGATGAAAGTAGCTCAGAGGCGTCCACACCACCGTATGTCCTTCGATGGTAGGTATAACACTACCTTGGCTGCATATACACACTCACACACACACATACACATATATATATATGTGTGTGTGTGTATATATATATGTCGTGCCGAATAAGTAAAACTGGCCATTTAGCAAGATCTCATTTAAAATTAAATCCTTTCTAAATTTTTATCTTATACGTTTAAAAATATATTGTTTTCATTTATGTTAATGTAAAAATTAATAATTTTGTACCAAAAGAACCTTATAAAATTTACCTAAACTTATTTTAACAAGTACAATTTAATTTAGCCTAATCCAACTAAATATATTTTAGATAAGTTTTCAATAGTTTAGTAATAATCAAACACAAAGGATCAGAATGATTTTTGCGAAATTAGTGCGTACACAAATTTTCATTTGACTTATTCGGCAAGAAGAGTGTTGCTATTTAAGCCAAAATCGCAAGTTTTACCTATTCGGCACAACATATATACATGCATTCAGAATAACCACTGCGTAAAGATAGAGAACTTCCAATCACTTTCGCCATTTCTTACATTATCAAGGAAATGTAAAAATAAACGATTAACAAGAAGGCATATAAGGACCAGACTACACCTCGCAGCCACCTCACAACCTGACTTTTTATGATGTAGGCAGGTAGTCAAGAATCCGTGAAACACAGCTTCAATTCTTCCCAAATATTGAGAATTTAAATTGTCTAGTGTATCCTAAATTTTTATCGTACTATTGTTGAGAAATGGTTTACCAGCTAAGGTTAAAGATTAAATATAGGGGGAACTTAGCTTGATAAGACAGCTATCGCCTACACTGCCGCCCCTGCAGGCGAGGTCTTGAGAAGCTGACGGGTTGGAATGGAAATGTATTAATAATAAATTACCCCTAGGAGTATTATGTCAGCATATTTCATTCACTGATTGCTGACTGGAAAACTTACTTGTGTGGACTCAAAGGTCCGCTCCTCACTGGGGTTTACGGTAAGTTACTAATTCGTAACTTTGTACTCAACTGCGCAGTAAATCATACTCATTATGTCTTAGTATACTTACCTGGGTATATGTATCTGACCCGTAGTTACACCCGGATATCTGATGACTTGATTGAAGAATAGTATTCCTTGAAGAATGTCACACTACACACTGTTGCCCCTCAGGGAAGGTTCCTTGATGTTGGTGAGGGGCTCTTGATTTAGGGAATTGGATCTATGCTCCAGTTCCCCGAATTAAGCCTGAATGCCTTCCACATTCCCCCCCCCAGGCACTGTATAATCCTACGGGTTTAGCGCTTCCCCTTGATTATAATAATAATAGTAATACACACTGTTGGATTGCAACACTCGTTGTTACACTGTTCATCAAGATGTGTTCATTTATTCACAATCTGTTTACAAGAAAAGATAACAGAAGAACATAAGAAAGGAGGAACACTGCAGCAGGCCTGTTGGCCCATACTAGGCAGGTCCTTTACAATTCATCCCACTAACAAAACATTTGCCCAACCCAATTTTCAATGCTACCCTAGAAATAAGCTCTGATGTGCAAGTCCCACTCAAATTTAACCCCTCTCACTCATGTATTTCTCCAACCTAAATTTGAAACTAAGTGTTTATTGTGTTTTGTGAGACACTTTATTCACACTAAAGCACAGATAAGTGTTCTTTGTTGGTTATCCTGGCATCAGTGTGACTCCCAGTAGGGTGAAAAATAATCTGACCTCACAGCCTTCCATGCCACCACAATGCCCCTAGCTGACCTAGTACGTTTTGCTTCCTTGCCAAACTTCCTCCATGAAGCAAAGCAGAATGCTTGATTCTTGCTGTCTCAAGCATAAACAACAATGTACACTATCTTTACCATGGTAATAAAGTGGGAGCAGGATTTTCCTTAATTGTCCTGCTAAGGTAAGAGATGGACTGTCCCTTCTTAAGCTAAACTATTTACAACACTCGACTCTTGCAAAGAGCAAGGAGCCGCGTGACTACGTCACATGCTCGCACTGCATCTGGGATAAATTACTTGATATAGCAGTAAACAAGAAACTTGCCCCTTCTGAGAGGGCTGGGCCCCTCAGGGCTGAAAGGGGCTGAAGGGGCTGATGCCCCCCTCCTGGAGAAAATTTCTCCACAATGGGGAGCGGCGGAGGTTCGCTGCATGTGAACTATTCATCACTTAACATTAATTTGATTTTCTCACTTACCACCACTGCTGCTTGTTTTTTCTGAACAGCTTTAGTCTGTGTGGTTTCTGGAGAATCACTAATTTTGTTTTCATCACTGTGTGATTCTAACGGCACTAGTTTATTTATTGTTCGCTTATTCACTACACCTTTGCTCAAAACATCAACTGTCCTGATGATTCCATTTGCATCAGGATATATGGTCACAATTTTTCCAAGTGGCCATTGGTACCTCGGACCATCATTGTCAATAATCACTATATCACCAGGTCTTAAGGACTTATGATTTTCAGGAACACCAGCTCCATAGAAGTGTTCTCTCAATGAGGTGAGATAGTCTTGTAGCCAAATTTTCTCCCAATGTTCAATCACTTTATTAAGGTGTTTGAATTTACGTCTGAGTTGCTCAGGTTCGAAATAACTAGGATCCTCTATGATTTCTTTATCATTCATGGGAGGAACAGGTTCGAGCCTTCTGCCATGGAGCAAATGAGATGGACTTAACACTTCTAAATTGTCCAGATCATCGGTAACATAAGTTAGAGGTCTGTTGTTGACTCTATTTTCTATTACAGTCACAACTGTACGGAATTCTTCTAAGTCGATTCTCTGACGATGAAGAGTCTTCCTTAAACAACGTTTTACAATGCCGATCATTCTTTCATAAAATCCGCCGTGCCATGGAGATTTAGGAGGAATGTATCTCCAACGACAACTGCGTTGATTCAGTATCTGTTGTACTTATGGCTGATCAAAGATCCTGCTTACATAAGCAGCACCAGCAATAAAGTTCGTTGCAATATCTGAAATCATCAATCTGGGACATGCCCTTCTGGCTGCAAACCTTCTGAATAATTTGATAACGGTTTCAGCAGACAT
Source organism: Cherax quadricarinatus (assembly GCF_026875155.1). NCBI lineage: Eukaryota > Metazoa > Arthropoda > Malacostraca > Decapoda > Parastacidae > Cherax > Cherax quadricarinatus. The sequence continues at coordinate 42,263,310 of NC_069430.1, forward strand.
GTCAGTGGCTACTTCTAGATGTACTGCTCTAGTTGTAGCACAAGTGAACAAACAGATGTACACCTTGATGAGAACTTTGTCAAGTGTTTTGGTTAAAATTATTGGTCCAGTGTAATCTACACCTGTCACCTCAAATGGAGTGACATGACAAACTCTTTCAGAGGGATGTGGAGGTGGACCTGGATGCTGACATACTCGCATATCGTAGTGACGACAAGTAATACAGTCCTTTATTTGTTTTTTCACACTTTGTCGACCTTGAGGTATCCAGTAGGATTGTCGTATATGACAAAGTGTGTCAGCTACCCCACCATGTAACACGTTACTGTGGGCGTTTTGCACAATCAGTTTTGTTAGCCAATGATTCTTGGGGATCAATATTGGATGTATGGCTTCTTTAGGTAGTGGTAGTGAAGAATTATGAATGCTTCCTCGACATCTTATAATCTTTTCTGAGTCGAGATAAAGTCCTAAAGAATTAATCATAACAGGTTTCTTTGGGGATTTATCTTGTGTTTCCAGAAATTTATATTCTGTTGAGAAAACATCTTTCTGTATTAGTTTCACCCAGTATTTAATGGGTTCAAGACATTCATAATTAGGTTTTATTCATTTAGTGAATTTAAAGATAAGAGCTGTAGCTCTTAAGAGTTTACCCAATGATGAGTATTTAGATCCATCAACGACTATTTCTGTTGTGTCTACAGGATTTACACAGCTTATTTCTGCTGTGTTCAAGCAGACTGTTTCTTCTGACATAATGTGAGCTTTTTGCTGAGGACAGTTATTTTCATTAGAGAGCCAGTTCGGTCCGTGGAGCCATAATTTATTATCCACAAATTTCTTGAGTGGGACACCACGTGACAACATGTCAGCTGGATTCTCTTGGGTAGAGACGTGGAGAAAGAGATAATCTCTCTGCATCTCTTTTATTTCTGCTACTCTGTTCTGTACATAGACCAACTTACTCTTATTATTTCTTAACCACTGGAGAACTGCCTCATTATCACTCCAGATCACGGTTTTTTCAATAGTGAGATGATCTAGTACTTGGTTGAGATAGACAGCTAATTTTGTACCTACATAGACTGCTGTCAGTTCCAATTGTGGTACTGTTCTGACTTTCATGGGTGCTACCCTGAACTTTGAAGTAATTAGTGTACTTCCTTCAGCATTACATAGCCATTACAGCGCCATAACCCCTGGTTGACGCATCACAGAACACAGGTAATGTGTACTTGCTTCCCTCTTGTCCTATTTGTCTGGGAAATTTAATTTGATGAAGTTGTTTAAACTCTCTGGATATTTCATCCCATGCTTGACTCATTTCTAGAGGCAATTTCTCATCCCATCCAATTTTGAGTTTCCATGCATCTTGCATAAGTATTTTACCTTTTATGGTAATCGGTGAGAGGAGTCCTAGAGGATCAAAACATTGTGATACCTCTGACAGTAAACTACGTTTAGTGAGTGTACTGCATGATTTATTGTTTATCCTTTTGAGACTCAAAGTATCTTCTTGTGTGTTCCAGTTAAGTCCCAGCATATTGTTGCAATCAGGAATTTCAGCTTCAGGGAAATCTTCCTTGATAAGTTCCCTTAATTGCTTTGAATTTGTATTCCACATCCTTAGAGGCATATTTGCTTCTTTCATCTCCTTGTTAGGTTCTCTGTATAAGGATTTCAAATCCTCCTCTTTATTCACACTACCTTGAAGATTGTCCACATAGAAGCTTTTCTTTAAGATTGCTTTGAAGGGACTTTCAGGTTTCTTCAAGTGTGTATTTAGAGTAGCTTCTAGTAAGAATGGAGAGGATGTTGCACCAAATAATATTGATTTGAAACAATAAGTTTTCACAGGACTTTGAGGATCATGTGGATTTTCAGGCCACAAGAATCGAGTATAATCTCTATCTATTTCTTGTAGTCCTACTCTTAAGAAAGCTTTGGAAATATCAGCCGTATAGGCATATAGGTTCGTGCGGAATTTCATAAGCACGTCTCCAAGCTTCTCAATTAGTGAGGGTACGGTCATCAGACAATCATTAAGACTTGCTACAACTTTATTTGCACGTGCGCTGAAATTGTATACAACACGTAGTGGAGTGGTTTCAGAATCTTTTCTGACTCCAAGGTGCGGGAGACAATGAGCTTCTGTCTTCAACTTATCCTCGACTATTTCCTCAATGAATTTATTTTCTAATTGTTCTTGTATGTTATTATCATAGACAGTAGCTCTGGATTCTTCCTGAGCTCATGTATTTGTGCTTTCATTTGTCCGAAAGCCATGCGATAATTGCTAGGTAGATGTGGTTGATTTAATTTCCATTTTAACCTAACCCAATACTGTCCATCTTTATGTCTGACAGTGTCCACATATTGGCTTTAAGTCTGAGACTCTTGTGGGCTTGGTTTATTTACATCAATACCTATCGCATCTAAATCCCACAACTTATCAACTGGTTCATTCATTTCTTCCAGTAATGATAATTTTTGCTGTGGTACATGATCAGCGGTTATTCTCGTAACTAGTACATTTTCCACTGAATCAATATCAGCTTCTTTCCCACTTTGAGAGGGAATGGGACCACATATCATGTGGCCTCCTGCTGTTTTCAGCAAGTGAACATCATGTTTACTTACTAGATTTTGCACAAAACAGTGATAATAATCACTTCCAATAATTAAATCAATTGGAATAATAGTGTCCGTCTGTATGTCAGGACAGGCTAACTTGACTTTAGCTGCTTTCAGTGCTGCAACTGTTTCTTTTAATCTCTGGATCTGCCCAGACTTAGGCAAATCATCTACTACCACAGCTTCTACTGTCTCTTTCCTGTTTCCTAGACCAACAGTGATTCTGGCTAGGTCATATGTCTACCAGAATTTTTGAAAAAAAAAAAAAACAGCTATGTCTAACTGTACTTTGGCATAGGGTTGTTTATACAGTTTCTGCAACACTGTTCTTCTTATGAAGGACCTTTGTGAGCCTTGATCAAATAATGTTAGCACATTGGTTTTGAGTAATTTATTAGATAACTCAACTCGAGCTATCGGGAGAGCAGTTGCTTTAAACTTATCTCTCACATTTAATGCTGTTGCTTGTTGACTTCCTGATTCTGTGTAAGTCTTCTGCTGTTCAGCAAAAGTATTTGGGCATAATGCTGTATGATGCATACACTTGTATTTAAAACACTTCTTCAGTGAGCATTTTCCTCCCTTGTGTTCACCTAAACACTTGATGCACCTTTTCAGCTGATGAACACGTTGTTTACGTGCCTCCACTGATGTGTATTGAATACAATACTGTGCCCAATGTGTTCCATCACAAAGTACACATTTTGGAGTACGTTTATGTGTGACAGTTTGTTTACTGTCTGATGTATTCACAGCTTGATTAATGCCTATATGGGATTTCCCATTATGTGGTTTAGTGGGAGTAGGTATACTCTTCTTATACTGAGTTGAAGGTTTATTATCCACAGGATTTGTGGATTTTTCATCTTGTCTCGTTGTTTGCATGCATGAAACCATTGTAAACCATTGCTATTTTCTTCACAAGGGAAATAGCGTTTATTGAACATAATATTTAATCATTCAATAGTTTGTGGTAACAACTTATCCTGTACAATACCACTGATAAACCAATCACATTGCCTTAGGTCATATTTAGAACCTAGAGATCTGAAACTATTGTCTAATGTGATTCTAAATGCCTGTAAATCTGAAAAACAATGTTTGGGTGGCTTCAAGCTTGGTATTAAGCCTGCATGTCTAACTCTGGCCTTGTCAGCATCAAAGTAATTGTCTGCTAAGACACATAAGGCTATTTGATAATTACCTTTAACCACCGGAAATGACTTAATCAGTTCATAGGGTTCTCCCATCACAAGACATTTAAGATAATTGAACTTAGCTATCTCATGTATGTCAGTTTGTGAATTTACTATGGATTGAAAACCACTAATGAATTCTTCGTAATTATGACCTTGAAAAATAGGTAATGACAAGGTAGGTAAGCTTGGAAATGGGACACTTGTTCCAGTTGTTACAGGTGCAACAGATGTTTGACCACTAGTTACAGTAGGTCTCTGTGACAGAGTTTTGGGGCAGGTAGTCTGTACTCCTGTCCACCTTAATTGTTGATTACTAAAAGTATCCAAAACATTTTTAATTTCATCCTCAGATGGATCTGATTCTAGAAACTTATTTTCATATTTTGTATAATCTGAATTAATTTTTCCAGACGTTGTGTAATTGAAATTTTACCTCAAGATCATCAAAATCTATGTTTGTATCTTGAGTTAATCTTATACAGACTGAGATCAGATTTTCTAATTGTGTAATCTCATTCGCTGCCTGGATGAGGTAGAGTGCGGTTGTGCTTTGCACCCCTCTACTGTCTACCCAGACGAGCTACGCAGAAAACAATATGGCGCTAGGTGTGCATCGGAGAGTGAATACTGTGCGCATTGAGCTCATTAATGGGGCTTTAACGCCTACGTCAGTCGAGGTGTTATTGCCCAAAATTATAAGAGAGACATACTGCCTGGTGGCTAAAGCTCCCGCTTCACACACGGAGGGCCCGGGTTTGATTCCCGGCGGGTGGAAACATTTCGACACGTTTCCTTACACCTGTTGTCCTGTTCACCTAGCAGCAAATAGGTACCTGGGTGTTAGTCGACTGGTGTGGGTCGCATCCTGGGGGACAAGATTAAGGACCCCAATGGAAATAAGTTAGACAGTCCTCGATGACGCACTGACTTTCTTGGGTTATCCTGGGTGGCTAACCCTCCGGGGTTAAAAATCCGAACGAAATCTTATCTTATCAGAGACGAGGATTTGTATGGAGTGGCACTAAATGGTGTTTATAGAATATTCGTGAAAGTGCTAACAGCTCAAGTGTACGAGGCATTGGTGGATCGTTACCAAGATGTCAGCATTAACGTAACACCGGCAGTGAGAGTCAGGTTGACGGATGTATCAAGACATTATTCGTGGGTCAAGCTCTGCAATGTGCCTTTTGAGGCTGATGAAGCAGATATCAGAAGTGTTTTCGAAAGATATGGGACTGTGCATCTAGTCCAACCTGGAAAATGGGTAAAAGGAGCTTATGCAGGATTTCCGGAGGGTACTTTCAATCTCAAGATGATGGTGAGACATCCTATACCCTCATATGTATATCTCGAGGAGTTTAAAACCCAGGTGCTGTATAGTCCTTGTGGCTTAGCGCTTCTTTTTGATTATAATAATAATAATTAAAACCCAGGTAATGGTGGCGTATGCTGGGCAGAGGCGTACATGCCGACTGTGTAGCGAATATGACCATATGGTGGCAGATTGTGGCAAGCGGAATATGGCTCCTGGGCTGGCAAGAGGCGGAGCACCTGTGCATGAGAAAACGATGCTTGAGGAAGAACGGAGGCAAAGAGGAGGGCATGGTCGCATGAGGAGTGAAGAGGTGGTGGCTCCTCCTGTGGAATTGGAAGGGGACATGGTGATTCATGAATCACCCAGCCCATTGACAGAACAGTTGTCGAGTGAGGAGGTGCAAGTGGGCGCAGAAGTGAAAGCTATCGAGGAGGAGTTGGCGACGGTGTTACAGGCTATGCTACAGTCTACAGAGGTGGAGAGTAGCAGCGAGCAGGAATCTGGGATCGGGGCGGAAGGAGGAATGTGTGGGAGGAGGGAGGACCAGGTGGCACCTGTGATGGACAGTGCGAGTGCCATGGAAGGACAAGGAGGCGAATTAAGATATGGAGATGGAGGGAGCAACGAGGAAAAGGGCGGCGGCGTCAGATTCGGACGCTATTCTGACGCTGGGGCAAAGGCCAGGGAAAAAGGCATGGGGTTATGGTACCCAGAGTGACTCTAAGAGAGGGCCACAACAGAAGGGGAGGATGGTTGGGAAGGAGGGTGGAGTACGTGGCAAAGGCAATGCCCAGGGGAATGGTCAGAAAGGGAAGAGTCTTGAAATGAGGCAGGAAGGGAAACCTTAAACCGGCCTCAGGTGTGTAACAATAAATATTAATGGTCTGTGTGATGGTGTAAAACGTGAGTACTTCCGGATGTTTTTAAATAGATACAAGGTTGATGTGCCTTTTGTGGAGGAACACAATTTTAAACTTGGGCGTGAATTAGTGGTGCCTGGGTACCAGGCTTATGTGTTGCCGCCTGAGCGTTTAAAAGGAGGAGTGGGTGTGTTGATCAGGGAGGCAAGCCCGTTTGTATTGCACAGGAAAGAGGGGGGAGGGGGAGAGTATTACGTGTGGAGGGATGGTAGATGGGAGAAAGAGTGGCGTTTGTGTGTGTGTATGCCCCAGCAGAAAGTGACGTGAAAGTAAAGACGGATTTTGTGTGGGAGGAACTTCTGTACTTCCTATGCATGTTACTGTCTGTGGCGATTGTGGGGGTGGGATTGGAATTGTGTAGTTAAGAGGGCAGACGTGGAACACAGAGGAGTAGGATATTTTTCCTCAGTCTTAGGGGGCCTGTTTAGAGATCTTCAGTTACGTGATGCTTTTGGGGGAGGTCTGTGGGAGGTGGAACATACTTTTATAAGGCGGGGATACGCGGCTCGTTTAGACAGGATATATTTATCTCAGAGGGTTTTGGTAGAGTCTTTTAAAACTATTGAGATGGTGTCTTCCGATCATATGGCGGTAATAGTGGAGGTGGGGTGGGAAGCTTTGGCTTCCGATCATAGGGAGGTAATTGTGTAGTTAAGAGAGCAGACGTAGAACCCAGAGGAGTGGGATATTTTTCCTCAGTCTCAGGGTGGGCCTGTTTAGAGATCTTCAGTTACGTGATGCTTTTGGGGGAGGTCTGTGGGAGGTGGAACATACTTTTATAAGGTGGGGATAAGCGGCTCGTTTGGACAGGATATATTTATCTCAGAGGGTTTGGGTAGACTCTTTTAAAACTATTGAGATGGTGTCTTCCGATTATAGGGCGATAATAGTGGAGGTGGGGTGGGAAGCTTTGGCTTGTAGGCAGGGAAGCTATTGGAAACTGAATACGATGGTTTTGGGGGATGGGGAGGGAGTCGAAGGTTTTGCAGTATTTTGGGAACAGCTCTGTGCGGAGGGAAGGACTGAGGAGGATGTGGTATGACGGTGGGATAGTGTGGCTAAGGCAAGAATACGTCAATTTTATGTGAGGGAGGGCAAATGCATTAATCAATTGCAGTATGGATTGTCAAATTATTTAGAATCTAGATTATGGGATTATTACGTGGGGGGGGGGGGAGGGTGTACCCCGTGGAGGAAATACAAATGCTGAAGGACAGGATAAAGGATTTGCAAGAAGAGCGTTTTGCAGTGGTACAGGTACAAGCGGGGCTGGACGAAGTACTCTGGGGCGACAAGCCATCGGCTTGCATGCTGCGAGGACAGAAGGTACGACAGCAAATGACTACAGTACTGGGATTGCAAGTCATTTCTTCGGTGGTTTTTTTTCGAGAGGGTCAGGTATTACGGGAAACAACGGGGATGAGTGCGTATGCAGATAGATGGTTTGAGGAGTACGGGAAAAGTAGTGGGGTGGATGGTGAGATTCTTGGGCAGGTAGGTGAGTATGTGCCGTGCAAACTGGAGAGGAGTGATCGGGAGGCACTGGTTGGGGTCATTGAGGAGGAGGAAATATGGAGAGCCCTTATGGACATGAAGAAGGGAAATGCACCCGGGATAGATGGTTTACAAAGCGAATTTTATGTACAACACTGGGGTCTGCTAAGGGGTTTCCTAGTAAGGTTAATGAATGCCATAAAAGACGGAGGTAAGTTGGGAGAATCGCAGGCAATGGCAGTGGTGGTGTTGGTCCCAAAGGGTAAAAAGCTTACTGAGCCATTTCGTTGCTTTGTGCTGATTATAAGCTGTTTGCGAAAATTCTTGGGAATAGGCTTAAATGTGTTGTGGGGAGGGTGGTGTTTGAGTCTCAGTTTGGGTTGCCGGGTAGGTCAATGGTTGAGGGCCACGGGATCATAAAGGGGTTCCTGGAGGACATGGAAGGGGGCAGAGGGGCGTTGTTGGCATTGGATTGGTGAGGGGCTTATGACAGGGTGGAAAGAGGGGCTTTGCGGAATATTCTCCTCAGACAGGGGTTTGGCGAAGAAATAGTGGGGTGGGTGGATACGTTGTACTCAGGAGCGAAGGTAAGGGTGCAATTCAGTGGGTGTGTGGGGGAGGGAGTCGACATGGAGCGGGGTCTTTGGCAGGGTTGTCCAGTATCACAACTTTTGTTTGCATGTGTTCAGGATCCTTTTTATAGGATGGTGGAGGATCGTCTAAGGAATGGAGGAGGGGGGGGGAGATGGTGTGCAGAAGCCTTGGCCTGGCTTGGTGGGCTATGTTGACGATACAACTATTCTGGTGTGTGAGGAGAGAAGGTTAGGAGTTTTAGGGGAAGTTGTACACATGTTTGGGAGAGCTACTGGGATGAAGGTAAATCTGGAGAAGTCAATGATAATGGGGCTGGGAGAGTGGGCAGGGAGATTAGAATGGGGATGTGATGTCGTGCAGCATCAGACTGGGAGTCTGAAAATCTGTGGTGTCATATATGAGGCTGACCTGAGTGCTGCAAGGGTCAATAATTTGAATAGGATGGTGGAACAGTTGCAGCGACGTTTGGGAATGCTGCGACCTCACCATTTAACCCTTAGGCAACGAGCAATTGTCATCAGTGTATTACTATATAGTAAAGTCTGGTTTGTTTCGGCAGTGTTGCCGTTAACAGGAACGGCGATCACGAGTATTCTTAGAATGGTGTTCAAATTCTTGTGGGGTTCAGGGTGCAACTGGTTGCGAAGGGAGGTAGTGACATTACCGGTATGTAAGGGAGGGTTGGGTTTGTTGGACTTGAGAAAGCTCGTGAAATGTGTGTTCATTAAGAGGGAAGTGATGCGTGCAGGTGGATGGAGGGGGGAGGAGCTAGATAAGGTACATGATCACCTACAGAAATGGTATGGGAGAGCGGAAATGAAGGAATGTGAAAAAGTGTTACGTGCCTTAGTGTTAGCCAGGGAACCGGGAAAAGTAAAGGTGGGAACTTTGTGTAAATTGTTAGAGGGACATGTAGTGATGCCGGTTGAAGGGATCTACCCCACGTATGCATGAGATGTAATATGGCAAAGATTTAGTAAATTAAGGATACGACCTAGGGCCCGTGAGATTATGTATCGTTTTCTATATGGTATATTGCCAACGGGAGCGATGCTCCGAGATAGGAGGATCATCGAGGGTGGGGGCTGTAGCAGATGCAGTGAGGAAGAGACTGTGTATCATGTTGTCTATTTTTGTGAAGGTTTGGAGTGCATCAGGGTATGGATGAGTAGGGTAGTGGCAAGGGTGGGGGGTCATGGAGTGTCGGTATTGCGAGTCTTGATATGAGTGGGGTGGATGAGGGTGTGGCAAGGGGTTTAGCATATATAATCGTGGACTACACATATGTTTTGTGGGGTATGAGGGGGAAGGAGGGTGGGCAAGTGCTGTGAAGGATTTTGGCGGCGACGTTTTATCTAACTTTGTGTCTGTGGCGCAATAGACATATATGGGAAAAGGTGGGGTGAGGTTTTTTATGAAGGTTATAGAGGACTAACAATAGGGAATTTAAGGGCGTTCTAACGGGTTTTTAACTGCCGGGGTGAGTGTGTTGGTAAAAGGGGAGGGGAGAATCAGGGGTATTCAACGGGCTGACCTCCTCGGGTGTGAAGTGATGGATGGATGGGTGTGACTGGAGGTACACTTGTGAAACTGGATGTGATGGTGTGAAAGATCTATTTTGTTTAATTCCCTTGTTGGGGAAGGTATAAATGACAGTTTAGAAATGTAACATTTATAAATATATAACATAAAATATGTAACATGAATTTTTTCTTTGGTAGCAATTATATCCTGCTTGTACTGTTCTTACAAGTGAATTTTAACTTGAGAGGGTATTCCTTTCACTATGTTCCTTGAAACATTGAGGTTTTTGCAATTTTTGTAACGTGTTCCTGCATCTTTTTTTTTTTTAAATAATTACCTATTATGTAATCATGTGTGAATAAGGATTAGTAACCTAAATTAATATTCATTGTACATTTATTTGTATGTAATACTAGTTAGGCACGTGCTAGAAGGCACAGCGAAAGTCTAATCTCGTGTTAAATTTTGGAATGTTTCTATGTGGTGTGTTAGATGTTGTAAGGAGTTTAGTTATGGTGTTATCTTACTAAAATCAAGATGAACCATTTGGATAATCTTATTCATGTCATAGCCTTGGATTATTTTAAAATATTTACGTATCCTAGTATTTTACCGATAACGTAGCATGTGGTGTATTTTCTTGCATTTTAAAGCGTGAACTTCACGTTATGTAATGTTGTTATAAGAACTTGAATTTCATGGTTGTTACATAAATATTGATATATATTGTCGGTGTATATTCTTCTACTTATAAGGGTGTATGGGTGTATAGGCATGTAATGTTTATATCTGTTTTAGTCTGTAATTTTATGTTTTTGTGTTATTGATGTTCCTGCACCACCAACTATTGGTAAATACTCATTAAGTTTTTAATGAGGTCAGGGTATGACCCTAAATTAGGATAATTAATGGTATGTTTCTTAGAACGGTGAATGTAAATATTTGATGGGGGAGAAGTGTCAGCTGTGGCTACACTGGCAATACTAATTATTGTAAAAGGAGGGGTTTGTAGGATATGTTGTGGGTTGTGTATATGGTTGTAATATGGCCATTATCTACAGTGTTTATTTTCTGTACTGGAATTGTGTAATAGAGGTTATTGTTAATATCCAGTAAATACTGTGGAAAATGCTGTATATATTTTCCAGAAATACAGTAGTTATGCGTAAATAGATGGCCATACTGTATTTAATAAAAATTATGTTATAAAAAATTGGAAATTCTGCGCCTGCGCAGAAGAGACTCGCCATGTTTGAACTAGTTAACACAAACGTTAGTGAATAATCGGAAGAATTTTCGTGCCTAGGGGTTTAAAATTTGGGGCTGACACCTCTCAAATAGGAGCCGAAATTTGGGTTGGATGTCATTCCTGCATAACTTGAATATCAGGCGACTGGACAAGACAGCTCCAGGAACCTCAGATAAGCTATCTAAATTTGTGTTATAATTCTGGCCAGCATTATTTTCATAAATTTGGTTAGAATGAGGTTTTTAAGTATGATACACATTAATCTCCAGTCAAATTCGTAAGTGATATTAAGATATATTCTCCTTCTGTTATATAAATGTGTATAAGTATCATTAAATTTTTAAAATACAGTCCACCCAAATTTTTATATTAACAGAATTCCTGGTGTATGTACATTTTCATTTGTAATTATAGGTCTAGAGCAACTTGTGGATATGGCAGTTGTAGGTATCGAAAGGGGAGATTTTTGTGACCTAGGTGTCCCAAATTCCTACTTGTCTAAGTAACTTTGATAAATAAAAATTATCTGTGTTACCATTTACTGGTATGTACCTTATGAATTACATCCAGAAAATGCAATTTTCCACATTTTTATTTTCCCGTTTGGGCCTTCTTGAACTGGAGGTAATTAGTGAAGTCATTAATTAGTTAATTACTTAATAATTATATGTGAAATGACAGAAGGGGGTGGGTGTTAAGTTCACAAATTTATTAATGTGTAGTGGATTATAATTATTACAATATTAAATTTTTATAAGTCAAGTCTGGCTAAGTTTTTTTATTAATTTGTATAATATTAATTTTGATAAGCCAAGTCTGGCTAAAGGTTTGTATTAAAGTGTATTTAAAATTTATATTATAATTTTCTTACATGTGTAATTACTAAGCTCAAGTGTAGCTAGGATTTATTCAAAGGTAAGTTGTACTATTTACCTTTATAAAGTGCATCATTTAGTTCATAATTAGTATTATTAATTAAGTTGAATTTAATACATTGCATCATGGCTGAAAATGAGGAAATTAATATAGAAGACAAACATATGGAATATAGAGCAAAGAAATCATCATTGCAGGCTAGAAAAGGTCATGTAGCCAAGGCATATAATAAGTGCTTGGAATTAATGAATCAAGAAACTGTGAATACTGATGATTTAAAATTGTATTTAGATGCTTTAGGGAATAGATATGATTCATACAAATTATATTACAACAAATATGAAGGAGATTTGTTAGTAAACTGTGTAGATGAGACTGAAGTAGATCTCATGATTAATCAGTATTATGAATTAAAAGAAAAGATTCTTTCTTGTAAAAGTCAGGCTTTGAATAAATTAAAATGTGTAAACTAGGCATTTAATCAGTCTGCTCCAACAAATAAGATGTTTTTGCCAAAACTCCCAGAATTATGTTTACCTCTATTTAATACTGGAGAAAATTGGGAGGAATTTTGTCCAATTTTTAAAGCAGCTGTGCATGACAGGAGTGACCTAGCCTGTGTAACTAAATTATTTTACCTCAAAGGACAGATAAGAGGAGATGCTCACATACTCATACAGCCTTTCCCAATGTAGATGACTCTTACAAGGAAGCGGTTGACTGTTTGAAGGTCACTTATGGTAATACAGAACAAAGTAGGTTGGATCTAGTGAATATCATTGTTAATTTAAAATCTCCAGATCACACATACAAAGGTTTACATCAGTTTAGAGTTAAACTGGAGAGCACTCTCAAAACTTTAAGTAATAAATATAATCTGAAGGAATCAGACTGGTTATTGAGTGCCATGGTACAGAATAAATTAAGCTATAAAACACTTGAATGGGTCTCAAACAAATATCACAAGGGTTATTTTGGTCTGGAGGAAATAAGACTAGGTCTACAAGAATTAATTGTGCATTTGCAGACCAGCCAACTAACTCATTTTGAAGATGCAACACATAATAACTCTGAGGAATCTGTCAAGTTTCAAAAGGGGGAAAAAATTATCCCAATGGTAAAAAATCAAATTTCATTTCCTAAAAAGAGTTGCATAGGTGCATATCAAGTAGCAGGAATCAGAAATAATGATTCTCCATAAGGTAAGAAGAATAAGTACCCTCCTAAGAGTAGCCCAGTTAATATGAAACCAGTCAAAGAAAAGAGAGATTGTCTTTTCTACAAGGGTACTCATTTTTCAAAGAATTGCAATGCATACAATTCATGGAATGATAAAGTTGAAAGATTGGAGGAACTTGACAGATGTATCAGGTGTTTAGGTAATCACAATGTAAAGGATTGTCATGCCAAATTAAACAACTGTTATCAGTGTCACAAAGAAAGACACCATATAGTCATGTGTAAGGGTCTATATGATAATGTTGATAATAATGATAATGTTGACAATCCTGACACAACAGTAGCTAATGTAAAAATTGCTGCTAATGTTAATAGTGATGGTTTTGCTGAAGTAGCCTTACCTGTGTTACAGGTAAAAATTGATGATAAAAGGCATAAATCAAAAAATGTAAATGCATTATTAGACCAGGGATCCCAGCGTACTTTCATAAAACGTAAATGTCTTGATGGGATGAAAGTACAAATGGGCGGTCCTACCACTCTAAAATTATCTGGTTTTCTCTCAGATAAAAGAGCTCAATTGTATGACACTGTTTATGTAACTGTCAGTTTGGGCAATGAGAAAAAAAATTGTTAATGCAGTAATTGTAGAGAGACTCCCAGAGAAAATATCTACAGTAGGGCTTAGTAAAGCTACAGAAAGTCTTTCACATAATGTAAATTTAGCACCTGGTGTAAGTGATGATTCTGTAGGCCCAATAAATATTTTGATAGTGACTATTATGCCTCCTTTGTAAAGGGTATAGTAAAAAAAAGTGTGTCACAATTTAAAAGATTGCAGGAGGCCATGTAATGTATGGTAGGATTCCTCGTAAAATAATTCATGACTAGAGGAAACTACAACTACCATAACTCTGTGTCTTACTCATGAAATCGTGCCCCAGTATAATTCTTCCATAGAGGATGGTGTTGAGCCAGTGCACTAATTGTGGGAATTAGACAGCATTGGAATAAATGTAAATGAAGAAAGTCCAGACGATTCTTTTACTCAGGAACAATACCTGGGAGATGTAAAATTTGAATCTGGACAATACTGGGTACGACTTCCGTGGAGACTGAACCATCCAGAATTGCCCACTAATTACAGAATGGCATATGGACAGTTAAAGGCTCAGCTCCGCGAACTGAGTAAGACACCAGAATTGTTAACTGCCTATAATGATATAATTGCTGAGCAGTTAATTAATAAATTTATAGAAGAGGTACCTGCTGAGAAAGCCAAAATTTATGTCACTATTTGCCACGTCACGGAGTGAAGAAGGATTCTGAGACCACTCCTTTGAGGATTGTGTTTAATTGTAGTGCCAGGAGTAACAAAAACTGTTTGATGACAGGTCCATTGTTGACGGAAAAATTACGAGATATCTTATTAAATTTCAGGATGAAGAATTATGCCTTTAATGCTGACATAAGTAAAGCTTTCCTAAGAGTGGGTTTACAAGAGACTGACCGGGATTGTACCCGCTTCTTATGGCCTAAGAATCCTGTTGACCCACTTAGCCCTCTGAAAACCTTTCGCTTTAGGAGCGTATTATTTGGGGCTACATCTAGTCCGTTCCTACTTCAAGTGACGATAAATGCACACCTTAAACGTACGGGAAGTCCATTGAGACAATTTCCTGGGTGTGATGTCAACTGAAGAGGAACTGTTAATGACTTATAGAGAGGCTAATAAAATAATGCAAAGTGCAAATATGCCTCTGAGGGAATGGAATAGTAATTCGTCCAAATTAAAGGACCAAATAAGTAAAGATTACCCTGGAGATGAAGTCCCAAAATGTAGTAATGTATTGGGATTAACTTGGGATACTGAGAGAGATTTGTTAATGTTATTACCTAATAATTACAGTGTGCCCAATAAATTAACTAAGAGAGTTTTGCTTGCTGAAGTTTCGAAATGTTTTAGTCCACTAGATTTAGTGTCACCCCTTACTATAAGAGGGAAATTATTAATACAGGAAGCATGGAAACTTGAATATGCTTGGGATGAAATTCTACCTGAGGAATTCATTAACAGGTTGGATGAATTAATTGGTGATTATGAAAAAATTCCAATGTTGGAGTTCCCACTCCAGGTGGCCAATCCAAATGGGAAAAATGTAATCCACATTTTTTGTGATGCTTCAAAATTGGCATATGGAGCAGTTGCTTACCTTCAATGTAATAGTGTTATCTCTCTTGTTATGTCTAAGGCTAAAGTGTCTCCAATTAAATCACGTACCTTACCTCAGTTGGAATTAACAGCCATTTATGTAGGTGTCAAATTAGCTAATTATATAAGAAATAAGTTCCCGGAGATAAATATTAGTGACACTGTAATTTGGTCTGATAATGAGGTATCCTTACAATGGATTCATAATGGAAACAGTAAAATGTGTACGTACAAAACAGAGTCGCTGAAATTAATCAGATGCAAGAGAAGTATAATAGTTTGGGTCAGCATATGTTAACATTTAATCATATACCTGGTGAGGAGAATCCAGCTGATTTCGTGTCTCGATGTTTACCTTATGCTAAATTTGTAAATGCTGTATCATGGTTTAAAGAACCGATCTGGTTGGTAAATAAAGCTAATTGGCCTGTACAAAAGGCATATATTGCTCCTGTTGAAATTACTGAGACCACCGCTCCAATAGTTTGTCCTTCATTAGCCATTGATATAAATAGGTATTCCTCTTTACCAAAACTAATCAATGTAACTAAGTTGGTGTTTAAATTTCTAAACATGATGAATATCTCATATAAGTTTTCACATCCTCTTGAATATTGGGTAAAGAGGGTACAGGAAGAAATCTATGGAAATGAGATTAAATTGATAATGGAAAGAAAAATTGTGAAAGGTTCCATAATAGAGAAATTGGGGCTGTATTTAGAGAACAATGTAATTAGGTGTGGAGGTAGGTTACAAAATGCTGAATTGGGTGATTATGCTAAACACCCTATCTTACTTCCCAAAACTCATCATCTAACAAATTTAATTGTTCTAAATGCCCATAAAAATGTAATGAATGGTGGGGTACAAGATACCTTAAATTGCATTGGAGAAACTTTCTGGATTCCACAAGGACGTCAAAGTGTAAAAAGGGTGATTAAATCTTGTGTAATATGTCGCCGCGTGGATGCCAGATCCTATATGTACCCAGGTCCTCCACCATTGCCAAATGAGTAATTTGAGTCGTTTAGCAACGAACTCCGCCCGGCCGCAGTGTGGAAAATACTGTATATATTTTCCAGAAATACAGTAGTTGTATGTAAATAGATGGCCATACTGTATTTAATAAAAATTATGTTTTAAAAAATGGGAAATTCTGCGCCTGCGCAAAAGAGACTCGCCATATTTGAACTAGTCAACACAAGCATTAATGAATAATCAGAAGAATTTTCGTGCCCTAGAGGTAAAATTGGGCTGACACCTCTCAAATAGGCGCCGAAATTGTTGGATGTGCATTCCTGCATAACTTGAGATATCAGACAACTGGACAAGACAGCTCCAGGAACCTCGGATAAGCTATCTAAATTTGTGTTATAATTCAGGCCAGCATTATTTTCATAAATTTGGTTAGAATGAGGTTTTTCAGTATGATACACATTAATCTCCGGTCAAATTGGTGAGTGATAATAAAATATATGATCCTTCTGTTATATAAATGTGTATAAGTATCATTAATTTTAATATAGAGTCCACAAGTTTTTATATTTACCAGAATTCCTGGTGTATGTACATTTCATTTGTAATTATAGGTCTAGAGCAACTTGTGGATATGACAGTTGTAGGTATCGAAGGGGGACATTTTTGCGACTTAGGTGTCCCAAATTCCTACTTGTCTATGTAACTTTGATAAATAATAATTATCTGTGTTACCATTGACTGGTATGTACCTTATGAATTACATCCAGATAAATGCAATTTTCCACAACATCCTTGTATTTGTTCTATGTTTTAAATAAAAATATAAAAAAAATGTGTAATCTTTGTCTGTAAAGACTGAAACTGAGTTTTCAAACAAGCCATTTCAATGGGATACTGAAAATTCTAGCACCACACTTAGAGTGTTTAAAAAACACTGTACTGTTATGAACAGCTGAGTTTTTGTTATGCTCAAGTCAGCAATAATCGAGTCAGACACTTCTGACCCACTAAGCTTAACCTCAGGGCCAATGACTATGAAGGGTACAGAGTACATATGGCTGGACGACCTCGGGTGTTTATGTCTTGAGGTTGCAGTGTCAGCTTGACAACACTGAGTCACCGTAAATAGCGACGTTATACACTTTATTCACTATACACTATAATTGTCACTGTACAACTATAAATTTATAAGAAACAAACATAAACACAATCTCATTTCTTAATTTCTGTCTATAAACATTATAAACACTATGTGTATATTCACTCAGACAAACTGACCATCATCTTTCTTGTTGATCTCGGCAGCGTTTCTCGAGCTTGAGCAGTGGATGATGGGTGCCATCCACCGTTTTCTGTTGGGTGAAAACTGGGCGAGCGCCCGTTTTCTATTGGCTGCCCATTCCCTTTGGAGGGACTCAATTATACTGATTTATATTGTAAAACACTAGTTTTACAGCTTTTTTTGAAGGACCTTGGCTTGTAAATTATTTATATACTGTAGTACAACATATTTGGACCCCAGTGTGATCTTTATCCGGTTCGAGCACGACCAAATTGTTGAGAAATGGTTTACCAGCTAAGGTTAAAGATTAAATATAGGGAGAACTTAGCTTGATAAGACAGCTATCGCCTACACAGCGACCCCTGCAGGCGAGGTCTTGAGAAGCTGTCGTAGCCACTTTGCAACTGGCTGGAATGGAAATGTATTAATAATAAATTACCCCTAGGGGGTATTATGTCAGCATATTTCATTCACTGATTACTGACTGGAAAACTTGTGTGGACTCAAAGATCTGCTCCTCACTGGGGTTTATGGTAAGTTACTAATTTGTAACTTTGTGCTCAACTGCAGAGTAAATCGTACTCATTACGTCTTAGTACACTTATCTGGGTATATGTATCTGACCCGTAGTTACACCCGGATAACCGATAACTTGACTGAAGAATAGTGTTCCTTGAAGAATGCCACATTACACTCTATTGGATCGCAACACTCGTTGTTACACTGTTCATCAAGATTTGTTCATTTATTCACAATTTGTTTACTAGAGAAGCTGATCACACTTCTCTGTAAGTGTTTATTGTGTTTTGTGAGACACTTTGTTCACACTAATGCACGGATCAGTGTTCTTTGTTGGTTATCCTGGCGTCAGTGTGACTCCCAGTAGGGTGAAAAGTAACCTGACTTCACAGCCTTCTACGCCGCCGCAATGCCCCTAGCACATAAAGGAAAAGCTGACCTAGTACTTTTTGCTTCCTTGCCAAACTTCCTCCGTGAAGCAAAGCAGAATGCTTGATTCTTGCTGTCTTAAGCATAGACAACAAAGTACACTATCTTGACCATGGTAATAAAGTGGGAGCAGGATTTTCCTTAATTGTCCTGCTAAGGTAAGAGATGGACTGTCTCTTCTTAAAATAAACTATTTGCAACACTCGACTTTTGCAAAGAGCAAGGAGCCGCGTGACCACGTCACATGCTCGCACTGCATCTGGGATCAATTACTTGATATAGCAGTAAACAAAAAACTTGCCCTTCTGAGAGGGCTGGGCCCCTCAGGGCTGAAAGGGGCTGAAGGGGGCTGATAAGCCCCTCCTGGAGAAAATTTCTCCACAACTATTATTTTCCTCTCGACAATTTACTTACTTGATACAACTTTCTCAGCTTTTAGAAAATCAATTAGATGGTTAATTTTTTTTTACATTAATAAACAGAACATTAGATTCTTGTCCTCTTCTAATGCTATATTTATGTTGTCTTAATCTTAGTTCAAGACTTTTACCAGTTTGACCGTAATAAACTGTATCATATCCGTCAGAGCCGTCAGCATTTCTGGGGGGAACTTTTTATCAAACGTTTTTTGACTGTATCAAGATTTTTAAATGCACTTTGATATTAAAATTATTAGCAAAGAGAAAAACATATCAATCAAGTTTTTATGGTAAGGGAGAACCACATTTTTTAGTTGAATAAGGTTGGTTGTTCCATTTAAATTTGAAAAAGTTTTTCGAGCAATTTTAAAAGATTTATCAATTAAGTTTCTTGCGTATTTTTTTATTAATAGCTTTTCATTAAATTTTCGAGATTTCTTCATCTAAGACGTGGTTCCCAACCTTTTCTTTCTCCCCCGCACCCTATAAAATTTTTGCTTAACCTCGCACCCCGTACAATTTAAACTTTGTTCAATGATAAAGGATGTGGAATCATACAAAATTTTTTCAAAGAAGATATTTATTTCACTTTCTAATATAATAGTGAACAAAAATCAGACTTACAGAAAAGAAACATATCACAGAATGAATATTTAATACACCTTTCAAAAATAATAACTCTTGCTTGAAATATACACAAAAAAGTCAAATCAAGAACTAGCTTTCAAACCTTTTTCAAAGGAATTTTATTTTTTTAATATGTAAAAAAAATCAAACATACGGACAAGGAAAGGATGTCTCCGATTAACATTTGAATATACCATACAAAAAATAGTTTTCTTTCTTTAAATATGTACAAGATAATAAAATCAAAAGGCTGACTTCCAAAAAGTTTGTGAATCCATTTTAATTAAATACTCTTTGTTCCTGTTTTTCGCTTGAGAGTTTTTCAAAACGGGGAACTATGTTGCTGATAGCAACACCATGTCTGCCTGTGCATCAAACGATTTTCTAGATTGTGTTTTAATTGAAAAAAGATACTTACTAAATCCTGATTCACATAAGTAAGTTGTCGCAAATGGAATGAGAACAGTTAGTGCAGTTTCAAAAAGTCTTGGAAATAGAACCACAGCCGACCGCACCAAATACTCTTCCAAAGTTTTATCTCTCAAATTGCATTTCAAGAGCACGGTTTGAACGCAGATCTATAAGATCTTCAGCTCTCCATCATTTGACATTTTATCCAAACTGAAGGAGTAAGGATTCATAATCCATTCTTCAGATGATTCCAGTTTCCCCTACATCAAAATATCTATCAAATGACGCCGATAGCACTTCCAAATGAGTCACAATTTCTCCAAAAACACTAGAATCAAACTTGAAGATTCATTACCATAAGCTGTTTCTTCAAGTGATGGAAAATTTGAAATATTTCCTTTTTTTCACTCGTTGACACCACAGATATAACTTTCTTTGAATGCATTTAGCTTTTGATTGAATTCTTGAAATTTTCCAACTCTTCAAGCAGATCACAGCGACTTTTCCTTCGAAATACTGTGATTTCTTCTCGCAGTTCGAAGAAGCGGGTTAAAAACTCTCCCACGGGAGAGCCATCGGACTTTTGTGTTTTAAAAGTAAAAACTGTATGTTCATTTCCCAAGATCTTCACAAAGTGACTTAAAAAGGCGGTGGTTTTGAGCACGACCCCTAATCCAGTTGATGGTCTTTACTGAAGTATCAAGGACTTCTTCAGTTTTGGAGGTAAGGTTTTTAATGCCAAAGCATGACGATGAAGGAAACAGTGAGTACCTTTTCAAGTATGGAATCTCCTGTTTTATCAGTGCAAAAAAAAAAAAACGATTTATTTCCCACATAGCAGGAGCGCCATCATTGCACACAGATCCAATAATTTTTGGGTATCCAATTCAATTTTGCAAAGAAGTCTTTCACAAACTGAAACACATCTTTGCTATGGTGGTTGTTTTCCCGTTGTTCACAGAAAAGGAAGTTCTCCCTTTATGGCACCATCATGAACATACCTCCCCCAGTGCAATAAGTTGACTGAAATTAGAAACATCAGTAGTTTCGTCCAACCGAAGGGAGATTTTTCAAGGGGCTAGCCTTCTTATGTGAGATAACTTATTCCAAAATATCTAAACTCAAATCGTCAATTCGGCTTCGAATAACATTATTTGACAGTGGCACTAATTCAAGCTTCTTTCTTGCTTCATTTCCCCAGAATAGTTGTGCCATTCTAATGCACATGGTTGATAAGCTTTCTGCAATAGTATGAGGTTTCTTAGACTTTGCTACTTTGTACGCCACTTGGTATGAAGTCATCAGCAGTGGTTTGTCAACAGATATAAACCCTAATTTTGGAAGGGTTGCTCGAGAATCAACACGGGCTCTTTTAGCTTGCAACGACTTAAAATCATGGCCCGCAACATTGGCCCCACCATGTTGGTTGTTGACGTATTCTTGCAGCTTAGATGGCTTCAAATTAGCGTTGGAGAAAACAATTCCACAGATTATGCACTGAGGCTTTTGCAGATCCTCAGTCTTTCCGTTGCAAGTGAAACCAAAACGGACGTAGTCATCATTCCATTTCCTTTTCTTCGACATGGTGAAGGGTTTTTGATGATAATCTGAAATAAAGAGATGAAAATAAAGATAATGGTAATTTAACTATGATTATTAAATATTAATAAGTAATAAAATGAATCAATTTCCTGTTATTAAGACGGACGCTTCTCGCACCCCTTGGAATGATGTCTCGCACCCCCAGGGGTGCGAGCACCCCTGGTTGGGAACCCCTGATCTAGGACCTCTGGGCTGCAATTACGCAAAGCTCTCAAAAACACTGATGAGAATACCGGCAGTTTAACTTTATCTTGATGCGAAGAATAATAGTGTACATTGGAACAGTTATTTGTTGGTTTTCTGTAAATTTAAAATTTAAAATCATGGTTCCCCTTAATAATTAAAACGTTTAGAAAAGGCACCGAGTTATTTTGTTCAAACTCAATAGTAAATATTTGGAATGTGCTAGATTATTTAATTTAACAAGGAAATGGTTTATATCTGTATTCTTATGCACAAGACAAAAAATATCATCCATGTATCTATACCACTTTGCTTTATTGGGAAGGATTTGGTTAAAGAATCTTGTTTCAAAATATTCAATATACAAATTATTAAAGACGGATGAGAGAGGATTTCCCAAACTTCTGACTGTAAAACTCGTCATTAAACACAAACTTTGCATCAACAATACAAAGCTTAATAAGGTTAATGATAGTAGGTACTGACAATGGTAAATTGTAATTAATAAGTTCTTCAGATAGGAAACTTAGTAAATCATCAACCAGAACGTTTGTAAACGAAGAAGTAACATCAAAACTAACCATATTGAAATCATTTAAATCACACAAGGTACTTAATTTATCCACTATATCTACATTGTTTTTAACATAAAACTTATGAATTTTTCCAACAATTTGGCTTATAATATCAATAAGTAATTTAGATAATTTATAGGAAACTGAACCTACGGAGCTAATAATAGGTCTGACTGGATTACCTGGTAGCGATCAGTGAAGAGGCGGGGCCAGGAGCTCGGACTCGACCCTGCAACCTCAACTAGGTGAGAACTAGGTGAGTACACACACACACCACACACACACACCACACACAACACACACACAAAACACACACACACACACACACACCACACACACACAAATATATATATATATATTATATATATTATTTATATATATATATATATATATTTATATTATATATATTTATATATATATATATATAAGAACTTAAGAACATAAGAATGTGGGAAAACACTGCAGAAGGCCTACGGGGCCCATGCGAGGCAGGTCCTTATCAAAACGACATCTACCTAAAGCTACTCAAGAAATAACTCCCGTACCCTTGAAAACAATCAAACCCACCCCCTCCCATTTCTATTATTTGTCCAGTCTCTTCTTAAAGCTATCCAAGGTCCTAGCCTCTATCACCCCACTGGGAAAAATGTTCCACGCATCTACAACTCTGTTAGAAAAACCAGTACTTACCTATGTCCTTTCAAAATCTAATTTATCCAACTTAAATCCATTATTCCTGGTTCTTACTGGTTCGACACCCTCAGTTCTTTATTTGTCTCCCTTGTTTATGCCTTTCATCCACTTATACACTTAAATTTGATATCTCCCCTCATTCTACGCCTCTCAGAGAGTGGGAGATTTAAGGCTTTAAGTCTATCTTCATACGGGAGGTTCCTTACACAGTAAATCATTTTAGTCATTCTTCTCTGTATGTTCTCTAATGAGTCTATGTCCATCCTGTAGTAAGGGGACCAAAACTGAGCAGCATAATCTAAATGAGGCCTCACTAGTGATGTATAGAGCTGTAAAATAACTTTTGGACTTCTGTTACTTATACTTCTTGAGATAAATCCAAGTAATCTGTTGGCCTTGTTGCGCACACTAAGGCACTGCTGTCTTGGCTTTAGATTTCTGCTTACCATGACTCCAAGTCTTTTTTCACATTCTGTATGACCAAGCTCTACATATATATATGTATGTATATATATATGTGTGTGTGTGTGTGTGTGTGTGTGTACTCACCTCACCTAATTCACCTAATTGTGGTTGCACGGATCGAGACTCAGCTCCTGGCCCCGCCTCTTCACTGATCGCTACTGGATCCTCTCTGTCTCTGCTTCCTGAGCTTTGTCATACCTCTTCTTAAAAACTATGTATGGTTCCTGCCTCCACTACTTCACTTGCTAGGCTATTCCACTTGCTGACAACTCTATGACTGAAGAAATACTTCCTGACGTCCCTGTGACTCGTCTGAGTCTTCAGCTTCCAGTTGTGACCCCTTGTCCCTGTGTCCTCTCTCTGGAACATCCTATCTCTGTCCACCTTGTCTATTCCCGCAGTATCTTGTATGTCGTTATCATGTTCTCCCTGACCCTTCTGTCCTCAGTGTCGTCAGTCCGATTTCCCTTAACCTTTCCTCGTACGACATTCCCTTGAGCTCTGGGACTAGCCTTGTTGCAAACCTTTGTACTTTCTCTAACTTCTTGACGTGCTTGACCAGGTGTGGGTTCCAGACTGGTGCTGCATACTCCAGTATGGGCCTAACGTACACAGTGTACAGTGTCTTGAACGATTCCTTATTAAGGTATCGGAACGTTATTCTCAGGTTTGCCAGGCGCCTGTATGCTGCGGCGGTTATTTGGTTGATGTGTGTCTCCGATGATGTGCTCGGTGTTATGGTCACCCCAAGGTCTTTCTCCCTGAGTGAGGTCTGTAGTCTTTGTCCACCTAGCCTATACTCTGTCTGCGGTCTTCTTTGCCCCTCCCCAATCTTCATGACTTTGCATTTGGCTGGATTGAATTCGAGAAGCCAGTTGCTGGACCACATGTCCAGCCTGTCCAGGTCTCTTTGCAGTCCTGCCTCATCCTCGTCCGATTTAATTCTTCTCATCAACTTCACGTCATCTGCGAACAGGGCCACCTCAGAGTCTATTCCTTCCATCATGTCGTTCACATATATCAAAAATAGCACTGGTCCTAGAACTGACCCCTGTGGGACCCCGCTCGTAACAGGCGCCCACTGTGATACCTCTTCACGTACCATGACTCGTTGCTGCCTCCCTGTCAGGTATTCTCTTATCCATTGCAGTGCCCTCCCTTTTACGTGCGCCTGATCCTCCAGCTTCTGCACTAATCTCTTGTGGGGAACTGTGTCAAAGGCCTTCCTGCAGTCTAGGAAAACGCAATCTTCCCACCCCTCTCTCTCGTGTCTTACTTCTGTTACCTTGTCATAAAACTCCAGGAGGTTTGTGATACAAGATTTGCCTTCCATGAACCCATGCTGGTTTTCATTTATAATCTTGTTCCTTTCCAGGTGTTCGACCACTCTCCTCCTGATAATCTTCTCCATGACTTTGCACACAATACATGTCAGAGACACAGGTCTGTAGTTTAGTGCCTCGTTTCTGTTTCTTTTCTTAAATATGGGGACTACATTAGCTGTCTTCCATTTCTCAGGTAGTTGCCCAGTTTCAAGGGATGTGTTGAAGATTGTGGTCAGAGGCACGCACAGCATCTCTGCTCCTTCTCTAAGGACCCATGGGGAGATGTTGTCCGGTCCCATCGCCGTTGAGGTGTCAAAGTCACTTAACAGCTTTTTCACCTCCTCCTCAGTTGTTCGTATGTCGTCCAACACTTGTTGGTATATTCCCTCTTGATGTTTCCTTCTGTGCTGTCTTCCCACAGCCCTTCCTGTCTCTACTGTAAAAACTTCCTTAAATCTCCTGTTCAGCTCCTCACATACCTCCTGATCATTTCTTGTGAGTTCTCCACCTTCTGTCCTTAATCTGATCACCTGGTCTTTGACTGTTGTCTTCCTCCTGATGTGGCTATACAACAGTTTCGGGTCAGTCTTGATTCTCGATGCTATGTCATTTTCATACTGTCGCTGGGCCTCCCTCCTTACCTGTGCATACTCATTCCTGGCTCTGCGACTATCTCCCTATTTTCGTGTGTTCTCTGCCTTCTGTACTTTTTCCATTCTCTATTGCACTTTGTTTTTGCCTCCTTACACCGTCGGATAAACCAGGGGCTCGTTCTGGTCTTCCCGTTGTTACTGTTGCCCTTGGGAATAAACCTTTCCACTGCCTCCTTGCATTTTGTAGTTACATATTCCATCATTTCATTTACTGGCTTTCCTGCCAGTTCTCTGTCCCACTGGACCTCCCGCAGGAAGTTCTTCAACCCTATGTAGTCCCCTCTTTTATAGTCAGGCTTTTCCCATTCATCTCCTGTTATTCTCTCCACTTGCAGCTCTACTATGTATTCAAAGCACAGAACCACGTGGTCGCTAGCTCCTAGGGGACTCTCATACTTGATGTCCTCAATATCTGAGCTGCCCAGGGTGAAACACAAGGTCCAATCTTGCTGGTTCATCCTCCCCTCTCACTCTGGTAGTGTCCTTAACATGTTGGTGCATGAGGTTTTCCAGCACCACGTCCAACATCCTGGCTCTCCATGTTTCGGGACCCCATGTGGCTCCAGGTTTTTCCAGTCAATCTCCCTGTGGTTGAAATCCCCCATAACCAGCAACTTTGCTCTGTGGAGTGAGCTCTTCTTGCCACCTCAGCAAGTGTGTCCACCATTGCTCTTTTTGCTCTCTTCATTTTTCCTCTCTTGGCTCCTGCATTTTCTGTGGTGGATTTACATCCCCTGCAATGACCACTTTGTGTTCCCCAGACTGAAGTGTACCTGCTATGTAGTCTCTTTCTTCCCGTCCTCATCTATTCCTTCCATTTTCTCGAAATTTTTCCATTTGTTTTTTACGAACAGAGCAACCCACCTCCCCCCCTGCCCCTTCTTATCTTTCCTCATGATATGGTATCCTGGTGGGAAGATTGCATCTGTTATTGTCTCCCGTGAGTTTTGTTTCTGAAAACTGCTATGATGTCGGGGGACTTCTCATGATTTTTCTTGCCATTCCTCATGTTTATTCTTTAAATCCATCTGCATTTGTGTACCAAACCTTCAACTTCTGTTTTAATACTGTAACTGTGGTGCGGGGGGTGGAAAACAGAGGGATCGGGGGGTGATGGTTGGTTTGGATTGTTCAGTTCCCTTGGGGTGTCGTGGCTGGAGTCCTTCTGCAGGTTTTTCTGGGGGGTGCGCTTGTCCTTCCACTTGATCCTGGGTTATTCTGCTCTCCTTTTTCATTTCCTCCCATTTCTCCTTTCGTTTTTGAACTCTTCTTTTCGTTGTCTTCCTTTCGTCCTGTGTTCGGTCTCGATCAAGGTACACACTCCAGAACTCCTGCTTGCCTCTCAGCCGTGCTTTCTCCTGCAGGATCATGGTTCGGGTTGATTCTGCCTTGAAAATTATTTTGAGAGGCCGTTTCCCTTTTTCTTTGTGAATCACCCAATTCTCCGAAAATTTGCCACCTGGGTCATGCCCCCCTCGCCTATCACCTTCATGATATCTTTTAATCCCCTTTTTTCTCCTGCTTTCTTTCATCATAAGTTTCCCCTTTAGCTTCGTCTAGCCCATAGACAAACATGGATCTCTCCCTTTCCCCCTCCCACTGTGACTCCCATTGCATCTCTGATGTGTTTTTGTTCCTTCCGTGGAGTGTTTTCCCTTTCCTTCAGTCCCTTCCCTAGTTATGGCCCCTATGCTTCTTGGTTTATCCTTTCTGCTCACCTGCTCCTGGCCCCCACAGGTATCTGGTTTAAAGGTCCTTGCACATGTCCTAGTTCCTTCAATGTCTTCCAACCTCTCATTCTGTCCTAGTGTGCTCCCTATCTTTGTTTTGGCCCCATGTGGGTTTGACAGGACCTCTGCATACAGTTTAGTTTCCATGCTTCCCTTTAGACCTGTTGTCTGTGTTTGATGTAGCCTTGCCGATGCTACTTCTGTAATATCTTTTTCTCTGTGCTGTTTCAGATGTCTCAGTCCTCTTCTAATCTCTCTATCTTGATTTCTGCTGCTGTGTGTGTGTGTGTGTAGTGTGTGTGTGTGTGTGTGTGTGTGTTGTGTGTGTGTGTGTGTGTGTGTGTGTGTGTGTGTGTGTGTGTGTGTGTGTGGTGTTTGTGTGTGTGTGTGTGTGTGTGTATGTGTGTGTGTGTCTAGGTAAAACTTGCGACTTTGGCTTAAATAGCAACGCTCTTCTTGCTGAATAAGGCAAGCGAACATTTGTGTATGCAATAATTTCGCAAAAATCATTATGAACCTAACGAAAAAAGAAATTCATTGTGTTTGTTAATAAATTATTGTAAACTTATCTAAAATATATTTAGTTAGATTAGGCTAAATTAAATTGCGCTTGTTATAATATCGTTAGGTAAGTTTTCTAGGGTTCTTTTGGTGCAAAATTATTAAGTTTTACATTAATATAAATGAAAATATATATATATCTTTAAATGTATAAGAGAAAATTTTAGAAAGGACTTAATTTTAAATGGTGGCCTGGTGGTTAACGCTCTCGCTTCACACGGTGAGGGCCTGGGTTCGATTCCCAGCCAGAGTAGAAACATTGGACGTGTTTCTTTCCACCTGTTGTCTATGTTCCCCATCAGTAAAATGGGTACCTGGGTGTTAGTCGACTGGTGTGGGTCGCATCCTGGGACACTGACCTAAGGAGGCCTGGTCACAGACCGGGCCGCGGGGGCGTTGACCCCCGGAACTCTCTCCAGATCTCCAGTTCAAATTCAAATTCAAATTCAAAGTTTATTCTCTATAAGGATTACAATGCTGAGTTTACAGAAATTTGGTTATTGTTTGGTTTAATGTAGTAAAATTGTGATTACAGAGTGTGCCACTAGAACGCTTAGCATGGCTAGGCATTTCGGGCATACTTAGTTTTATTCTTAATTGTAAAATATTACAAATTATGAGGTAAGTTGGTATTATGGCTAAGTGACTAAATACTAGTTTGTGAGTTTAGCAATGTGAATGCTTTTGTTTTGGCACAGTACATAGTTTCCGTATTGGAGTATCACAGGATTCATTATTTTAAGACTGAGATTAATATTTCTGTTTATGGTCAAATGAGTGAGTGAGTGTAAGTGTGAACCACCAGGTGGTATTCGTGTAGTTAGTTGACGGGGTGTATCAGGGAGATAAGATGTTTTCTAATGGTAGTTTTGAAGGTGATGAATGTGTCTGCAGTTCTAGAGTTCTCAGGTAGGGTATTCCAGATTTTAGGGCCTTTGACATACATTGAATTTTTGTAAAGGTTTAGTCGGACACGGGGAATGTCGTAGAGATGTTTGTGTCTGGTGTTATGCCTGTGGGTTCTGTCACAACTATCAAGAAAGCGGCACGGCACACACACACACACACACACACACACACACACACACACACACACACACACACACACACACACACACACACACACACACACACACACACACACATACACACACACAGGGAGGCAACAACGAGTCATGGTCCGTGATGAGGTATCACAGTGGGCGCCGGTGACGAGCGGGGTCCTACAGGGGTCAGCCCTGGGACCAGTGCTATTCTTGGTATATGTGATCGACATGACGGAAGGGATAGACTCAGAAGTGTCCCTGTTTGCAGATGATGTGAAGTTAATGAGGAGAATTAAATCAGACGCGGACCAGACAGGTCTACAAAGAGACCTGGACAGGTTGGATGCGTGGTCCAGAAACTGGCTCCTAGAATTTAACCCCGCCAAATGCTAAGTCATGAAGATCGGAGGAGGGCAAAGAAGACCGCAGACAGAGTATAGGCTAGGAGGCCAAAGGCTGCAAACCTCACTCAAGGAGAAAGACCTAGGAGTGAGTATAATACCGAGTTCATCGCTAGAAGCACACATTAACCAGGTAACTGCTGCGGCATATGGGCGCTTAGCAAACCTGAGAATAGCGTTCCGGTACCTCTGTAAGGAATCGTTCAAGACTTTATACACTGTGTACGTCAGGCCCATACTGGAGTACGCAGCACCAGTTTGGAGCCCACACCTGGTCAAACACGTCAAGAAATTAGAGAAAGTGCAAAGGTTTGCAGCAAGGCTAGTTCCAGAATTAAAGGGAATATCCTATGAAGAAAGGTTAAGGGAAATCGGTTTGATGACACTGGAGGACAGAAGGGTTAGGGGAGACATGATAACGACATACAAAATACTGCGTGGAATAGACAAGGTGGACAGAGACAGGATGTTCCAGAGATGGGACTGAAGACTCAGATGAGTCAAAGGGATGTTAGAAAGTATTTCTTCAGTCATAGTGTAGTTAGGAAGTGGAATAGTCTGGCAAGCGATGTAGTGGGGGTAGGAACTATACATAGTTTTAAGACGAGGTATGATAAAGCTCATGGAGCAGGGAGAGAGAGGACCTAGTAGCGATCAGTGAAGAGGCGGGGCCAGGAGCAGAGTCTGGATCCCTTCAACCACAATTAGGTGAGTACACACACACACACACACACACACACACACACACACACACACACACACACACACACACACACACACACACACACACACACACACACACACACACACAAACACATCAGGCTAAGGAAGGAAGGAGGAGAGACAACAAGAAATGACCGTGAAGTATGTGAAGAACTCAACAAGAGATTCAAAGAAGTGTTCACAGAGGAGACAGAAGGGACTCCAGAAAGACGGAGAGGTGGGGCACACCACCAAGTGCTGGACACAGTGCACACAACCGAGGAAGAAGTGAAGAAGCTTCTGAGTGAGCTAGATACCTAAAAGGCAATGGGGCCAGATAACATCTCCCCATGGGTATTGGAGAGGGAGCAGAGGCGCTATGTGTACCCCTAACAACAATTTTCAATACATCTATCGAAACAGGGAGATTGCCTGAGGCATGGAAGACAGCAAATGTAGTCCCAATCTTTAAAAAAGGAGACAGACATGAAGCATTAAACTACAGACCAGTGTCACTGACATGTATAGTATGCAAAATCATGGAGAAGATTATCAGGAGAAGAGTGGGGGAACACCTTTGAAGGAATGATCTCATCAACAGCAGCCAACATGGTTTCAGGGACGGGAAATCCTGTGTAACAAACCTACTGGAGTTCTATGACATGGTGACAGCAGTAAGACAAAAGAGAGAGGGGTGGGTGGATTGCATTTTCTTGGACTGCAAGAAGGCGTTTGACACAGTTCCACACAAGAGATTGGTGCAAAAATGGAGGACCAAGCAGGGATAACAGGGAAGGCACTACAATGGATCAGGGAATACTTGTCAGGAAGACAGCAGCGAGTCATGGTACGTGGCGAGGTGTCAGAGTGGGCACCTGTGACCAGCGGGGTCCCACAGGGGTCAGTCCTAGGACCAGTGCTGTTTCTGGTATTTGTGAACGACAAAGACGAAGGAATAGACCCCTGAGGTGTCCCTGTTTGCAGATGACGTGAAGTTGATGAGAAGAATACACTCGATCGAAGACCGGCAGAACTACAAAGGGATTGGACAGGCTGCAGACCTGGTCCAGCAATTGGCTCCTGGAGTTCAATCCCCCCAAGTGCAAAGTCATGAGGATTGGGGAAGGGGAAAGAAGGCCGCAGACGGGGTACAGTCTAGGGGGTCAAGACTACAAACCTCACTCAAGGAAAAAGATCTTGGGGTGAGTATAACACCAGGCACATCTCCTGAAGCGCACATCAACCAAAAAAACTGCTGCGGGATATGGGCGCCTAGCAAACCTCAGAACAGCATTTCCGACTTTTTAATAAGGAATCATTCAGGACCCTGTTTTAAAACCGTGTTGTTAGGCCCCTATTGGAGTATGCGGCACCCGTTTGGAACCCACACCTAGCCAAGCACGTGAAAAAACTAGAGAAAGTGTAAAGGTTTCAACAAGACTAGTCCCCAAACTAAGAGGTATGTCCTAAAGAGGAGAGGTTAAGGGAAATCAACCTGACGACATGGAGGACAAAGGGGAGATAGGGGGGACATGAAAACGACATACAAAATACTGAGAGGAATTGACAAGGTGGACAAAGACAGGATGTTCCGAGATTGGGCAAAGTAAACAAAGGGGGCACAGTTGGGAAGCTGAAGACACAGATGAATCACAGGGATGTTGGAAGTATTTCTTCAGCCACAGAGTAGTCAGTAAGTGGAATATTTTTTGGGAAGCGATGTAGTGAGGCAGGATCCATACATACTTTAAGCAGAGGTATGATAAAGCTCAGGGCCCTCAGGGAGAGTGACCTAGTAGCGATCAGTGAAGAGGCGGGGCCAGGAGCTCGGACTCGACCCCCGAAAACCTCAACTAGGTGAGTAAACTAGGTGGGGTGAGTACACACACAACACACACACACACACCCCACCACACCCCACAACACACACACACACACACACACACACCAAACATGCACACACACACACCCACCACAAAAACACACACACACACACACACACACACACACCAAAATGCACACACACACACATAACACACACACACACACACACACACACAAAACACACACCCCACACACCCCACACAAAACACATATACATACCCCACACATATTATGAGTTAATTGGTAGTTCTTGGTAGCGGGGAGTAATGATAAGGCTTCGGAGGCTACTTTATTTGCAATATCTGGGTACACACGGCCCAGCGAGGGAGAGAGGAGTACACCTTGTTGTCTGAGTGAAGTGAGCTGCCAGAGTGAGTGAGAGGCAGGTCTGGGCATACTGAAGTGACATAGGCCAATAGGTGGCAGCACGAGCATGGCAGCTGGCAGACAGCATAAGCTGTCTATGCAGACAGTACAGGATTCTTTTGGAGCAAAATTGATATTTTTTACATTAACATTAATGAAAAAAAATATATCTTTAAACGTATAAGAGAAAATTTAAAAAAAGGACTTAATTTTACATGAGTTCTTGCTAATTGACCAGTTTTACATATTCCCGGGACGACATATATATATATATATATAAAATATAAAATATATATATATTTTTATATATATATATATATTATATATATATATATATAAAATGAAAGTCTCGCTTGTTTTCTGAATTGAAAGAAGCTTGTAAATTAGTCGGAACGTTGTCATGTGTCAGGTATTTCATTAAAGAGTCTCATCTTCACATAGATTTTCACTTTCAATCTTTCCACTTAATCTCTTAAGTTTTCCCCCATGCATTTTTTTTTTTTTTCGATTTATTCTTCCTCTCGTATTTTAAAGTTCTTTCCTACTTCCACCTTATGTTTCTTCATCTCTTCCTCCTCTCCCTCCTCCTCCCCTCCCTCTCCTCCTCCTCCTCTCCCTTCCTCCCCTCTCCTCCCCTCTCCCTCCTCCTCCTCCTCCTCCTCCTCCTCCTCCTCTTCCTCCTCTCATTCATTATGTTTTTCGACATTATTCTATTGGAACGCTGTGTAAATTGTGGCTTTTCCCAAAATGTTTGATAATTATCTCATGTTTCTATAACTTTCAGCTTAATAACCAATATCAGCCCTGATGTTTAGTTGAAAAGAAATGCATGTATGCTTAAGTCTCCAAAGTTCGCTTATATTCTGATGAGTATATCCCTCTTGATGTGTGTACAAGTGCAGGACTATGCTCCCCGGTATATATACTCTTAGAATTTAATTTAATCCCAATACGCCCATATTTGGGATTAAAGTATGTTTGAGTGGTGGTGAACTGGTCATATGAAACCTTAATGACTCTCGTATGTCAATAGACTTTAAACATCCTTAGCCAACCAACTCAGGTTCCATTGTTACCCGCGAGGTAACCTGTCCTCTTGATTGACAACGAACCTTTATGAAACACTGACAGAACGTTGGTTTCTGGTGTTTCTATTCCATTATCTGTTCCTTAACTTTAGGTTAGTGTATCAACGAAAATTACCCACTTATAACTTATGTTTACCCATTGTTAAGGCATCCACATAACTAAGAAAATAATATTTCATTGTAGTGAAAGTTGGGAAACCAACGTAAAACATTTTTCGTCTTAGTTTAATTCTGATCAAAATGTAAAATGTCATTTGAATACTTCAAAAATAATAATAATAATAATAATAATAATAATAATAATAATAATAATAATAATAATAATAATAATAATAATAATAATAATAATATTATTATTATTATTATTATTATTATTATTATTATTATAACATGACATCATTGGCGAATCGTTCATAAACGCGCGCTCTCTATGGCTGAAAGATTGCAATCTGTCAGTCTTAGTGCAATCAAGCCCTAACAGGTTTATTGCACTACGCATCCGGCTTGAAATTTGCAGGAATTTTTCCCTAAATCAGAAGATTTATTGGAAAATGCGCAAATTGAGCAAGGGACAAAAATAAAAACATCACATACATCAAATGTGTGTGAATAAATGGTTCAAAAAATACTGTATTTGTATACAACAATGGGATTACAGAACCAGAAGTACCGGAACCTGTAACGAAAAGATTTTCTGGAAAATTTTTTCGATAGTATATTAATCTACCATTTTTTTAACAATACATCAAATATTATTTCATTGAAGTGTATCAAAAAGCATCTCAGATTTTTCAGGTTAAATTAATAGTTGCTTGAGCAGACTGCTCCTTATGTTTTCTACGATGTTATAACAATTATATAACTCTTAAAGGAATATTATAGTCGTGAAACAGTTAAAAATTTAACCTCTGACACTGTCTCACCAGAGCTAAATGATGTGACGGATTTCCTTAGCAGTTATTTTTATTTTTATTATTAAAGACTCGCCGGTATTCTCCCGGCCCGGGCCTTCTCCAAACAGTGGCCCGACCTTGACTCACTGTCTAGGGAGTATCTGAGACCTAAGTCTCTCATGGGAGAAGGTACAAGTACCCCCTCGTCTTTGGGACCAACTGTCCCCAGGCCTAGCCACATTCCCCGCCCTCACGGGGCTCGTAGGGAGAAGCTAGGCCTCTCTGGTCTGCCATCCCCGCCACAAGGGGGCTAATGGGAATGACAGTCTTGTGAGCTGCAAGCTCGGGCTTTGGCACCTACCCTACCCTAGAAGTGCTGGGCATGGTGTCGATCGTGCAGTTATCGTAATTACTCATGGATTTTCAGTTGTTATATTAAGATTTTTCCCAATACATGTAATAATAATAATAATAATAATAATAATAATAATAATAATAATAATAATAATAATAATAATAATACAATTTTACTGACTCATTTACCTAATACACCTTTAACCTTAAAAATGAACCCAAAATATCAAGGTGTAACTAAAATAAAGGAATGTACCAGGACCAAGTCATGCACATTTTTCAGTTGTTCAGCTCTTGTTCACGTCCATGACAGATTTTCGTTGCTACAGCTGACAAAACTTGCATATCCTGAGTTATAAATATTGAAATCTCTTCCCCTCCACTCACTAGCGAAAAAAAAAAAATTAAGAGTTTCAGTTAGTCAGGCCTTAAAATCTAAACAAATAGTCATGGAGACGAAACCAGACTTTTCGTTTTATTTATGATCATTTTTAAATTGTTTTATTAGTTAAGAATGCTGCCGAGTGGTTTTTCAATATAAAGTACAAACGATTCAAAATGAAAAAAATATGCGATTTTATTTAGTGTAATATTTTTATTTGATTTTTACCCTTTAATTGGCCGCGTAGCTTGTAAATTCGCGGAAAAAACAAATTGATAAAAATTTTAGCGTTTTAGCTTGTGAACATGCGCTATATACATTATTTTTTGTGAACAAATTGTGACAGGCAGTTTATAGCTCTGAATATATATTGATACAAATAGTGAAAGTTGAGAAGTGTTGCAGCCTCTATATTTAAGCAGTGCGACATCGGTTTAGAAATTTACATTACCTGGTATTTTTTTAGGCATCACGTTCGTTTCGAAAGCTTGATAAATCTGTTTCTAAAAATCTATAGGAATTGTTTGGTTAGTTAATGGGGCTTAAAGTCTATCGACTACACTCATGGTGAGGATCATTAAGGCTACACCTGACGTTATCACCTACAAATTAAAATACTTCAATCCCTTATGGCGGTATTAAAACAACCTCTCTAGTAAGAATTCATAGCTATGCTACTGTTTTGTGATTGATAAATTAGAGGAACTAATGGAAATATACAAATATGATTATATTTCGTGTACGAAATAACAACTACTGTGTAGAACTGAAAAAAATATTTTGTTATATCTCTCGTAAATATCAAGGTTGTGGGGGGGGCTGTGAGGTGTGGTGGTTGTGGGGGAGGCTGGGTGAGTGGTGTTGTGGGGGAGGCTGTGAGGTGGTGGTTGTGGGGGGGGGCTGTGAGGTGTGTTGTGGGGGAGGGCTGTGAGGGGTGGTTGGTGGGGGGCTGTGAGTGGTTGTTGTGGGGGAGGGCTGTGAGGAGTGTTGTGGGGGGGGGCCTGTGAGTAGTAGGTTGTGGGGGAGAGGCTGTGAGGTGGATTTGTGGGGAGGGCTGAGAGGGCGGTTGGTTGTGGGGGGGGCTGTGAGTAGGTGGTTGTGGGGGAGGCTGAGAAGGTGGTGGTTGTGGGGGGGGGGCTGTGAGGTGTGGTTGTGGGGGGGGGGGCTGTGAGTGTGGTGGTTGTGGGGAGGGCTGTGAGGTGGTGGTTGTGGGGGGGGGGCTTGAGGTGGTGGTTGTGGGAGGTGCTGGGAGGTGGTGGTGTGGGGGAGGGCTGTGAGGTGGTGTTGTGGGGGGAGGGCTGTGGGTGGTGGTTGTGGGGGGCTGTGTGAGGTGTGGTTGTGGGGCAAAGGGCTGTGAGGTTGGTGGTGTGTGGGTGCTGATTGAGGTGGAGGTTGTGGAGGGGCGTAGGTGTGTGTTGTGGGGAGGGCTGTGAGGTGGTGGTTGTGGGGAGTGTTGAGAGTGGGTGTTTGTGGGGGAGGGCTGTGAGGTGGTGGTTGTGGGGGGAGGGTTGAGAGTGGAGGTTGTGGGGGGGGCTGTGAGGGTGGTGGTTGTTGGGGGGGCTGTGAGGTGGTGGTTGTGGGGGGAGGGTTGAGAGGTGGTGGTTGTGGGGGGAGGGTTAGAGGTGGGGTTGTGGGGGGGGGCTGTGAGGTGTGGTTGTGGGGGGCTGTGAGGTTGTGGTTGTGGGGGAGGTTGAGAGGTGGTGGTTGTGGGGGGAGGGTTGAGAGTGGTGGTTGTGGGGGAGAGCTGTGCGGTGGTTAGGTTGTGGGGGGAGGGTTTGAGAGGAGGTGGTTGTGGGGGAGAAGCTGTGAGAGGTGGTTGTGGGGGAGGGCAGTGAGGTGGGTGGGTGTGGGGGTGGGCTGTGAGGTGGTGTTGTGGGGGGGGGGCTGTGAGGTGGTAGGTTGTGGGGAGGCTGTGAGGTGGTGGTTGTTGGGGGGGAGGGTTGAGAGGTGGTGGATATGTGGGGGAGAGAGCTGTGAGGTGGTGGTTTGTGGGGAGTGCGTGTATGTGGAGTTGTGGGGGAAGAAGCTGTGAAGGTTGTTGGTTGTGGGGGATGGCAGTGAGGTGGTGTCGTGGGGGGAGAGCAGTGAGGTGGATGGTTGTGGGGGAGAGCATGCTGAGGTGGTGGTTTGAGGGGAGGGCTGGTGGAGGTGGTGTTGTGGGTGGAGATCTGTGAGGTGGTGGTTGTGGGGAGAGCTGTGAGTGGTGTTGTGGGGGGAGAAGCTGTGAGGTGTGGTTGTGGGAGACTGTGAGGTGGTGGTTTGTGGGGGAGGGCTGTGAGGTGGTGTTGTGGGGAGAGCCTGTGAGGTGGTGGTTGTGGGGGCGAGGCCTGTGATGTGGTGGTTTGATGGGTTGTGGGTGGGGCTGTAAGGTGGTTGTTAGTGGGGGGCTGAGAGGGTGGTGGTTTGTGGGGGGAGGGCTGTGAGGTGGTGGTTTGTGGGGAAGAGCTGTGAGGTGTGGTTGTGGGTAGAGAGCTGTGAGTGGTGGTTGTGGGGGGAGGGCTGTGAGGTGGTGTGTCGTGGGGGAGAGCTGGTGAGGTGGTGGTTTGTGGGGAGAGATGTTGAGGTGGTTGGTTGTGAGGGGAAGGGCTGTGAAGGTGTGGTTGTGGGGGAGGGCTGTGAGGTGGTGTTTGTGGGGGGAGGGCTGTGAGGTGGTGGTTGTGGGGAGAGCTGTGAGAGGTGGTGGTTGTGGGGGGGAGCTGTGAGGTGGTGGATGTGGGGAGGGCTTGTGAGGTGGAGTTGTGGGGGATAGCTGTGAGGTGTGTGTTGTGGGGAGAGCTGTGAGGTGGTGGTTGCAGGGGGAGGGCTGTGAAGGGGTGGTTAGTGGGGGGAGGGCCTGTGAGGTGGTGGTTGTGGGGGAGGGCTGTGAGGTGGTGGTTGAGGGGAGGTGCAGTGAGGTGGGTGGATTGTGGGGATGCTGGTGATGGTGGAGTTGTGGTGGGAGGGCTGTGAAGGTGGAGGTTTTGTGGGAGGGCAATGTGAGGTGGTGGTTGTGGGGGAGGGCTGTGAAGGGGTGGTGTGGGGGGGGGAAGGGCTGTGAGGTGTGTTTTGGGTGGAGGGCTGTGAGGTGGTGGCTGTGGGTGAGGGCTGTGAGGTGGTGGTTGTGGGGGAGGGTGTGAGGTGGTGGGTTGATGGGGGAGGGGCTGTGAGGGTAGTGGTATGTGGGGTAGGCTGAGAAGGGTGGTTGTGGGGGGAGGGCTGTGAGGTGGGGTTGTGGGGGGAGGCGTGAGGAGGTGGTTGTGGGGGAGGGCAGTGAGGTGGTGGTTAGTGGGGGTGGGAGCTGTGAGGTGGTGGTTGTGGGGGAGGGCCATTGAAGGGTGGTTGTGGGTGAGGGCTGTGAGGTTGTGGCTTAGTGGGGTAGGGCTCTGAAGGGGTGGTTGTGGTGGAGGGCCTGTGAGGTAGTGAGGTTGTGGGGGGAGGGCTGTGAGGTGGTGGTTGTGGGTGGAGGTCTGTGAGTGGTGTGGTTGAGGGGGAGGCTGTGAGGTGTGGATTGTGGGGGAGGGCTGTGATGTGGTGTGTTGTGGTTGAGGGCTCAAAGGGGGTGGTTGTGGGGAGGGCTGTAGAGGTGGTAGTGGGGGAGGGCTGTGAGGTGGGTGGTTTGGGAGGGACTGAGGAGGTGGTGGTTGTGGGGGAGGGCTGGTGAGGGGGTGGTTGTGGGGGAGGGCTTGTGAGGTGGTGGTTATGGGGGAGGGCTGTGAGGTGGTGGTTGAGGGGGAGGGGGCTTGTGAGGTGGTGGTTGTGGGGGAGGGCTGTGAGGTGGGGTTGTGTTTGGGAGGGGCCTCAGAAGGGGTGGGATATGTGGGGGGAGGCTGAGAGGTGGTGGTAGTGGGGGAGGCTCCTGAAGGGGTGGTTTTGGGGGTAGGGCTGTGAGGTGGGGGGGTGTGGTGAGGCTCTATGAAGGGTGGTTGTGGGGGGAGGGCGTGAGGTGGTGGTAGAGGGGGATGGGCTGTGAGGTGGTGGTTTGTGGGGGAGGGCTAGTGAGGTGGTGGTTGAGGGGGAGGCTGTGAAGGGGTGTTGTTGGGTAGGCAGTGAGGTTGGTGGTTGGGGGAGGGCTCTGAAGGGGTGGTTGTGGGTAGAGGGCTGTGAGTGGTGGTTGTGGGGGGAGGGCTTTGAGGTGGTGTGTTGTGGGGGAGGGCTGTGAGATGGTGTTGTGGGAGGAGGTCTGGAGGTGGTGGGTGTTTGGGGAGTGCAGTGAAGTGGTTGGTTGTGGGGGAGGGCTGTGAGGTGTGTGGTTGTGGGGGGAGGCCTTGAGTGGTGGTTGTGGGGGGAGGGCTGTGAGGTGGTGTTGTGGGGGGAGGGCTGTGAGGTGGTTGGTTGTGGGGGAGGGCTGGTGAGGTGGTGGTTGTTAGGGGAGGGCTGTGGAGGTGGTTGTGTGGGTGAGGGCTGTGAGGTGGTGTTGTGGGGGGATGAGCAGTGAGGAGGTGAGGTTGAGGGGGGAACGAGCGTGAGGTGGTGGTTGTGGGGGGAGGGCTGTGAGTGGTGGTTGCGGGGGAGGGCTGTGAGGTGGGTGGTTGTTGGGGAAAGGCTGTGAGGTGGTGTTGTGGGGGAGGGCTGAGAGGTGGAGTTGGTGGTGGGAGGGCTGTGAGGTAGTGGTTGTGGGGGGAGTTCTGTGAGGTGGAGGTTGTGGGATTGTTGTGAGGTGGAGGTTGTGGGGTAGGGCTGTGTATGTGGTGTTTGTGGGGGAGGGCTGTGAGTGGAGGGTTTGTGGGGAGGCTTGAGGTGGTGGTTTGTGGGGGAGGGCTGTGAGTGGTGGTTGTGGTGGAGGGCTGTGAGGTGTTGGTTTGTGGTTTGGGGGGAAAAGGGGCCCCCTGTGCGGAGGTGTTTGTGGGGGGAGGGCTGTGGAGGTGTGGTTGTGGGGGAGGGCTGCGAGTGGGTTGTTTTGGGGGAGGGCTGTGAGGTGGAGGTTGTGGGGAGGCTGTGAGGTGGTGGATGTGGGGGAGAGGCAGTGAGGTGTGTTTGTAGGGGAGGGGCTGTAGGTGTGGTTGTGGAGTGGCTGTAGGTGGTTGGTGTGGGGGAGGGCTGTGAGTGGTGGAGGTTGTGGGGGATTGTTTGTGAGGTGGAGGTTGTGGGGGAGGGCTGTGAGGTGGTGGATTGTGGGGGAAGGTGCTGTGCGGCGGTGTTCCCGGGGGAATGGCTGTGAGGTGGTGGTTGTGGGGGAGGGCCTGTGAGGAGGTGGTTGTGGGGGAGGGCTGTGTAGGTGGTGGTTTGTGGGGGAGGCTGTGAGGTGGTGGTTGTGGGTGGAGGGCTGTGAGGTGGTGGTTGAGGGAGGGCTGTGAGGAGGTGGTTATGTGGGGAGGGCATTTAGGTGGGGGGTTGTGGGGGAGGGCTAGTAGAGGTGGTGGTTGTGGGGGAGGGACTGTGAGGGGGTGGTTTGTGGGGGGCTGTAAGGTGGTGGATTGGGATAGGGCTGTGAGTTGGTGGTTGTGAGGGAGGGCTGTGAGGTGGTGGTTGTAAGGGGAGTGGAGCTGTGAGGTAGTGGCTGTGGGGGTGGAAGGCTGAGATGTTGGTTGTGGGGGAGGGCTGTGAGTTGGTGGATGTGGGGAGGGCTGTGCAAGGTGAGTTAGGGGGAGGGCTGTGGGAGGTGGTGATTGTGGGGAAGGGCGTGAGGTGGTGGTTTGTGGGGGGGAGTGCTGTGAGGTGTGGTTTTGGTGGAGGGCTGTGAGGTGTTGGTTGTGAGGGGAGGGCTGTATTTGGTGTTGTGGGGGGAGGGCTGTGAGGAGGTGTTTGTGGGGGAGGGCTGTGAGGTGTGGTTGTCGGGGGGACGGCAGTGAGGATGTGGTTGTGGGGGAGGGCTGTTAGGTGGTGTTGCGGGGGAGGGCTGTGAGGTGAGTGTTGTGGGGAAGGCTGATGAGTGGTGGTTGTGGGGGAGGGGTGTGAAGTGGTGGTTGTGGGGGGAGGACTGGTGAGTGGTGTTTTTGTGGGGGGAGGGCTGTGAGGTGGAGGTTGTTGGGGGATTGTTGTGAGGTGGAGGTGTGGGGGAGGGCTGTGATGTGGTGGTTGTGGGGGAGGGCTTGAGGTGGTGGTTGTGGGGAGGGCTGTGAGGTGGTGGTTGTGGGGGAGGGCTGTGAGTGGTGGTTTGTGGTGGAGGGGCTTGTGAGTTGGTGGTGTGGGGGAGGGCTTTGTTGAGGAGGTGTGGTTGTGGGGGAGGGCAGTGGAGGTGGTGGTTGTGGGGAGGGCTTGTGAGGTGGTGGTTGTGGGGGGAGGGC
Organism: Cherax quadricarinatus; assembly: GCF_026875155.1. NCBI lineage: Eukaryota > Metazoa > Arthropoda > Malacostraca > Decapoda > Parastacidae > Cherax > Cherax quadricarinatus. The sequence continues at coordinate 42,304,280 of NC_069430.1, forward strand.
TGTGAGGTTGTGTTGTGGGGGGAGGGCTGTGAGGGTGGTGGTGTGGGTGGAGGCTGTGAGGTGGTGGTTGTGGTGGGGAGGCTGTGAGGAGGTGTTGTGAGGGGAGGGCTGTGAGGTGGAGGTAGTGGGGGGAGGGCTGTGAGGTGGTGGTTTGTGGGGGAGCTGTGAGGTTGAGGATTGTGGGGGAGCTGAAGAGGTGGAGGTTGTGGGGATTACTGGTGAAGGTGGAGGTTGTGGGGGGAGTGGCTGTGAGGTGGTGGTTGTGGGGGATTGCTGTGAGTTTGTAGGTTTGTGGGGGAGGGCTGTGAGATGAGGTTGTGGTGGAGGGCTGTGAGTGGTGGTTGTGGGGGGAGGGCTGTGAAGTGGAGGTTTGTGGGGGAGGGCTGTTGAGGTGGAGGTTGTGGTGGACGCCAGTCGATTGAGGTGGGAGGTTGTGGGGGGAGGGCTGTGAGGTGGAGATTGTAGTGGGGAGGGCTGGAGGTGGAGGGTTGTAGGGTGAGGGCTGTGAGGTGGAGGTTGTTGGTGGGAGGGCCTGTGAAGCGGAGTTGTTTGCCGGAGGGCTGTGAGGTGGAGGTTGTGGGGGAGGGCTGTGAGGTGAGTGTTGGGGAGGAGGGCTGTGAGAATGGAGGTTGTGGGGGAGGGCTGTGAGGTGGAGGTTGTGGGAGGTGCTGTGAGGTGGAGTTGTGGGGGTGGGCAGGAGGAGAGGTTGTAGGGGGAGGCTGTGAGTGAGGTTGAGGGGGGGAGGGCTGTGAATTGGAGGTGTGGGGGAGTGGCTGTGGGTGGAGGTGTGGGGGAGGGCGGTGAGGTGAGGTGTGGGGGAGGGCTGTGAGGTGGAGGTGTAAAGGGGGAGTGCTGTGAGGTAGAGGTGTGGGGTAGCAGTGAGGTGAGGTGTTGGGAGGCTGTGAGGTGAGGTGTGGTGGAGTGCTGTGAGGTGGAGTTGTGGAGGGCTGTGAGGTGGAGGTGTGGGGAGGGCTGGGAGATGGAGGTTGAGGTGAGGGCTGTGAAGGTGGAAGTGTGGGGAGAGGGCAGTGAGGTATGGAATGAGGGGAGAGGGCCTGTGAGGTTGAGGTGTGGGAAGGGCTGTGAGGTGGAGAAGTGGGGAGTCTGTGTGAGGTGGAGGTGGGAGGGCCAGTAGGTGAAGGTGTGGGGGAGGGCTGTGAGTGGAGGTGTAGTGGGGAGGGCTCTGAGAGGAGGTGTGGGGGAGATCTGTGAGTGGAGGTGGTGCGGGCTGTAGGTGAAGGTGTGGGGGGAGGGCTTGTGAGGTTGGAGATTGGGTGAGGGCTGTGAGGTTGAACAGTGTGGGAGGAGGGCTGGAGGCTGGCGGTGTGGGTGGAGGGCTGAGAGGTGGAGAAGTGGGAGGACGGCTGTGAGGTTGAGGCGAGAGGTGTGAGAGGTTGTGGGAGTGCTGTGAGGTGGAAGGTTGTGGGGGAGGGCTGTGAGAGGTGGAGGCTGTGAAGGGCTGGTGAGGTTGAGGTGTGGGTGGAGGTGGCTGTGAGGTGGAGGTTTAGGGGGAGTGCTGTGAGTTTGAGGTTGTGGGGGAGTGGCTGATGTACGGGAGGTTGTGGGGGAGGCGCTGTGACTGGATGTTGTGGGGAGGGCTGTGAGGTGGAGGTTGTGGGAGAAGCTTGTGTGGTGGAGGTATGTTGAGGGAGGGCTGTGAGGTGGAGGTTTGTGGAGAGGCTGTAGGTGGATGTGGGGGAGGGCAGTGAGTGGAGGTGTGGGGGAGGGCTGTAAGGAGAAGTGGTTGAGGTGGAGGGCGGTGAGGTGGAGTTGTGGTGGAGGGCTGTAGGTGAGTAGTGGGGGAGGGCTGTGAGGTGGAGGTTGTAGAGGAGTGCTGTGAGGTGGAGGTTGTGGGGGAGGGCTGTGAGGTGGAGTTGTGGGTGGAGGGCTGTGAAGTGGAGGTTGTGGGGGAGGGCTGTGAAGTGGAGGTTTGATGGGAGGGCTTGAGTAAGGATGTGGGGGAAGGCTGTGAGTGGAGGTTGTGTGGGAAGGGCGTGAGGTGGAGGTTGTGGGGGAGGGCTTTTGAGGTGGAGGTTGTGGAGGGCTGTGAGGATAAGGTTGTTGGGGATGGCTGTGGAGGTAAGTTTTGTGGGGGAGGCTGTGAGGTGTAGGTTGGTGTGGAGGGCTTGTGAGGTTGATTTTGTGAGGGAGGGCTGTAGAGTGGAGGTTGTGGGAGGGCTGTGAGGTAGAGGTTGTTAGGGGAGGGCTGTGAGTAGAGGTTGTGGGGGAGTCTGTGAGGTGGAGGTTGTGGGAGGGGTTGAGGTGGAGGTTTGGAAGTGAGGGCTGTGAGAGGAGGTTTGTTGGGAGGGCTGTTAGGAAAAGGTTGTGGGGAGGGCTGAAGGGAGGAGTTTGAGGGGGAGGTCTGTAGGTGAGGTCTGTAGGTGCGAGGTTGTGGGTGGAGGGCTGTGAGTGGTGAGGTAGTTGAGGGCGGGCTGAGAAGTTGGAGGTTTGTTGGGAGGGCCTAATACGTAGAGGTTGTGGGGAGGGCAGTTAGGATGAGAGTTTGTGGGGGCGGTCTGTGAGGTTGAGGATTGTTAGGTGAGGGCTGTGAGGTGGAGGTGTGGGGGAGGGCTTGTGAGGTGAGGTTTGTTAGGGAAGGCTGTGTGAAGTGGGTGAGGATGATGGGGAGGGCAGATAGGGTAAGGTTGTGGGAGGGCTGTGAGGTGGAGGTATGTGGGTGAGGGCTGTGAGGTGGAAGTTGTGGGGGAGGCAGTGAGGTGGAGGTTGTGGGGGAGGGCTGTGAGGTGAGGTTTGAAGGTGAGGGCTGTGAGGTGAGGATGAGGGGGAGGGCTGTGAATGGAGGTTGTTGGGGAGGGCTGTTATTGGAAGGTTGAGGGGAGGGCTGTGAGTGTGGAGGTTGATTTGGAGGAGGGCTGTGAGTGTAGGTTGTGGGGGGAGGCTTGTGAGGTGTAGGTTGTGGAAAAGGGGGCTTGTGAGGTGGGAGGTTTGAGGGGAGGCGATGTTAGGTGGAGCGGTGAGTGAGGGGGATGGCTGTGAGGTGGAGGAGAGGGGGAGGGCTGTGAAGTGTAGGAGTGGGGAGGGCTGTGAGAGGAGGTGTGGGGGCGGCAGTGAGTGGAGGTGTGGGGGAGGGCTGTGAGGTGGATGTGTGGGGGAGGGCTGTTAGAAGAGGTGTGGTGGTATGGCTGTGAGGTGAGGTGTGGGGAGGGCTTTGAGGTGGAGTGTGGTAGGATGGCTGTGAGGTTGAAGGTTGTAGGGAGGGCTGTGAGGTGGAGCGTAGTGTGGGGGAGGGGCTTGGGAGATGGAGGTGTGAGGGAGGGCTGTGAGGTGGAAAGTGTGGTGGAGAAGGGCCATGAGGTGGAAGTGTGGGAGAGGGCAGTGAGGAGTGGAGGTGTTGGGAAGGGCTGTGTAGTGGAGAATGTGGGGGAGATCTGTGAGGTGAGGTGGGGAGGGCTTGTGAGTGAAGGTGTGGGGGAGGGCTTCTGAGGTGGAGGTGTGGGGAGTGCTGTGAGGTGGAGGTGTGGGGGAGATCAGTGAGGTGATGGGTGGGTGAGGGCTGTGAGGTGAAGGTGTGGGGGAGGGCTGTGAGGTTGAGATTGGGGGAAGGCTGTGAGGTGGAAGTGTGGGTGGGGGCGTGGTGGGGAGGGGGAGTGTGGGGGAGGGCTTGTGAGGTGGAGATGTGGGAGGAGGGCTGTGAGGTTGAGGGCAGTGAGGTGGAGGTTGTGGGGAAGGGCAGTGAGGTGGAGGTTGTGGGGGAGGGCTAGTGAGTGAGTAGTGGAAGGGCTGTGAGGTTGAGGCTATGAGAGGTGGAGGTTGTGGGAAGGGCTGATGAGGTTGAGGTTGTGGGGGGATGGCTTGAGAGGAGGAGTTTGGGGGAGTCTGTTGAGGTTTGATGTTGTGTGGGAGAGGCTGTAGACGTTGGGTTGTGGGGGGAGGGCTGTGACTGTGGAGGTTGTGGGGAGGGCTGTGAGGTGGAGGTTGAGCGGGAGAGCTGTGTGGTGGATGTTGTGGAGGAGGGCGGTGAGGTGGAGGTTTGTGGGGGAGGCTGTGAGGTGGGTTTTGGGGGAGGGGCTGTGAGGTGGAGGTGTGGGGGAGGGCTGTAAGGTAAGGTTGTGGGGAGGGCGGTGAGGTGAGGTTGTGGGGAGGGCTGTGAGGTGGGAGGTTGTGGGGGAGGCTGTGAGTGGAGGTTAGTATTAGGGGGAGGGGGACTGTTGAGGTGGAGGTTGTGGGAGGGCTGTGAGGTTGGAGGTTTGTGGGAGGGCTGTGAAGTGGAGGAGTTGTGGGGGAGGGCTGTGAAGTGGAGGAAGTTGGGGGAGGGCTGAGAGGTAGTAGGTTTGTGGGGAGGGCTGTTAGGTGAGGTTGAGAGGGGAGGGCATGTGAGGTGGAGGTTGTGGGGGGAGGGCTGTGAGGTGGAGGGTTGTGGGGGAGGGCTGTGATGTAGAGGTTGTTGGGGGAGGGCTGTAGGTATAGAGGTTGTGGGGGAGGCTTAGTGGAGTTGTGGGGAGGGCTGGTGAGGTGGGGTTTGTTGGGGAGGGCTGTATGAGGTTGGCGAGGTTGTGGGGGGTGCAGTGAGTAGAGTTGTAGGGAGGGCAGTGAGGTAAGAGGTTGTGGTAGGTCTGTAGGTGGGAGATTGTGGTGGAGGCTGTGAGGTGGAGGTAGTGATGGAGGGCTGTTGAAAGTATGTAGGTTGTTGTGGGAGGCCTGTTAGGTAGAGTTGTGGGGGGAGGGCTGTAAAGGTGGAGGTTTGTGGAGGTCTGTGAGGTGGAGGTTGTGGGAGAGGGCTGTGAGTGGAGGTTGTGAGGGAGGGCCTGTGAAGTGGAGTAGTTGGGAGGGCTGTTTAGGTCTAGGTTGTAGGGGGAGGTGCTGTTAGGTATGAGGTTGCTGGAGGGAGGTCTTGAGAGCGGTAGAGTGTGTTAGGCTGTGAGGTGGAGGTGTGGGGAGGGCTTGAGGTGGAGGTTTGTAGGAGGGCATGTGAATAGGAGAGTGTTGGGGAGGGCTGATATATGTAAGGTTGAAGGGGGAGGGCAGTATGGGTGAGGTTTGTAGTGTGGAGGGCTGTGAGGTGGAGGTAGTGGGGGAGGGCTTTAGGAGAGGTTTTGGGGGAGGGCTGTGAGTATGTAGTAAGAGGGGGCGGGCTGTGAGGTGGAGTTTGTGGGGAAGGGCTGTGAAGGTGGATTTGGGTGAGGACTGTGAGGTTTGAGTGATTGTGGGGAGGGCTGTGAGGTGGAGGAATGTGTGGGGAGGGCTGTGATGTGGAGGATGTTTGGGGAGGGCTGTGAGGTGGAGGTTGTGGGTGAGGGCAGTGCGGAGAGAGGTTGAGGGGAGGGCTGTGAGAGGAGTTTTGTGGGGGGAGGGCTGATAGGTGGAGGTTGTGGGGGAGGGCTGTGAGGTGGAGGTTGTGGGGAAGGGCTGTGAGGTGGAGGTTGTGGGGGAGGGGCAAACTGTGACAAATGGAATCATTGCAATGAGCCAGTTTCAACTGTATGTCACCGATCTCTGAGCACGTATGAATGCTCAGCACGTGTTTGAATGTATGTTTGTTCATGTGTGTACTTTGGGTAAATGCTGTTCAAGCGAACGTATGTCTTAAGTAAAAATAATCCTAATTTGCAACTTTAATCTGTTAATTGAGTGTTGTTTGAGATGTTTAACGAATCGTGCAGCTTAAGCGAATTTTGTTCCACATTTCATTTTACCCAATACTAGCCATGTTCTCGCTCTCTCTCTCTTTCTCTTTCTCACTCGCTCGCTCTCTCCCTCCACGCCAGCGGCTGCTTAATCAATGAGCGGGGTCATCTCTGACTTTAAAAAAACCAGTGTTAGATATTTTTTCTTAACAGAACACGACAACATTCTTGCAGATATCCAGCGGAAGGCCTCGGTCATGTGGCCAAAAGCTCCATTTAGTATAGGTCAAAAAATCCCAACATGAGTGAGACCCGCGTCAGGGAACACTCAGTCGTGTTTCCTGACCAATAAAACACTACCTGAAGACTGATTATTTTTTTATTATTCTGTCATGTGTGTTTTTGCTTCCCGCGCACACATTCTTCCCTGTTGGTTGTTTCACTACTGGCTGACGTATAACAATAATTATATAGGAAGTAATGTGCAATTATACAGGAGGTGTACACTAGCGGACATCCGCCTCCACGCGGTCTCACTGCAGGAAGTGTAACGCTAATGAGATGTAGCAGCAGTCGCGTGCTTGGATTACTTCCATCACCCCTCCCCACGCCCCTCACTCGCTCCCCACGCCCCTCACTCACTCCCCACGCCCCTCACTCACTCTCCATGCCCCTCACACCCCCCTCTAACTTCCCATCTGCGCGCCTCGTATTCACATCATCCTCTCCACCCCCTCTTACCTCCCCCCTCTTTCACGCCCATCATCCCCCGACTCTCCCCCTGCCTCACCACTCACGCCTATTCCCTGGCCTCCACCGTGACAACCAGTAACGGACTGCACTAGGGTGGAGACTACGTAATAAAGCCTACTTCCGCACACTCCCTTCTCCCCCTTCCCTCCTCTTTCCTACCTCACCTTTACTTCCTCTATCCCTTGTTTTCTCTTAAACCCTTCTTCCTCCATACCTCCTTCCTCCCTTCCAAAGAATATGTCACACTGATTTCATTGGATTAACTTAGGTTGTTTTATGCTATCCTAAGGTTAGCCTAGGTTAAATCTATAATTTTTTTATTACACTATTCCTACGACATCTATGTATCCCTCAAAACCATTGTACAAATGTGACTTAAAATTGTTTACGGGCTACATTTTTATGTATTTTTTTTCACTACTGAGTGAATTGTGCAATGAAAACAATTATATTTTGGGCTAATGATTTTTTTTTTTAATTAGAGTAACCTAACCAAGATTTGGAGATAAATTCTACGTTAAATAAGTTTTTTTTTTTTTAACCAAAAAACACTTTTCACCAACGACTGAAAGTAAAACGGTAAACATTGCAAAACAAATGTAATATCGCAGAATTTCTATGCTAATTAATGGAGCCCCTAACCCCTATTGTAGCCTAAATTTTACACACCTCAGAAATCATGCGTAGAGTTCCCGAATAACTCTTACTTTATTTCATATTATCCATTTTTACTGTTTTTTTTTTTTGTTTCAACCTTCGTTATTATCATTCATCATTCCAAGATTCCCTACCACATAACATTCTTATTTAGTTTGTCATAAATCTTTCCTATTTGCCTTACCTCCGCCATTCCTACTTATCATCAGCACTAAAAATCTTATTTTTTGCTTAATTTTTATTCTCTTCCATTATCATATATCTATACGAATATCTACTCCGCTCTATCTATGTGTCATGTAACCGTACTCAACAATAATAGTGTTGATCTAGTAACTAATCTAACCCGTTTTATTCCACATTTAATCCTCTTTTCACATTTCTCTCCTCCATCAACTTACCATCAGAAAAACTCTCTTCCAACATCTTACCGCCAATAATATCCCCCATCACTCCGCATCCTCCCCATTCTTCGGGCATAAATTGAAGCTGTCTGTCGGAATGGGCTATTCTCTGGTTTGAGACGTATTCTGGTTAAGTTTCCCCTGCCAATGTATGCAGCCTGTATATCAACATACTTCGAGTGTTTTAATGAGTGGACTGCTACAACATTGAGTTCAATCAAGATTTGTATATATCAGTTATAATTTTTTTTCAAACATTTATAGGAATTTCTAAATTTTCCACAAAAAAAAAATATGATCCACACGGTTAAAAATCATTAATTTAGAGTAAAAGTGCCTAAACTTAAACATTTTTTTGGTTCCCTAATTTTACGAAAAGTTAGGTAAGTATTTAAATTTTTTTGCAATAATAAAGTTAAGTATCAATGAAAAATATTCTTTTTATACATTTGCCGGTATTATATACCTTGTTAGTAATAGGTTAGGTAAAATTCGTCAGGAAACAGGACAATTGTTTTCTGACGGAGTTATATGTCTGAAGCACAGAGGGTCCCAGATTCGAACCTTTGGCGCTGACCCCCGGAACACCCTCCAGATATTTGTCATATGATGACCCGCCACTAAAACGTTTGGTCATTCGACTGAAGCCTTCCACTGGCTTATTCCTCCACCCCTTTAAAAATTAATATTTTTAGTAACAGATTAGTTTAATATTCGTCAGGATACAGGAACTTCAAGTATCTCCTGCCACAGGTCTTAATCATACAGATGACCCATTGGTACATAAAACTGATGACATACCCTTAGTAATAGGTATTGTTGGTAATAGACATTATATACCATGTTATATACCAGGTAATATTTGCCTTTTTAGTAAGAGATATAACAATGGCAAATTGTAATTATCTTAATATTAAATGGGTTATTTAATAAAGACAGTTATATTTTGGGCCAAACGAAAACATTTTTGATTTTGGTAATGTAATGTAAACTTACCAAACCTGGAACTAGACTCTTAACAGGGCTGGTCTTAAGCCGATTGAACCCATTGTTGCAATTGGGCCCCGCGCCTATGGGGGCCTCGCGCTAGAGTGTAATTTACTCTAGGCTTGTCAAGTATACACAACAATACGAAGTAAAAAAAGGGGAGGGGGGACATCTAGAGAAAGGACTTTTTACAAGCTGAAACTGATCAAAACTTACTTGAGATCATCAATTCAGCAAGAACGTTTGAACAGTTTGGCGATTATGTCCATTGAATCTGAAATTAGCAGGAGTTAAACTTCGACAAATTTTGTTTGTTACTTGTAGACTTACATGTATGCAATTTCATATTAAAATGTAGCTTGCATCTGATTGGTCTACTAACTTTCATGCATTTGTTATACGCACAGTTTGATTGCTTTCCATATATAGGGCCCATCAAAATTGTTCCAAATTGGGCCCCGCACCATCTAAGGCCGGCTCTTACTCTTAATCATGATTATAGTAGGTTTAGTTAGATTATTATTCTTCGGTTAACAATAAAACGTTTTTTCTCCATTGGACCATAATATAATTTCTTCTATTGTATTTTCCACTTAACGTTAGACTCTTAACGCAAGGACCTTGTCCATGTTAGGTACTGGATAATTTAGTTTAGCAGGCATTATATGACTTGTTTGTAACAAGGAATGGTAATACAAAGCACAGAATATGTACAATAAATGGTATATTTATCTTAGTTCATATATGCTGAGTTTACTTTAATCCCAATGTTATTAGTTAAAGTATTCTTGTCTGGTGGTGAAAACGTTACGTGCAGCCTCACTGCCAATAGTTTAAGTCTTTAAACCTCTTAACCAACTGCTAAAGTAGATAAAAAAAATCCTCTGCTATAAGTGTTTTCCTTAGTAACTAAGTTTCTATATCATAATATAATTTACACAATACACAAATAACCCGCACATAGAAGAGAGAAGCTTACGACGACGTTTCGGTCCGACTTGGACCATTTTATAATATTTATCAGAGTAATGATATCGCTTCTAATGTATCGACGACCCGTTTCATTTCGTATAACTTGACATTTAGTTACGTAAATATTGATAATTTTGTATTTTTTTTTTTAACTGTAATCTTAAATGTAAAAATGTAATTTCTCTTTCAGCTGAGTTCTCTTTTTCAGAAGGATTGTCTCTCTGCGTGGTTCTTCTTGTTCATGCTGTATAATTAATCATAGAGTTCGGGTATCACTCGTTCATCCTAGGCTCACCACACCCCTCCTGCTGCAGTAGTCAGGTTATTATCCCCAGCAGGAGGTGTGTATTTGGTGGGGAGGATGGGGAGAAGAGTTGGGAGTTGGGGGAGTGAGGTCACGCTCCGTTGACTGTTGATGGAGTCGCGTGTTCGCAAACCCGCCACGTGCCATTCTCCTTCCCCCCTCTCTCTCTCTCTTTCTGTCTTTGTCTCTTCACTCACTATCCAGCCCCCCCCCCTAACACATCGTCCCTCCCTGCCTCGTCCTTTCTTTCACCTCTTCTTTCTCCCTTTTTAACGCTTTTGTCTCTCACACCCTCTCTAGCTCTTGCTATCCATCCCAGAAATACTTCCATTCCTCGAACACTGGTCCACACATTGTCATCGCTCCAAAACACCATCCCCCCTCATTCCTCTCTCTCTCATCATGACTACTTACTTTCTATGGAACTTTTTTTGCTAAGAGTCGTGATACTCGAGCGTAGTTAAATTTCTGTTTCAGAGGAAATATACTGAATGGAAGTGACCCCAGGGGGATGTTTTCAGCGCCACGTTGTTTAATATTCTGATGAACACAGACCCCAAAATCAAATTTGCCGGTGGTGTATAGTCCATGTGGGGCACGTTGATGATATATTGATTCAGTCCTCTTGTTATGACATATGGTTCCCGGGTTCAATATTAAGCGAATAGAGATTTAGCACATCTAATTCCTACAGTTTGTTTACTTAGTAGTAAATAGATACTTCCCTGTGGGAGCGTTGACTTCAAAATGATCTAAGGAAGAATAACACCTTTGAGCTTATTAATTGAAGTCTGCTAATATACAGGTCTTGTTCTGAGCTTAGCGGTAGATTGTTACGTTAATGACACAATATTCACTGGGTTGTATAATAAGGATTGTTATATTTTTGGCCAATGGTGATATTTTTTTGGTTACAAAAAGTAAAGTAACAACCTAGCTCAGCTATCCTAGATTATTAGTAAAATTCTAGGTTGACTTACATTTTTTGATTACCAAAAAAATACTTTGTTCCCATAAGCAGAACTGATTCTGCTTCCTCTCTCACTTAATGTGAATATAGTGAATATAGCATCGAAATACCTTACTGCAAAGTACAAGGAAATGAGTCTCGTAATGTGAGTACTGGGAAAAAGATTCTCGCATGTTAAAAGGAGTAGAGAAAATTTCACACAGTAAGACAGATCATGGTTCAGGTATTTTCAGTTATTTTATTTTTTTTATTATCACACTGGCCGATTCCCACCAAGGCAGGGTGGCCCGAAAAAGAAAAACTTTCACCATCATTCACTCCATCACTGTCTTGCCAGAAGGGTGCTTTACACTACAGTTTTTAAACTGCAACATTAACACCCCTCCTTCAGAGTGCAGGCACTGCACTTCCCATCTCCAGGACTCAAGTCCGGCCTGCCGGTTTCCCTGAACCCCTTCATAAATGCTACTTTGCTCACACTCCAACAGCACGTCAAGTATTAAAAACCATTCGTCTCCATTCACTCCTATCAAACACGCTCACGCATGCCTGCTGGAAGTCCAAGCCCCTCGCACACAAAACCTCCTTTACCCCCTCCCTCCAACCTTTCCTAGGCCGCCCCTACCCCGCCTTCCTTCCACTACAGACTGATACACTCTTGAAGTTATTCTGTTTCGCTCCATTCTCTCCACATGTCCGAACCACCTCAACAACCCTTCCTCAGCCCTCTGGACAACAGTTTTGGTAATCCCGCACCTCCTCCTAACTTCCAAACTGCGAATTCTCTGCATTATATTCACACCACACATTGCCCTCAGACATGACATCTCCACTGCCTCCAGCCTTCTCCTCGCTGCAACATTCATCACCCATGCTTCACACCCATATAAGAGCGTTGGTAAAACTATACTCTCATACATTCCCCTCTTTGCCTCCAAGGACAAAGTTCTTTGTCTCCACAGACTCCTAAGTGCACCACTCACCCTTTTCCCCTCATCAATTCTATGATTCACCTCATCTTTCATAGACCCATCTGCTGACACGTCCACTCCCAAATATCTGAATACATTCACCTACTCCATACTCTCTCCCTCCAATCTGATATCCAGTCTTTCATCACCTAATCTTTTTGTTATCCTCATAACCTTACTCTTTCCTGTATTCACTTTCAATTTTCTTCTTTTGCACACCCTACCAAATTCATCCACTAATCTCTGCAACTTCTCTTCAGAATCTCCCAAGAGCACAGTGTCATGAGCAAAGAGCAACTGTGACAACTCCCACTTTGTGTGTGATTCTTTATCTTTTAACTCCACGCCTCTTGCCAAGACCCTCGCATTTACCTCTCTTACAACCCCATCTATAAATATATTAAACAACCACGGTGACATCACACATCCTTGTCTAAGGCCTACTTTTACTGGGAAATAATTTCCCTCTTTCCTACATACTCTAACTTGAGCCTCACTATCCTCGTAAAAACTCTTCACTGCTTTCAGTAACCTACCTCCTACACCATACACCTGCAACATCTGCCACATTGCCCCCCTATCCACCCTGTCATACGCCTTTTCCAAATCCATAAATGCCACAAAGACCTCTTTAGCCTTATCTAAATACCGTTCACTTATATGTTTCACTGTAAACACCTGGTCCACACACCCCCTACCTTTCCTAAAGCCTCCTTGTTCATCTGCTATCCTATTCTCCGTCTTACTCTTAATTCTTTCAATAATAACTCTACCATACACTTTGCCAGGTATACTCAACAGACTTATCCCCCTATAATTTTTGCACTCTCTTTTATCAGTTAATAGGTATATAATCTTGAGAAATTAAACTGTTGACTGAGTGGTAATTATCTAGCAAATTTCGTGGTTAGAAGCTGGGATGGGTTTATTTAGTCTTACAAAGTTACTGCATAATATATTTGATATCAAAATATTGAGTAAAATTAATTAATTTTGCTGATTATCAAAAGTTTCGTCTCCCTCCCAATAAGAGGACATTTCCTAGTTATGCAAATGTTTAGATTGGTTAAATAAATTAGTCTATGTTATATACCGAAAAATTTAATGTAGTGTTTTAAGTTGCTAAGTAAATTTCAGTTTAAAATTAAAAACCAGCCTATCAAAAACTTGCATAGCATTAAATGTTTCCTTGATAGATATACAATATACATTATTTCATTTGTTGTTTGAGGTTTGCTGGTAATGTCCCGGCCGGGTCTTGCCCAGGTGGTGACCCGACATTGGCCACCCCTGGATGGGGGATGTCTTAGTTCTCTCGATGGGAAAAGGTGTTTATACCTCTTCATCAGAGGACCTCTCTGGAGCCACACTTCAGCTCTGGACAAAGCACGAGCGCTGGAGATGCTCGGGGTACCGTATCGCAGTGCAACCTCATCGTTTCAGGTGTTAAGATCATTGTGTTTTGAGCACAATGATTGTTTTGTAAATTCTCAAATGATAAGTATGTTGTGCAACAGTAACAAAAATATTATAGGCCAGTGGTTAAAAGGGGTAATTTTTTTTATAACAAAAATAATGTGCCACAATTCAACAAAAAAATTCCCCATAGGCTCAAAATATTATTGTCTCCATTGCACACCCCACTTAATTTTGAGAATTTCAGAGCAAAAAACCCAAGGATCTTATCTTCATATTTACCGAAAAAAAATGTGCAAAATTCTCTAATTCTGAAAACAGTCACTGAATAATAATTACTAGACGTAGGTGTGGCTCAGATGATGTCCATCTTAGTGACTCATTAAAGCGTTTAATTAAGCATAGATTGACTTAATTATATTTCTAAGAAGGACACTAAGTTATTATAGTATACTTTCTCTGGTACGTCTATGAACTCTTCACCGCTGGCCTGTGCTAATTCTGTAAACTTCCCCACACCTCACGTGTTCACTGACGTGACGTGATAGTTGTGCGCACTCCATCATAGATGACGATAGTGTCGGTGTATGAACTCTATCCCTTCCCGTGTGAGGACACCTGCTGGATCCGCTACCGTGCTACTCAGTAAATGATTACTTACTTCCTCTCGTTGTCGCTGTGTATGATGTCCGTTGTCGGTATGCAGTGTTCGTTGTCGGTATGCACGAACACCGTGCATACCGACAACGTGCATAGCTCGTTGTCGCTAGAAGTGTTCGTTGTTGCTACGTAACAATTTCATAATATCGTGAAAATAACATTGCATAAGGAGCACTGGGGCTCGAACCGGCGCCATCACAAACGAGAGAAAACCACCATACCAGTTTAGCCGCGACTCTACAAAATTATTAACAACTGAACTTAAATTTCAACACAGGATGATGAAGGTTATATTATTATTATTATAGTCATAGAGGAGAGCTAAACCCCTAGGGATTATACAGCGCCTGTGGGGGGGGGATGGAAGGTATTCAGATTCATTTCAAGGAATTGGAGAACAGATTCAATTCCCTAGATCAAGAGCCCCTCACCAGCGCCAAGGAACCTTCCTTGAGGGGTATGAAGGATACAACTGTTACTTAAATTACATTTTTTTCAGAAACACCTCAAATACAAGGGTGTCGTGAACACAGTACATATCAAATATCCATCACTCCTGTCCGAGAGAGAAAAATTTTTTCATTATCTTAACAGCAACATATTGTGTAATATGTACCGGTGGCTGGCAGTGATCTCGTCATTAACTGGAAAAACAGTGAATTACTATTAAATAACAATGGATTCCTTAACCTTAATATAACATAATTTATCCAGCACACTCTTCCTTCCGGTCCTCCGATAAGGCAGGCAACTCGACTGTAAGATGATGTTTGATTGGCCAAGAAAATTTCAGTGCAAGAGGAGGCGGATTCATCTCATGACTGACTTCGCTCGGGAGTATGCTAATGAATCTCTTCATTATTACATTCGCCAAACATTTATGTGTGCACACATGACGTGGCAGCGTTTTAATAAGAGAGGAGGATCAAATACAGTTGTTTGTCTGTGACTGCCCACCTTGATTTAAAATTAAGAGTGATGAGAGTATTTTTTTCTAAGTTACTCACGAAGCCTAGATTTTTTCTTTCTCGTTTCTTGTCCGTGTTTTCATCCTCCTTCCGGTTGGTTGGTTAACTGGGTTTATAAAGCTATCACTGAACGAAGATCATTAAAGCTGCATATAACTTATTCGCTGCCAGTTAAGAAACAACTTTAAACCCAAAAGTAGGGATTAAAGTAAATTCTCTGCATATATACAAAAAGAGATATAAAACTCTCTTGGTGTATCAGTCTGTGTCTCTCTCCTTTCGTCAGTTACTCTCATAATTACAATCTCACATATTTACCCACTGTAGCTTCCTCCTTCCTTCTGCTTATTCACCCACTGCTCTTTCAAGGCACCGTATAATACAATGTGCAAACCGCAGAGTTCACACAAAGAATTTATTAACAGTTATATAACTGCTTTAACATCTACTGCCACTTAATCTAAGTTTCATAATTCAACATAGAAGATCCTCTCCAATAGTCATCAAGTGAAATTTTTGCCTCACATTTGAGCTGGTGTATCCTAGCTGATGAAAACATTCTCTGCTCAGTCAAAACAAACACAACTTTACTGAATATCATGTGAGTTTTCTACAAGTTTCACAACAACCCGTTCAAACATTTTTGCTTCAAGTAAACGCCTGAACATTTTTCTTATTGTAACGAAAAGTTTGATGATTTGTTAGGTTTACTGAAGGCAGGAGGGGGTCATTAAGGCTGTTATTTACCTGTACACCCGTCAAGGAACTTTATCCTTTAATGTGTGTGTGTGTGTGTGTGTGTGTGTGGTGTGTGTGTGTGTGTGTGTGTGTGTGTGTGTACTCACGAGTTGAGCTTACTGGAAAGGAGAAGAAGAGGTCGAGCCTCAACTCCTGGCCCCGCCTCTTTAATTACAATCACAACATTGGTTCCTGGCCTCCGAGTTTAGCTCTACCAGTTCATCATATAGTTCATTCCAATTATTTATCTTTCTAAGCATGAAAAACTATTTCTTCAAGGCCTGTGACTCATGTACGCATACTAGGTCAACATACACGTACATACTCTGGATTTTCGTGCATGTACACACTCATGTATGTAAGGAGGCTTGGTCACCAAACATGTACGCATGCTGAATTATATCTTTAAGGACGCTGTGTCATCATACATATACACACTTTAAATCATCATCATACAAGTATACAGAGAGGATCGTCCATGCAGATGCAGAGACCTGACTACCGCAAGTCTTTTCATCTTTGGTACAGAAAATTGGGAGCCGCCAGCCTCTGCTTGCCCCTGCTCTTTTCATCAAGGGACACGAGCACCATAGAAGCGACGTTTGATTAAGTTAATGGAACGTGTAAGTCTTCTAGATCTAAAGAAGCGTATTTTAAAAAAGAAATATTATTTTTATTGCTGTGTCTATATATAGTTATGGAACCAATTATGATTAAGTCTGTAAATTCGTTTGTGAAGAAAGGATGTGAAAACTTGTCCTTCAGATATAATAGATAAAAACATTTATATAAATTCTTAAGAAGGTTAGATAAATATGTTAACCTTTCATAAGTGTATTATGTAATTTATAATTAACAACTTTTAAAGTTACTTTAGGTTAACATAGTTTTGGTTTCAACTTATTTAAAATAGAAGATATTTTATTTCAATTTTATAAGAGGAAGCGATTTTAATGTGGGCTTCATGTCTGCCCCTTTTTGGCTGTCATTTATACCTGTATGTGTCTTTCTCCACACTTTTTATGCTGGGAGCGCCCGTGTCTATGAGGGAAAAAATATTAGTCTTATTAAAGTTTGGCAGGCAAAATTTTCCACCTCGGAGCACCGAAGGAAAATGAAAAAAGTTTATGAGTGCTTCTCAGTGACTTGGCTGAGGTTTTCAATTATGACTCAGCCACGGAAAGACATTCAAATTGAGGAGTGTGTCGAGGATGGGACGCTGTCGCTTTTTCACAATCTATCTTGCAAATGGAAATGCTTTCAACAGACTTTCTCAATATATATATATATAATATATATATATATATATATATATATATATATATATATATATATATATTATATATATATTGTAGGTAGTAGGTTGGTACTACCGTCCTGCCAAGTGAGTGTAAAACGAGAGCCTGTAATTGTTTTACTTGATGGTAGGACTGCTGGTGTCTTTTGTCTGTCTCATAAATATGCAAGATTACAGGTACGTCTTGCTACTTCTACTTACACTTAGGTCACACTACACATACGTGTACATGTTTATTTATACACACTCACCTGAGTTTTCTTTGATTTTATCTTAACAGTTCTTATTCTTATTACTTTTCCTTTTATATCCATGGGGAAGTGGAATAAGAATCTTTCCTCCGTAAGCCATGCGTGTTGTAAAAGTCAACTAAAATGCCGGGAACAATGGACTAGTAACCCCCTTTTTCCTGTACTTTTTACTAAAAAGAAGAAGAAAACTGTCAAAGTGGGATATCTGAATGTGCGTGGATGTTGTGCGAATGATGAGAAAGAGTGATTGTGGATGCTATGAATGAGAAGAAGCTGGATGCCCTGGCTTTAAATGAAACAAAGCTGAAGGGGGTGGGAGAGTTTAAGTGGAGAAAAGTAAATGGGATTAGGTCAGGGATTTCAAATAAAGTTAGAGCTAAAAAAGGAGTAGCAATAATGTTGAAGGATAAGCTATGGCAGGAAAGAGGAAGTACAAATGTATTAGTTCAAGGATTATGTGGAGTAAAATGAAGGTTGAATGTGAAAAGTGGGTTATAGTTAGCGTATATGCACCTGGAGAAGAGAAAAGAGTAGAGGAGAAAGAAAGGTTCTGGGAAATGTTGAGTGAGTGTGTGGGAAGTTTTGAACCAAGTGTGAGAGTACTTATGGTTGGGGATTTCAATGCTAAAGTGGGTAAAAATGTTGTGGAGGGAGTAGTAGGTAAATCTGGGGTGCCAGGGGTAAATGAAAATGGGGAGCCTTTAATTGAGCTATGTGTAGAAAGAGGTTTGGTAATAAGTAATATATATTTTATGAAAAAGAGGATAAATAAATATACAAGGTATGATATAGCAAGTAATGAAAGTAGTTTGTTAGATTATATATTGGTGGATAAAAGGTTGATGGATAGGCGTCAGGATGTACACGTTTATAGAGGGGCAACTGATATATCGGATCATTATTTAGTTGTATCTACAGTTAGAGTAAGAGGTAGATGGGACAAAAGGAAAATGGCAAAAACAAGTAAGAGAGAGGTGGAAGTGTATAAACTAAGGGAGGAAGAAGTTCGGGTTAGATACAAGCAACTATTGGCAGAAAGGTGGGCTGGTGCAAGTATGAGTAGTGGGGGGGGGGGTTGAAGAGGGTTGGAATAGTTTTAATTAAAAATGCAGTATTAGAATGTGGGGCAGAAGTTTGTGGTTATAGGAGGGTGGGTGCAGGAGGAAAGAGGAGTGACTGGTGGAATGATGAAGTAAAGGGTGTGATAAAACATAAAAAGGTAGCTTATGAGAGGTTTTTACAAAGCAGAAGTGTTATAAGAAGAGCAGAGTATATGGAGAGTAAAAGAAAGGTGAAGAGAGTAGTGAGAGAGTGTAAATGGAGAGCAGATGATATAGTGGGAGAGGCACTGTCAAGAAATTTTGATGAAAATAAGAAAAAAAATGGAGTGAGATAAACAAGTTAAGAAAGCCTACAGAACGAATGGATTTGTCAGCTAAAAACAGAGTAGGGGAGTTAATAGATGGGGAGATGGAGGTATTGGGCAGATGGCGGGAATATTTTCAGAAACTTTTAAATGTCGACGAAGAAAGGGAGGCGGTAATTTCATGCACGGGCCAGAGAGGTATGTCATCTTTTAGGAGTGAAGAAGAGCAGGATGTGAGTGTGGGAGAAGTGCGTGAGGCATTACGTAGAATGAAAAGGGGTAAAGCAGCTGAAATTGACGAGATCATGACAGAAATGCTAAAAGCAGGAGGGATATAGTGTTAGAGTGGTTGTTATTGTTGTTTAATAAATGTATGAAAGAGGGGAAGGTACCTAGGGATTGGCAGAGAGCATGTATAATTCCTTTATATAAAGGGAAGGGGGACAAACAGAGACTGTAAAAATTATAGAGGAATAAGTTACTGAGTATACCAGGAAAAGTGCATGGTAGGGTTATTATTGAAAGAATTACAAGCAAGACAGAGAGCAGGACTGCGGATGAACAAGGAGGTTTTAGAGTGGGTAGGGGATGTGTAGATCAAGTGTTTACATTGAAACATATATGTGAACAATATTTAGATAAAGATAGGGAAGTTTTCATTGCATTTATAGATTTAGAAAAGGCATATGATAGAGTGGATAGGGGAGCAATGTGGCAGATGTTGCAAGTATATGGAATAGGTAGTAAGTTACTAAATGCTGTAAAGAGATTTTATGATAGTGAGGCTCAGGTTAGGATGTGTAGAAGAGAGGGAGACTACTTCCCGGTAAAGGTGGGTCTTAGACAGGGATGTGTAATGTCACCATGGTTGTTTAATATATTTATAGATGGGGTTGTAAAAGAAGTAAATGCTAGGGTGTTGGGGAGAGGGGTGTTATTAAATAATGGGGAATCAAATACAAAATGGGAATTGACACAGTTACTTTTTGCTGATGATACTGTGCTTATGGGAGATTCTAAAGAAAAGTTGCAAAGGTCAGTGGACGAGTTTGGGAGTGTGTGTAAAGGTAGAAAGTTGAAAGTGACCATAGAAAAGAGTAAGGTGAGGAGGGTATCAAATGATTTAGATAAAGAAAATTTGGATATCAAATTAGAGAGGAGTATGGAAGAAGTGAATGTTTTCAGATATTTGGGAGTTGACGTGTCAGCGGATGGATGTATGAAGGATGAGGTTAACCATAGAATTGATGAAGGAAAAAAGGTGAGTGGTGCATTGAGGTATATGTGGAGACAAAAAACATTATCTGTGGAGGCAAAAAAGGGAATGTATGAAAGCATAGTGGTACCAACACTCTTATATGGGTGTGAAGCTTGGGTAATAATTGCTGCAGCGAGGAGGTGGTTGGAGGCAGTGGTGATGTCCTGTCTAAGGCAGAAAATTCGGAGTGTGGAAATTAGGAAAAGGTGTGGAGTTAATAAAAGTATTAGTCAGAGGGCTGAAGAGGGGTTGTTAGGGTGGTTTGGTCGTATAGAGAGAATAGATCAAAGTAGAACGACATAGCGTATAAATCTGTAGGGGAAGTCTAGCGCAAGCTGGACAGTGTGGGTGGATTGGTAAAGCACTGCGTACCTTGTTCCAAGGTTCGTAGGTTCGAGTCTCCTTCAGCCAGAGATCAATGTTTGTGTATATTTCGCCTGCTCTCGCGAATTCCTTGCATTATTAAAATCTCTAGTAAGGCTGATGCATGCAGGGGATGAGATGAAAAGCTGTAAGCCTTCTCCCTGAAAGCTGGCTGCCTTGGATCAAAGTCTAGCGCAAGCTGGACTCCAGGGTATTGGTCCAGTGTGGGTAGATTAGTAAAGCACTGCATACCTTGTTCCAAGGTTCGTAGGTTCGAGTCTCCTTCAGCCAGGGATCAGTGTTTGTGTATATTTCGCCTGCTCTCGCGAATTCCTTGCATTGTTAAAATCTCTAGTAAGGCTGATGCATGCAGGGGATGAGATGAAAAGCTGTAAGCCTTCTCCCTGAAAGCTGGCTGCCTTGGATCAAAGTCTAGCGCAAGCTGGACTCCAAGGTATTGGTCCAGTGTGGGTAGATTGGTAAAGCACTGCGTACCTTGTTCCAAGGTTCGTAGGTTCGAGTCTCCTTCAGCCAGAGATCAGTGTTTGTGTATATTTCGCCAGCTCTCGCGAATTCCTTGCATTGTTAAAATCTCTAGTAAGGCTGATGCATGCAGGGGATGAGATGAAAAGCTGTAAGCCTTCTCCCTGAAAGCTGGCTGTCTTGGATCAAAGTCTAGCGCAAGCTGAACTCCAAGGTATTGGTCCAGTGTGGGTAGATTGGTAAAGCACTGCGTACCTTGTTCCAAGGTTCGTAGGTTCGAGTCTCCTTCAGCCAGAGATCAGTGTTTGTGTATATTTCGCCTGCTCTCGCGAATTCCTTGCGTTGTTAAAATCTCTAGTAAGGCTGATGCATGCAGGGGATGAGATGAAAAGCTGTAAGCCTTCTCCCTGAAAGCTGGCTGCCTTGGATCAAAGTCTAGCGCAAGCTGGACTCCAAGGTATTGGTCCAGTGTTGGTAGATTGGTAAAGCACTGCGTACCTTGTTCCAAGGTTCGTAGGTTCGAGTCTCCTTCAGCCAGAGATCAGTGTTTATATATATATATATATATATATATATATATATATATATATATATATATATATATATATATATATAACACGTCGGCCGTTTCCCACCGAGGCAGGGTGACCCAAAAAGAAAGAAAAAACTTTCATCATCATTCAGTACTTTCACTATCATTCACACATAATCACTGTCTTTGCAGAGGCGCCCATACGCGACAGTTTAGATGTCCTTCCAAACTGCCAATATCCCTGACCCCTCCTTTAAAGTGCAGGCATTGTACTTCCCATTTCCAGGACTCAAGTCCAGCTAACCAGTTTCTCTGAATCCTTTCATAAAATATTACCCTGCTCACACTCCAACATTGTCAGAGCCCAAAAGCTATTCGTTTCCACTCACTCCTGTCTAACACGCTCATGTGTATGTCGTGCCGAAAAGGTAAAATTTGCGATTTTGGCTTAAGTGGCAACGCTCTTCTTGCCGAAAAAGGCAAGCGAAAATTTGTGTATGCAGTAATTTCGCAAAAATCATTCTGAACGTAACGAAAAAATATATATATTTTATTGTGTTTGTTTATTAGTAAATTATTGTAAATTATCTAAAATATATTTAGTTGGATTAGGCTAAATTAAACTGCGTTTTTTATTATAAGGTTAGGTTATAAAAAAGGTTAGGTAAGTTTTCTAAGGTTCTTTTGGTAAAATGAAATCCCCATTATACCCCCAATTAAAAAAACCTTACCCTAAATGGAAAATTTATAAAAGTCCCTAACCCCCTTTGGTACAAAATGGTTTACCACCAATTTAAACCCATAACCATGGTTTAAAATGGTTCCCTCCCTTTAAACCTTGGTATCCCGGGTTTCACTGGTGCCGCCGTAAAAATGGTTTACCACCGGGTACCCCCCTTCCTCAAATTACCTCCCACCGGGTTGGGTTTTCCTCCCCCTTTGCATACCTCCGGGCCCACCCCAAAAAGCCCCCACCGGGTCTAACCATGTCTACACCTATGGTTGCTCTCACATGGTACTACCACCATGTTTATAATGTCACATCATATTTACCTACAATATAAAATATAAATATATATATAATAAATAAATAAAATATAAAAAATAAAAATCATTTTACCATACACCTATATACCTCCAATAGGTTCCCCTACATGTTTACATGGTTACTAATATAATTCTAACATGGTACCTACCACACATGGTACCCTACACCTATGGTACCCTACCACCATGGTACCCTCACACCAGTACCCACCACTCATGGACCCACTCCATGGTACCCTACACCATGGTACCCACCACCATGGTACCCTACCACCATGGTACCCTAACCACCATGGTCCCTAACCACCTTGGTACCTACCACCATGGTACCCTACCACCATGGTACCCACCACCATGGTTCCCTACCACCATGGTCCTACCCCATACCTACCACATGGTCCCACCACCATGGTCCCTACCACCATGGTACCCCTACCAACCATGGTACCCTACCACCATGGTACCCTACCACCATGGTACCCTACCACCATGGTACCCATACCACCATGGTACCCTACACCATGGTGACCCTACCACCATGGTACCCTACCACCATGGTACCTACCACCATGGTACCCTACACCATGGTACCTACCACCATGGTACCCACCACCTTGGTACCCTACCACCATGGACCCTACCACCATGGTGCCCTACCACCAGGGTTTACCCTACCACCATGGTACCCTACCACCATGGTACCCTACCACCATGGTACCCTACCACCATGGTACCCCACCACCATGGTACCCTACCACCATGGTACCCTACCACCATGGTACCCTACCACCATGGTACCCTACCACCATGGTACCCTCCCCCACCATGGTACCCACCACCATGGCCCTACCACCATGGTGCCCTACCACCATGGTTACCCCACCACCATGGTACCCTACCACCATGGTACCCTACCACCATGGTACCCTACCACCATGGTACCCTACCACCATGGTACCCTACCACCATGGTGCCCTACCACCATGGTACCCTACCACCATGGTCACCACCTACCACCATGGTACCCTACCACCATGGTACCCTACCACCATGGTACCCTACCACCATGTCCCCCCATGTACCACCATGGTGCCCTACCACCATGGTACCCACCACCATGGTACCCCACACCATGGTACCCTACCATGTACCCAACCATGGTACCCTACCACCATGGTACCCTACCACCATGGTACCCTACCACCATGGTAACCCCTACCACCATGGTGCCCTACCACCATGGTACCCTACCACCATGGTACCCTACCACCATGGTACCCCTACCACCGTACCCCACCATGGTACCCTACCACCATGGACCCTACCACCATGGTACCCTACCACATGGTACCCTACCACCATGGTACCCTACCACCATGGTACCCCTACCACCATGGTACCCTACCACCATGGTACCCTACCACCATGGTACCCTACCACCATGGTACCCTACCACCATGGTACCCTACCACCATGGTACCCTACCACCATGGTACCCTACCCACATGGTACCTACCACCATGGTACCCTACCACCATGGTACCCTACCACCATGGTACCCTACCACCATGGTACCCTACCACCATGGTACCCTACCACCATGGTACCCTACCACCATGGTACCCTACCACCATGGTACCCTACCACCTTGGTACCCACCCCCATGGTCCCTACCACCATGGTGCCCACCACCATGGTTGCCCTACCCCATGGTACCCTACCACCATGGTACCCTACCACCATGGTCCCCTACCACCATGGTACCCTACCACCATGGTACCCTACCACCATGGTACCCTACCACCATGGTGCCCTACCACCATGGTGCCCTACCACCATGGTACCCTACCACCATGGTACCCTACCACCATGGTACCCTACCACCATGGTACCCTACCACCATGGTACCCTACCACCATGGTACCCTACCACCATGGTACCCTACCACCATGGTACCCTACCACCATGGTACCCTACCACCATGGTACCCAACCACCATGGTACCCTACCACCATGGTACCCTACCACCATGGTACCCCCACCATGGTACCCCTACCACCATGGTAACCCTACCACCATGGTACCCTACCACCATGGTACCCTACCACCATGGTGCCCTACCACCATGGTACCCTACCACCATGGTACCCTACCACCATGGTACCCTACCACCATGGTTGCCCTACCACCATGGTACCCTACCAATGGTACCCTACCACCATGGTACCCCCTAGGCCACCACCATGGTACCTTCCACCATGGTGCCCCCCCATGGTACCCCACCCACCTACCACACATGGCTCCCCTCCTACCACCATGGTGCCCCTACCACCCTGGTACCCTCCACCATGTACCCACCACCAGTCCCCCCACCAAAGGTCCCTACCACCATGGGCTACCCTACCACCATGGTACCCTACCACCATGGTTACCCTACCACCATGGTACCCTACCACCATGGTACCCTACCACCATGGTACCCTACCACCATGGTACCTACCACCTGGTACCCTACCATGGTACCCTACCACCATGGTACCCTACCACCATGGTACCCTACCACCATGGTACCCTACACATGGTACCCTACCACCATGGTACCCTACCACCATGGTACCCTACCACCATGTGTACCCTACCACCATGGTACCTACACCATGGTACCCACCACCATGGTACCCTACCACCATGGTGCCCTACCACCATGGTACCCTACCACCATGGTACCCTACCACCATGGTACCCTACACCATGGTACCCTACCACCATGGTACCCCCACCACCATGGTGCCCTACCACCATGGTACCCTACCAACCATGGTACCCTACCACCATGGTACCCCTACACCATGTACCACCACAATGGTACCCTACCACCATGGTACCCTACCACCATGGTACCCCCACCATGGTACCCTACCACCATGGTACCCCCAGGCCCCACCACCATGGTACCCCACCACCATGGTACCCTACCACCATGGTACCCCACCACCATGGTGCCCTACCACCATGGTACCCTACCACCATGGTACCCTACCACCATGGTACCCTACCACCATGGTACCCTACCACCATGGTACCCTACCACCATGGTACCCCACCACCATGGTACCCTACCACCATGGTACCCTACCACCATGGTACCCCACCACCATGGTACCCTACCACCATGGTGCCCTACCACCATGGAAACCCCATTCCCACCATGGTACCTACCACCATGGTACCCTACCACCATGGTACCCACCACCATGGTACCCTACCACCATGGTGCCCTACCACCATGGTACCCTACCACCATGGTACCCTACCACCATGGTACCCTACCACCATGGTACCCTACCACCATGGTACCCTACCACCATGGTGCCCTACCACCATGGTACCCTACCACCATGGTACCCTACCACCATGGTACCCTACCACCATGGTACCCTACCACCATGGTCCCTACCCATGGTACCCTACCACCATGGTACCACCCTACCACCCATGGTGCCCTACCACCTGGTACCCTACCACCATGGTACCCTACCACCATGGTACCCTACCACCATGGTGCCCCTCCCACCATGGTGCCCTACCACCATGGTACCCTACCACCATGGTACCCTACCACCATGGTACCCCACCACCATGGTACCCTACCACCATGGTGCCCTACCACCATGGTACCCTACCACCATGGTACCCTACCACCATGGTACCCTACCACCATGGTACCCTACCACCATGGTACCCTACCACCATGGTGCCCTACCACCATGGTCCCCCTACCTACCACCATGGTACCCCTACCACCATGGTACCCCACCACCATGGTACCTACCACCATGGTACCCCACCACCATGGTACCCTACACCATGGTGCCCACCACCATGGTACCCCATCACCATGGTACCCTACCACCATGGTACCCTACCACCATGGTGCCCTACCACCATGGTGCCCTACCACCATGGTACCCTACCACCATGGTACCCCACCATCAAGGTGCATACAGCCGTGCCAACAATGTGATCTACATAATCATGTTCTATCCAAAAAACTAAGGAATGCCAGTTACGCAAGACACACAATAGTTTACCAGATACCGTGTAAAGACTACAACGAAGATACATAGGGCAGACAGGTCGAACCCTGTCTGCAAGGATCATCCAACACCAGAGGGCATTTTGTTATGCACAGGATAATTCAACCATTTTTCAACATGTCGGCAACAACACTCACAATATTCATTGGGAAGGTGCCACCATCAAACACAAATCAAACAGAAGCTACAAACGCAAAATTGTAGAATCTGCCCTCATAGCTACCACTCCCAATTTAAACATCTCACAAGGAACGTTGGAAAACCAGGCGTCATTTGAAAATTCGCCCACAGGAAGTACATACCAGTGCTCAACTTATTACAGAACCCCAACACAAGATCAGGAATCACATAGCATAAATTTTTAGTTTCACCACAGGTGCTGTCTTCTCACCCACTCACTACTTGACACGTCTTCCCCCACCTCACCCTTAGAATGGGTGAGGTGCAACCTTCCCTGTATATTCATGTTCTCCTTTCACTTATGTATCTGCTGAAGAGTATCCCAGAAGGGGATCGAAATATACAGACCAATTAATCCTCAGAGTTTCTGTCTCTATGTGGGTTATTATTTTTTTCATGACAGGGACAAGCCTTGAACTCCGGGTCTAGTTAAAAACCAAAAGTAGAACGATGCACATTAAATGCTTGTTGTATTGAGTATTTTTGTTCTACCACATTTATTAGCCTTTTGTATGCTATTCTAGCCTTAATTTCATAAGAACAACGCATTTGCATTTTTAATCAAGCAAGCAATTAGGTCGTTTTAATGTAATTATATAACTAGAAACATCAAATAACCTGCACATAAAAGAGAGAAGTGTGACTTTGTAAATGGTCCATAGTCGGACCGAAACGTCGTCGTAAGCTTCTCTCTTTTATGTGCGGGTTATTTGTGTATTGTTCCAGTCACGGTATTGTGCCTTTTTGTTATTTATATAACAAGAAAAATATTTTTAAGTGTTAACACTCTGTTTTCCTGGTTTTAGAAGTTTGAATTATTATGACTGAAAAGCCAAAAAAAAAAAAAAAAACACTAGTGCCCATTGATTATTCGGCTCTAAATGTAAAAAGTTGCCAATATTATCGTCAATTTGCTGCATTACCAACCAGCGGCTCTCTTGATATATTGGCTGTAATATTACGGTAATTATCATCCAAACACAATCAAAACAGTTGAGAAGTTCATTAGTGGCAATTCAGAAGCCGTGTCCATGATGCGTTCTAGCTACACATCACGTAACAGATGCGTTCCTAGCTACACATCACGTAACAGATGCGTTCCTAGCTACACATCTCGTAACAGATGCGTTCCTAGCTACACATCACGTAACAGATGCGTTCCTAGCTACACATCACGTAACAGATGCGTTCCTAGCTACATATCACGTAACAGATGCGTTCCTAGCTACACATCACGTAACAGAGAATCACTACGCAGTCATCACCATGAGGGATGGGTAATACATCACATAATACATCACGTAATACAACATCACTACAGAGTCATCATCAGGAGGGATGGGTAACACATCACGTAACACGTCATTAAGCACAATACCACTCATCACCAGGAGAGATGGGTAGTATATCACATAACTGCAGAACATCACTATGCAATCATTATCAACAGTGACGAAGTATTCAGAAGTGATAACATAATACACGAACGTCTAGAAGACAAATACATTCGAGTATATAAAGTAATTTAGTATACATGAAAAAACGCTGTATTAGATGGCCCTCCGAACTGGAGCATCCCTTTGCCTATTTTACAATGCAGGCACTGTCCTTCCCACCTCCTGGACTCAAGTCCGGCTTACCAGTTTCCCTGAATCCCTTCATAAATGTTACTTTGTTCACACTGCAACAGGACGTCAAATCATGAAACTCTCTTGCTTCCACTCATTCCTATTTAATGGCTCAAATATGCTTGTTGGATGTTAAAGTCCCTTGCACTCAAAAACCTCCTTTACCCACTCCCTCCAACTTTTCCTGGGATGACTCCTACCCCTACTTCTCTCCGCCTCAGATTATGCACCCTTCTCGCCGTCCTGCTTTTATCCATGCTCTCTATATGTCTAAACCACCTCAACAACCCCTCCTCAGCACTCCGAATAATACATTGGTACTCCCAAACCTTTTAATCAACAAGCTCTGAATTCTCTGCTAAATATTCATACTACACATTGCCCTCAAACACATCTTCACTGTCTCCAGCCTTCTCTTCGATGCAACATTTAAAACTCATGCTTCACACCCATGGGCCAGCAGGCATGCTGCAGTGCTCCTTCCATCTTATGTTCTTAACAGTGTTGGTATCACTATACTCTGGTTCATTCCTTTTTTTGCCTCCATGGATCAAGTTCTTTGTCTCCACAGATGTTTCAATGAACCATCCACCGTTTTCCCCCTCCTCATTTCTGTTTCGTTCATCCTTCATAGACCCATCTGCCGACAAGTTCGCTCCCTTAATATCTGATCACATTTACTACCTTCATTCTCCCTCCCTCCAGTTTAATGTCCGTTGTTTCATTGCCAAGATTTTTTGTTACTCTGATAACCTTGATCTTTCCTATGTTCACTTTCAATTTCCTTCTTTTATATACACTCCCAAATTCGTTAGGTATAAGGACACAAGTGCAACTAATGTGACATTTTATTGTGGCAACGTTTCGCTCTCCAGGAGCTTTATCAAGTAGATAAAACGTCACATTACTTGCACTTGTGTCCTTTTACCTAACATATTGTCGGCAATTCTACCAACATTAATACACTCAAAATTCGTCCACCAATGTTTGAAACTTCTCTCGAGAATCTCCCATGGCATAGGCAAAAGGCAGCTGTGAGATCTCCCACTCTGCATCAAATTCTTTTTCATTTAATCCCACACCTCTTCCCGACACCCTAACATTCACTTTATTTTTAGAATCCTATCTTTAAATATGTTAAACAACCATGGTGATATCACACATATCTCTTTACAGCCTACTTTGGAAAAATGAACAAAAAGCAATATAATGTGATCCTTTATTGACAACATTTCGCCCACACAGTGGACTTTATCAACTTACAAACAGATCTACTTTATCAAGTCACAACATCTTTTCCAATGCCTCATTCCAAGTATCTACCTCCACATCCACCACTATCAAGGACATCACCAGTAATAGACAGGACAAGCTTCAATTCACTGCAGGGGATTACATAATCCCTTGCAATGATTGCAGCAAATTATACGTGGGCGAAACATCCAGAGACCTCCAAACACGCATTTCAGATCACCAGTACGGAGGCAGATCTGTTGATTTAAGGAATGCCTGTGTTCAACACCGAAATTCCCACAACCATTTAATCAACTACAGAAATGCAAGACTTACCGCCAAAGAAGAAAACACTTATTACTACAGAATCCTGGAATCATCACTTTTCTGTATATCCAACAATTTCAACCAAAACAACGGCTTCTATAACACAGGTGAACCCCTTGCCAAGAAATTTCTTCATCGTTATCCTACATAACACATGCACACCCACACAGCCCTTACAGGTCCGTCTCAGATCCAACCTACCAGCATTCTCCACCCTATAAATACTCGTGTACTATTCACGCACCGGCATTGGCTTATCTGTTTCCGCAGAGCAGGCAAAGGGTGGAGGTCGTACAAAACCAGGCGATAAGAACTATGCTTGGGGCCCCCATTTGGACCAACACAGTATGTCCCAGATTTGAGGCCCGGCTTCCTTCCCTGGCTGACAGAGTAAGATACATAAACGCCTGCAAAGTACCCCACTGAGAAGACGGATATTGGCAGCCATGACACAAGATCCAACTCTCTTCACGGACTACTCCTGGATTCGATCGTTTTGTGCTGCTGGGCGGAAGCTGCTGCCTATATAACTACTCCTTGAGAAGAGTTGTGATCTTCCTGTTGCTGGGTATCATCCACCACCTGCCTGGCGCCCAGATCCGGCCGATGTTTGCGTCACGCAACTACCTACCTCTAAGCGTCTCTGCAGTCAAGACACCCTCAACAATCATGGTGAGACAAGCATGGCACTGGCAGAGGGACGCACATGTGCAGTGTATTTCACAGATGGTTCTGTCGACCCTGACAAGAAGAGAGCAGCAGATGAACTGTACCACAATGGTCACATACAAGGCTGGCGACTCCCTGACCACTGCACGATCCTTCAAGCTGAGTTGGTGGCGATTCAGCAGGCATTGTCACATGCCTACGACATCGACTCGCCCTGTCATACATGTTGACTCCACCTCTGCAATCAATGCCCTCTCCCATCCCCAACCACAGGGCAATGTTCACCTCATCACATCGATTCTGAGCATAATGAGAGCCTTAGAAGTTCAGGGTAACAGATCGACATTGAACTGGATCCCCAGCCATGCTGACATCCGGGAAAATGAGGCAGCAGATGATTCAGCCAAGGCAGTCACAGATTATCCACATAAGAACATAAGAAAGAAGGAACACTGCAACAAGCCTACTGACCCATGCAGAGCAGGTCCATGTCCCTCCCCCGGATTAGACCAATAACCCACCCCCCGGATTATCCCAATAACCCACCCAGTCTGGTCATCCCCACTCAAGGATGGAGCATTGTACCAGACCCAGCAGCACAAGCTAGTCAGGTCCAACTCACACCCACCCACACCCACTCATGTATTTATCTAACCTATTTTTAAAACTACACAGCGTTTTAGCCTCAATAACTGTACTCGGGAGCTTGTTCCACTCATCCACAACTCTATTACCAAACCAGTACTTTCCTATATCCTTCCTGAATCTGAATTTTTCCAACTTGAAACCATTGCTGCGAGTCCTGTCTTGGCTGGAAATTTTCAGTACACTATTTACATCCCCTTTATTTATTCCTGTTTTCCATTTATACACCTCGATCATATCCCCCCTAATTCTACGCCTTTCGAGGGAGTGCAGATTCAGGGCCTTCAGTCTATCCTCATTGGGAAGATTTCTGATACATGGGATCATCTTTGTCATCCTCCTCTGTACGTTTTCCAGAGCATTTATATCCATTCTGTAATACGGTGACCAAAGCTGAGCAGCATAGTCTAAATAAGGCCTAACCGAGGATATATAGAGTTGAAGAACAACCTGAGGGCTTCTATTATTTATACTTCTAGATATGAAGCCAAAAATTCTGTTAGCTTTATTGCGAACACTAATGCACTGTTGTCTTGGTTTTAGGTTACTGCTAACCAGAACTCCTAAATTCTTTTCGCAATCAGTAGTATTAAGATCTACATTATTTAGTTTATATGTGGCATGGATATTTAACTGTTCAACATTTAGAACTTTGCATTTGTCAATATTAAACTGCATCTGCCACTTCTCCGACCATTGCGTCAGTCTATTCAAATCATCCTGGAGTGCTCTAATGTCCTCATTAGAATGAATTGGACGGCCTATTTTAGTGTCATCAGCAAATTTGCTTATGTCACTATTTATTCCCTCATCTATGTCGTTAATGTAAATTGTGAACAACAACGGGCCCAACACTGACCCCTGAGGAACACCGCTTGTGACGTGCCCTCATTCTGATTTCTCCCCATTTATGCAAACTCTCTGCTGTCTATTTGTCAGCCATGCCTCTACCCAGGAAAAAATTTCTCCTCCTATTCCGTGTGCCCTAAGTTTCCTCTATAGCCTCTGGTGTGGAACTCTATCGAAAGCCTTACTGAAGTCCATATACACAATATCATATTCATTACCATGATCTACCTCCTCAAACACCTTAGTGAAAAAAGTTAGTAAATTCGTAATACATGAACGCCCCTTTGTAAAACCGTGTTGAGAATCATTAATCAATCTGTGCCTGTCAAGATGGCTACGAATTGCTTCGGCAATTATTGATTCCATAAATTTTCCCACTATGGAGGTAAGGCTTATTGGTCTATAGTTCGAAGCCAAGACCTGTCACCTGCCTTGTAAATAGGTAATTACATTTGCCATTTTCCACTTATCAGGCACTATGCCAGTTTGTAGTGATATGTTAAAAAGATTAGCTAAAGGTATGCTAAGTTCCTCTTTACATTCCTTTAACACCCTTGCAAACAGTTCATCAGGACTTGGGGATTTGTTAGGTTTTAGTTTCTCTATTTGTCTGAGGACCATGTCACTAGTTACCGCAATCGTACATAGTTTATTATCATCCTGTTCTACGTAATCTGATTATTTCAGGAATATCGCTAGTATTTTCCTGGGTGAAAACTGAGAGGAAGTAGGTATTTAGAACTTCACACATATCATTATCACTGTCAGTGATCTGACCAGAGTTACTCTTAAGTGGGCCAATCTTGTCCCTAATCTTACTTCTGTATACCTGAAAGAACCCTTTTAGGTTAGTCTTTGAATCCCTTGCGACCTTAGCCTCATAATCTCTTTTTACTTTTCTTATTCCTTTCTTTATTTCTCTCTTTAATTGAATATATTGATTTCTTAACTGCCCATCCCCTCTTTTGATACGTCTATATATGCCTCTCTTTTGACCAATGAGATGTTTTAATCTATTGTTCATCCATTTGGGATCATTTTTGTTAGATCTAATTTCCCTACTCGGAACAAAAGTTGTCTGGGCAGCTAGAACTATGCTCTGAAAAACGTCATATTGGCAACCAAGATCACCTACCTGGCCCATAGTTAGGACATCCCAATTTAGCCCACCCAAGTAATTTTTCAGCCCCATGAAGTCGGCCAAGCGAAAATCTGGGACAGAAGATTTGATTGCAGTTATCTGGGTAATTTCATGATATATTGAAACTAAGTGATTTGTGATCACTTTCCCCAAGCTCATCATTAACCTCAAGTTTATTAATTAGTGAATCTTTGTTGACAAGAACCAAGTCAAGCAGATTGTTTCCTCTAGTTAGTTCTGTCACAACCTGTTCTAAAAAGCAATCCTGAACCGTATCAAGAAAGTCACTAGACTGAAGATTTCCTGTCATATTGTTCCAATCAATTTGTCTAAAGTTAAAATCTCCCATTATCACAACATTTTCATATCTAGATGCCTTATGAATTTCGTCCCATAACAGCTTACTGCACTCCCTATCAAGGTTTGGGACCTATAAATCACACCCAAAATTAATTTGTCACGACCCTCGAGAAACTGAAGCCAAACCGATTTTGTGTTCGATGTTTCTAATCTTATATCATGTCTAAGACAACAATTTAAATTTTCTCTGACATACATCGCCACACCACCACCCTTCCTATTGACCCTATCAGTGTGGAATAGTTTATAACCATGTATGTTGCATTCAGAAGGCATTTCTCTATCTTTCAGGTTGAACCAGGTCTCTGTTATACCAATAATATCTATATTACCTACACTTGCAAGTAATTTTAGCTCATCTATCTTATTTCTTAGACTCCTACTATTTGTATAGTAAACCTTAAGGGAGCTAGTCACTCGTTGCCCTCTACTATCTCTCTTTGTTTGTTGATCAATTGATTTACCATTACTAGCAACTTTATTTTGAATATTGTCTTTTAAACATATCCCTGAGGTATCCCTGTAATAACTGCTGTTTTTAACCCTAATGCTGCAGCCTGATTGTTTCCCACAAACACCCATACCTCTATAATCTATCAGTTTAAATTCCTAGACAAGTCATCAGTTACCCTCTCAATTGAATTGGCTAATGCAACCACTCCATCCCCAGAGAGATGAACCCAATTCCTTGCATACATATCACGTTTGCCAAAGAAAAGGTCCAAGTTATCAATGAATGGGATTGCAAGTTCCTTGCAGTACCTGTCTAGCCAGCGATTTATACCAATTGCCCTAGACATCCATCATTGCCCCACTCCCTTTCTAGGCAAGATGCTACATATGA
The DNA here is from genome assembly GCF_026875155.1 of Cherax quadricarinatus. Classification (NCBI taxonomy): domain Eukaryota; kingdom Metazoa; phylum Arthropoda; class Malacostraca; order Decapoda; family Parastacidae; genus Cherax; species Cherax quadricarinatus. The sequence continues at coordinate 42,338,235 of NC_069430.1, forward strand.
CTGGGATCCCTCCCTTAGACCTAACTACTTCTGTGGCTGACCTGTACTTATCCAGCAGCTCCTCTCTCCTGCCCTTCCCAATGCCATTACCCCCAGCACTAAGACAGATAATGGGCTTGTTCCCATTACCTGCCATAATATTATCCAACCTGCTGACTATGTCGCCAACACCAGCTCCAAGAAGACACACTCTCTGTCTGACCTTTCTTTCTCTGTTACAAAATGCACGGTCCATATATCTTACCTGAGAATCGCCTACTATTAAAATATTCTTACCTGGGATTACTGTCCCCATCAGCGTACGCCAGACTAAACTCGTGGCCGCCAGAGCAATGAAACTTATGGGGGAGGTCCTAGGTGATACCCCATCTCAACAGTGGTACCGAACAGCTACTCAGGGAGAACCCCCTCCATATGATAGAAGCTGGTCCAGAGCGCAGTGTACCGCCATCCATCGGCTTCGTTTGGGCTTTCCCACAGCCAAGATGGTAGTAGACAAGGCAGAGGAGGAGATGTGCCAGCACGTTGTCCAGCGCCTCCTAATGCACCATCTCCAGGAGTGCCAGGCTACTGAGACACTCCACAGGCAACTACCACTGATGTCCCCTCCCAAAGAAGACTCAGAGAGGACTGTGGCTACACTAGTTTGCCATGGAATCAACGAATCAGACAAGTTGTTGCCCGTGATAACTACATATCCTCCTCCTCGCTAGTCTCCGCAGTTAGAAGTGCATACGGTGTTGTCGCTTATGAGACGCACCAGATGAACTGACCAGAACAGTGCTTGATCAGCATATGTTGCAACATTGCAGAACCCTTTCTCCTTCGGGAGCCAGAGACGGGCCATCGCAAGATTAAGACCCGTGCCAGGACTCCGGTCTTGGTGAACATTATACATACACCCAGGAAGATCTGTTTGTGACTTAATAAAGTCCACTGTGAAGGAGAGACGTTGTCAATAAAGGATCACAGTTGTGTTTATTTTGGCATAGTGTCGGTATTTTGTACCATTTGATAAGTTAGACACGTATGTAACAGTTAAGTATCTTTATTCCGAAACGTTTCGCCTACACAGTAGGCTTCTTCAGTCCAGTACAGAAAAGTTGGCAGGAACAACAGAGATACGAGGACGATGTAATCGGTCCGTTACCCTTGAAGACGTAATTTTGAGGTGGTCAGTCCCTCTTCTCCAGGCTCAGGGACTGACCACCTCATTACCCGATTACATCGTCCTCACATCTCTGTTGCTGCTGCTAACTCTTCTGTATTCGACTGAAGAAGTCTACTGTTTAGGCGAACGTTTCGGAATAAAGATGCCTAACTGTTGCACATGTGTCTTACTTATCAACCTGTCGGTACTGTATACATTTTTTATATTAACTTTGTCAGATACTTTATACCATATATTTCCAGTCTACTTCACTTGAAAACAATATCTCTCTCACATACATACTCTTACCTAAGCCTCGTCTACATAAATCTACTGCTTTTGTGATAAATGGTTTTAAAAACCAACAAGTTGAAGATCGAGACACTTATGCAACATACGGGATCTACTGTCTTACAATTATGTCCTTGAATTTGTATTGATAAAGCCACTGGATGGCGCAACGTCTACAATAAAGATACCTAGATGTTGGTAAGTAAAACACATGTGCAACAGTTAGATATCTTTATTCCGAAACGTTTCGCCTACACAGTTGGCGTCTTCAGTCGAGTACAGAAGAGTTGGCAGAAGCAGAAAACGTAGTTTTGAGGTGGTCAGTCCCTCAGTCTGGAGAAGTGTTTTGTTCCAAACACTGAAACATGTAAAGTTGACACTACAGTATGCAGGCTTATACTCTGTCAGAGGGTGAAATGTAGTTCACTAGTAGAAGAAAGATGTTGCGCATGTGTCTAATTTTCACCTTTTCGGTATTGTATACCATTCATGTACCAAAATAAATCTACCATACACTTTACGCAATAAAATGATCAGGCTTTTTCCCTATAAATCGTACACACTCTTTAATCTTTCCCTTATTAAAGAAAAAAGGCTATACATACTTTCCGCCAATCCCTCGGTATTCGTCCGTATATTACCCAAAACCTGGTGACCTGTACATAGCTCATTGGTGACCTGTACATAGCTCAGTGGTAACCTGTACATAGCTCAGTGGTAACCTGTACATAGCTCAGTGGCGACCTGTATATAGCTCAGTGAGGACGTGTCTAGTGTACTCCCTGTGGATTTAACCAAGATACCCTCCATTGAGCAACTTTACCAGCAGCTTAAGGAGGAATTGACGGTAGCAAAGCTTGAGATACAGCGATCGATGGAGGACAACAAGAGGATTCGTAGTAGTGCTCCTGTTGTGAATCCTCAGGTCAAGAAGGGAATCTGGGCAGTGGCCGGACAGCAAGAAACGAAGTGAAGATCAAGAAGATGAATGGAGAGGTAGAACGATGAAGAAGAAAGACACTGCTCTGGAAACTGTTGTGGAAATATCAAACGTATTCTCCGTGCTACCCGATGAATGTGAGTCGACTTCTGGGAACGTCACAACGAACGACGCCAAGGACGAGGAAGGTGAGTCGACATCCCTTGAAACCCCAACGAAGACCATCGAGAACGTCACTACGAACTCTGCAAGTGGGGACAGTCAGATTAAATTTATGGATAGGGCTTTTTGTGTTAGGGACAGGAAGAGGAGGCAGAGGGTTTTTTTCCTGGGGCTGGGATGGGAGATATCGTTAGCCGTCTGGACGATATCATGAAGGATAATGGGAGCAATCCTATTATCTGCCTCAGTGTGGGAGGCAATGATGTTGGCAGACATAGGAGTGAAGACATGATTAGCAGGTATAGGACAACAGTAAAGATAATTAGGAAGAAGGGTGAGAACCCTGTGATATATGGCATTTTGCCCAGGAGAGGAGTTGGAAATGAATGGTTGTCCAGGACAATTGGTGTCAGTTGCTGGCTGGACAAACACTGTAAGGAAAATGCAGTAACATTCATAGAAAACTGGGACCTCTTCTATGGCAGAAATGACATGTATGCCAAGGATGGGGCTCACTTATCTAGGTTTGGGGTGGGAGCACTGGCCAACGCAGTGGAGGGAGCTGTTAGGTCTTTAAACTAGAAGTAGATAGTGGTATGGGTTTTCGTGGAAAAATCAATGTATTCTGAGTGTAGCGACAGTGTGAGTTTTAAGGAAACCAGTTATAGGCAGAATGAGGTAGAGTTGATAAATTAGACACATGTGCAACTCTTGCGTATCTTTATTGAGGAAACGTTTCGCCACACAGTGGCTTCATCAGTCCATACATAAGAACATAAGAACATAAGAACGAAGGAACACTGCAGAAGGCCTACTGGCCCATGCGAGGCAGGTCCAAGTCTCCTACCGGCTTAAGCCAATGCACCCAACCTAGTCAGGTCAGGTCACATTGACTTAAGGGAGGAACACGGCAACCGACCTGGTAGCACAAGCTATCAGGTCTAACTCACACCCACCCACATCCACTCATGTATTTATCCAACCTATTTTTAAAGCTACACAACGTTCTGGCCTCTATAACGGTACTTGGGAGTTTGTTCCACTCATCCACAACTCTATTACCAAACCAGTACTTTCCTATATCCTTCCTGAATCTGAATTTTTCCAACTTAAAACCATTGCTGCGAGTCCTGTCTAGGTTAGATATTTTCAGCACACTATTTACATCCCCTTTATTTATTCCTGTCTTCCTTTTATACACCTAAATCATATCCCCCCAAATTCTAGTCTTTCAGAGATCAGTTTCAGGGCCCTTAGTCATCCTCAGGGGGAAAGGGTTTCTGATACGGGGATCAACTTTGTATCCCCCTTTGTACATTTTCCAAGAATTTATACCATCGAAATAAGGTGCCCAAAAACTGTCAGCATAATCTAAATGAGGCCTAACCAAATGTATAGAGTTAAAGAACAACTGAGGACTCCATTATTTATCTTCTTATATGAACCCAAAGGGTTTCATTAGCTTTTTTGCGACACTTAGCACTGTTTCTTGGGTTTCAGATTACTGCTAACCAAACCCCAAAATCTTTTTCGCAACCGTAATATTAAGACTACATTTTTTAGTTTATATGTGGCTGGTTATTGCCCTGTCCAACTTTTAAAACTTTGCTTTGTTATATTAAACGCCTGCCCCCTTTCCGACACTGCACAGCTTTTCAAATCTTCCTGGAGTGCTCGAAGTCCTCGTCGAATGAATTCGACGGCCTTTTTTGGTGTCATCGGAAAAACTTGCCGATGTCGCTTTTTAGCCCTCATCTATGTCGTTTATGTGTTGTAACACGGGGCCCAACACTGACCCCGGGGAAACCCGTCGGACACTTCCCCACTCTGATTTCCCCCCCATTTTATGCAAACTCTCTGCTGCCATTTGTCAACCATGCCTCTATCCAGGAAAAAATTTTCCTCCAATCCATGCTTTAATTTTCCTCAAAGTCTCTGATGTGGGGCCCGCAAAAACCCTTTCTGAAGTCCATATACACAATATCAATTCATTTCCCTGACTACCCCTCAAAACCTATGAAAAAAGTTTAAATTTGTAAGGCTGGAAAGCCCCCTTTTTAAAAACCATGCTGAGATTCGTTGATTAATTTATGCTTTTTAAGGTGGCACGAACGCTCGGAATTATTGATTCATAAATTTTCCCACTATGGAGGTTAGGCTTTTTGGGCTATAGTTCGAACTAAGGCCTTTCCTCTTTTGAAAAAGGGATCACATTGCCATTTTCCACTTTTCTGGCACCATGGGCCAGTTTGGTGATTGTTTAAAAAATTTCCAAAGGTTGGGAAGCTCCTCTTTACTTCCTTTAAACCCCTTTCATACAGTTATCAGGGCCTGGGATTTGTTAGGTTTTAATTTATCTATTTGCCTAAGGACCATGCACTTGTCCCTAAAAGTACACAGTTTATTATCGCCTGTTCTAAAATTTAATTTTTATTACGGAAAATCGCTGGGACCTCCTGTGTAAAAACTGAGAGGAATATGTGTTAAAAATTCTACACATTTCCTTATCACTGTCAGTGAGCTGACCCGAGGAACTTTTAGAGTGGGCCTATCTTGTCCCTGATCTTCTGTATACCTGAAAGAATCCTTTTGGGTTAGTCCTTCGATTCTCTTGCAACTTTAAACCTCATAATCTCTTTTTGCTTTTCTAATTCCCTTTTTTTATTTCTCTCTTTAACTGAATATATCGATTTCTCAATTGCCCCTCTCCTCTTTTGATTTGCCTATATATGCCTCTCTTTTGACCAATCAGATATTTTAATCTATTGTTCATCCATTTCGGATCATTTTTGTTTGATCTGATTTCCCTATTTGGAACATAATTTGACTGAGCAGCTAGAACTATGCCCTGGAAAGCATCATATCGGCAACCATCACCACCTACCTGACCCTTAGTCAGGTCTTTTCCAGTTTCAGCCCACCTAAGTAATTTTTCAGTCCTATGAAATCAGCCAAGCGAAAGTCAGGGACGGAGACTTGATTGCCATTATTAGGGGAATTCCAGATATATTAAAACTGAGTGATTTGTGATCACTTTCCCCAAGCTCATCGTTAACCTCAAGATTATTAATTATGTTTCCCTACTGGCAAGAACCAAGTCAAGGAGGTTATTTCCCCTAGTTGGCTCTGTCACAAACTGTTTTTAAAAAACAATCCTGGATCGTATCAAGAAAGTCACCTGACTCTAAATTTCCTGTCAAATTGCTCCAGTCAATCTGTCTATAGTTGAAATCTCCCATTAGCACAACATTTTCGTATGTAGATGCCTTACGAATTTCGTCCCATTAATGTTTACTGCACTCCCAATCAAGATTTGGGTTGCCTGAAATCACACCCAAAATTAGTTTTTCTCGGCCCTCGAGAAGCTGTAACCAAACAGATTCATGGCTGACGCTTCTAATTTAATATCTTGTCTAACACAACAATTTAAATTGTCTCTGACATACATCGCTACTCCACCACTTTCCTGTTGACCCTGTCAGTGTGAATAATTTATAGCCATGTATGTGACATTAGAGGGCATCTCTCTATCTTCAGATTGAGCCAGGTCTCTGTTATAGCAATAATATCTATGTCTCCTGCACTTGCAATTAATCTTAGCTCATCTATCTTATTTCTTACACCCTGCTATTAGTAAAAGTAAACCTTAAGGGAGCTAGTCCCTTGCTGCCCCCTGCTGATCCCCCTTTGATTGCTGACCTGATTTTATTGTCTTTATTTATAACTTCATGTTGAATGCCTTTTATTACATTTACTGTTTCCAACCCAAGTGTTTTTTCAACCTGCTTTGTTTCCCACACACACCCATACCTCTATCTTCCATCAGTTTAAAATCATAGGCATTTCACCAATGGGCCTTCTCAATCGAGTCTGCAAGTGCTACCACCCCAGCCCCAGAGAGATGTACCCCATCCCTTGCAATACATATCATGTTTGCCATAAAAGTTGTTCCAGTTGTCAATGAATGGATTGCAAGTTCCTTGCAGTATCTGTCTAGCCAGCATTTAAAACCATTGCCCTAGACAACCATTCATTTTCCTACTTCCCCTTTTAGGCAAGATGCTAATGATTGGGATCCCCCCCTTAGACTTTAAAGAAATCTATAGGACTGTACTAATCTAGCAGCTCTTCTCTCCTACCTTCCCAATTCTTTCCCCCAGCACTGAGACAATAATGGGTTCCCCCTCCGCTGAATTTTAAATTT
>NC_069430.1:42345481-42371005 GCF_026875155.1 Cherax quadricarinatus
TTTTAAAAATTTATATATATATTTATATTTATATAATATATATATATTATTATTTTTATATATATTTTTAATTAAATATGTCCGCCGAATATGAAAAAACTTGCGTTTGGCTTAAGTAGCAAGTTTTTTGCCATTAAGACAAGCGAAAATTTGTGTATGAAATAATTTCGCAAAAATCATTTGAACCAGAAAAAAATACATTTTTTTTGTTTGTTTAGTAATATTAAATTATTGTAATCGTATCTAAAAAATATTTGTTGGATTGGTTTTAAAAAAAATTGCACTTTTTTAAAAAAAAGGTTAAGTAAGTTTTCAAGATTCTTTTGGTTGTAAAATTAAAAATTTTACTTAAACTTTTAAATAAAAAAAATATACTTTAAACTTATAAAAAAAAATTTTTTAGAAAGACTTTTTTTAAAAAGAGTTCTTGTTAATTGATGCCTACAGCTAAAAACTTTTTGTAGCTGACCGAGGCCTTCATGGCTCACTTTTCCACCCTTTTAAAAAAATTATAGTTAGTTAAAAACCCATTTTGCTTTTTATTTTTCATTTGTTTTAAAAAAAAATTGTTAAGTCAGATAATAATTCGTAAAAGTGGGCAAAATTAATGAAAAAAAAAATTTGGATTTTTAAACTCTTGGATTTTAGGATCATTTAACATTGTTCACAGGGTTATTTTCATGTTTTCCTCATTTGTTTGTCCCAAAAGTTAACTTTAAAAGAACAGTGCAGAAAACACTGTGTTTTCCCAAAACTGCGTAATTTAAAAGTAAAAAATGGCAAATTTTGTCGGTCCCCCCAAAAAAAGTAACTATCATGTAAAGTACTTCAGCTGCACTTGTTGTTGTATTGAATTATTTTATATCCCACTTAACTACAAGAAACAGCCCCATTTTAAAGCCCCGTTTTCCCCCAAACCCTTGTTTCTCTGATGTCTCAGGACTCCTGTCTCCGGGGAAAAATGATGCCCCCCGATTAAAAGACTAAGACTTTTTAAATTTTAATCCAAAACGAATGAGACCCCAAAACAAAAAAATTAAAATGGAGCGAGGGTTTTTCTTGGTTTTCCTATTCAATTTGGGGTGGAATGACCTTTTGTATACTCTCAGCAGGCGAGACCTCGTCCGTGTAATGATGTTGGTTTTGGGTTCAGAAAACTTTCGGGGGAAGGAGATCTGATTCGAATTAATCCAAAATTCTAAGAAAATCAATCTTTGGCATATTTCCACTGGGGTCCCTTAAACCTTTTTCTTGGGTTTTTTCGACCATAAGGGGCGACTAAACCCAATTTCCTTCTTACTGTTGGTGAAGAAGGGCAACGGGTAAGTTGGGGGTTTAATCTGTCAAGGGCTGTTATCAACCCCTTACCCTACCTTGCTGTAAATCTTTAAAAAAATAAATATTTTTGTTATTAGGGATTTAGCTCCGTGTTTGCCCAAATTTTTTAGTAATTTCTGGGAGGGTTGTTCCTTTCAACCATTATGCACAAAAATGAATTAGTGGGGCCCCCAACAAATTTATTAGTGGTAGTTTAAGTACCTAAAATATATTAAAAAAAAGTGGTTAAAAAAAAAAAGGTATTATCGGGGGCCAGTTTAACAACGTGTGAGATTATCAAAAATTTTGTTTTGTAAATGTGCCATTTGTTTAATAATTCCGTTTACAAACCTTTTGAATTTTATAATACATAATTTTTTTTTTTGGACGGAGATTTCTAGGACGCCGGGACATTTTCGATTTGTTTCTTTTTTTTTTAGGGGTTAGTAAACTCTTTTTTTTTAGTTAAAACCATGGTTAGTAGATTTTTAAACCATTGGCTATCTGTGAAAGATAAAGGGCTAATAAAGTTTATTGTTAACGTTATTACCAAAGGTATTCTATTCCTCTTTCATATGTTTAAATTTTTTTAAAAAATATATATATTTTTATATATATATATATATATAATTATTTTATTTAAAATATATATATATATATATATTATATCGAAAAGTGGTTACCCGTATAGATATACAAGAGGTTTTTATTTGTAAATATGCATTAAAGGGTTTTTTTCAATCGGTTTAGTGATCCAGGATGGCCCTTCTATTAAGTATCCTGTTTTGGCTCCAGCTCTGAGCTCCAAAAGGCTCCTGCGATCCCTGACTGGTTCCCTGCGGCTCCCTTTTCTGTGAGCTCCCCGCTGGAGCTCCATGCTACTGAGCCCCTGCTGCTGAGCTCCCTGTGCTGAGCCCCCTGCTGTGAACTCGCTGTGTGAGTCCCTGCTATGAGTCCATGCTCTGATTTTCCTGCTCCCTGAGCCCCTGCTGCTGAGCCCCATGCTATGGCTCCCTCTGGGAACCCCCTGTGCTGAGTTCCTGCTACTAGGTGCTAACGAAACCAGCCCCCGGCTAGGTCCCCCAACAAAAAGAAAGGTCTGTGTACAAAAAATTGCTGCGCACACACATGCGCAGCCTACGCATTCCAGCCCCAGAATGGAACCCGCATTTGTTTAAGATGTGAAAAAGAAAGTTTGCGGGAAATTTGCCCCAGAGCTGGAGGTTTTGTCTATGGGTGAGGCTAGACTAACTAAACCTGACGACACTGAGGAGAGAAGGACAGGGGGAAAACTAATTTGGTAAAAAATATAAAAACAGCGAGAGTGTATGAGAGGCGGGGTCTCAGGTACCGGGTAAAGCTGGGAGTTGAAAGCACATATGATTTAAGGACCGTTAGAAATAGTTTTTGACTTAGAGGGGTAAGATTTTAGGGAAAGAACCCATAATAGTTTGAAAATTGGTTGTTGGGGCTCCGCAGCGGAGTGAAGCCCAAAAGCACCGCGAGAGGGGGGCCAAGGGCTGAGATTTGACCCCCGCCCCAATTAAGTGAGTACACACACACACACACACAGCAGTAGACTAGTGAAAAAGTCGGGCAGGGGGTATGAATCGACCCCGCAACCACAATTAGGGAGTAACCACACACACTCACCCAAGAACTGAAATGGTGATCTCCGTCAGTAAAGTCGCATTGTGCGGTGGGAGGACTGCGGAACCGTCACAACCTTGCTCTTTTGAAGGACGCTCGACGGCACTGTGTGAAGCACACCTCGGAGCAGGAGTTCTGTCTCCCCGTCGGGGGAGCGGGGAAGGCGCTGCCGCCCCTCTGCCCCCGCTGGTGCAACACCCCCAACCATGAGCACAGACCAGCCCTGACCCCCCCACCCCCGCCCCACCACGCTCGCTGTCTGCAATTACCATTGCTTTTAAGGTATGTCTGAAAGGATCCCTAAAAAGTCGGGGTGATAGTTTGGAAGGTTCACCAAAAGTCTGGGTGTAATACAAGGCCGTCATTAACGGCCGGGGATCGAGCCAAAAAAGATTAAGGCTCGAGGGGTTGCCCTTTAATCGTGACCCGACCTTTGACAATATTAATAATGAACGGTGTTCTTTTTAGTGTAGCTACTTGGAACAGGGAAACGGAAGGGCAAATCACGGGGGCTTTTGAAAAAGAAATGATGTTAAATGTTTAAGTCACCGCTTAAATAAAAAATTTCTGAATAAAAAAAACTATTCCACTGTAGTTTTAGGGCAAACTAAGTTCCCTTGGCCCGTACCGCGTCGCAGCCGAAGGGAAACGGACGCAGGTGTTGTATCTCAAGTCGTGGGGTAAGGTGGCTACGAGATATGCTGACGCTCTTAATGAAGTGTTGTTATCTTGAATTACTCAGAAAGGGTTTTCGGGGTTGATTGGTGCTGTTTTCTCCGACTTCCAGGGGAATGCTTTGTGATCGTTCCGTGAAAAGATTTTTTCGAATCATTAATCCCGGGGGGTTATAATTCGGAAAAACCCAATAAAGCTACTGCCATCAAACTGTCTGTCTTATTTCCTGGGGGCCCTTTTCCTTCCCCCAGTACACGCCCCTGTCGACTAACTATCAGGTTAATCAGGTGGGGGGGGGCGGATGTAAGTAAAAGGGCCCCTTTACTTTTCATTTGTGCCAGGACCGGACCCTGTCCCCGGATGGAGGGGCAAGGCAATTTCCAACTGAAAAACCCTTGAGCCACTCTGTTTCATTAGTAAGGAACATTAAATTTTGAGATTTCTAGACTAATGCCAGATTTTTTTTTTTCCCGGTAAAAATTAAAGAACGAGAAACTGTGGTATGCATTACTCTGTCGCTGGTTATGTATCACTGTATTCTTATCTGGGGGATCCCGGAGAGGGTTTGGGGGCAACGCCCCCCCGGCTCGGTCTAAGACCAGGTTCGTGGTGGATCAGTACTAATCGAAGTGGTACCAAAACATTGTTGTTACTTGGATATCAATGAAAGAATTTTCATTGCTTTTGTACTCGGTTTCTCCAGTTGCTCTTTTTTTCTTTTTTTTGTTCACTGTTTTCTTCCCCCCTGTTAGCAGTTCATGTTCATAATTTTTTTAACCCCATGTTCCCGTTTTACTCTCGGAATGAAATAAATAAGGTTTGGGGCTGTATATTTTGGAGAAAAGTGTCTGGGGGCCGAGTCATGCGGGGGTCAGAAAAAATGTCCCCAAATTAGAGATCAAGGGGATGTTCTCCAGCCTCAAAGTTGGAAGGTGGCATGGAGCGTGTGGTGAGTTTTGTTATGAAGTGTTTGCCCACAAAGACTTTAAAGCTTTTCATTTTTCTTTGGGTAGAAAAGTTAGTTATAAAGTCATTGGGAAGCTTTGTCGGGGACTCGGGTGGCAAACCCCCTGCAAGGTCTTTTGCTTTTTCTTGTTGAGTCGTGTCCCCGTTAAATACAAATCAACCTTTTCCCTGTCGGTACCGTTAATGTTTTTTAAAAGAGAGAAACGGTAGTTCAATTTATAAAAAAAACCTCGTGGAGACCAAAAAAAACAGAACTAGAGGCGTTTATTTTTCCCCCGCTCCTCCCACCCCGGGGCACGCACTGACTAGACACCGATGCACATTGTTAGATTAATTAAAAAATCGTAAAATTTGGGTGAAGTACGTTAAAGAGACAGTATGAAAACAGGAGTAAGAAGAAAAGTGTTACCCCCACCTTCATGGGAGGTCCCTTTATGCCCGGGAAAGGGCTCTTTGATCCAGGAAGTACATGGGGCGCCTTCCTCGGGATATGTAATAATAATAATATTTATGTGTATAACACTTAATACTGCCCTCTGTTATACACTTTTTTATACTGTCTTGTGTTTCACCTCACGATTTATTACCTTGTATTTCACTTCACGATATATTACCTTTGGGTTCCACTCACGTTGTATTACCTTGTTTTTCAATTTTCAAGTTATACTGCTTTGTGTTTCACTTTACGTAATCTGGAGTCTACCTGGAGGGTATTCCGGGGATAAATACCCCCGCAGCCCGGTCACGACCAGGCCTCCAGGTGGATCAGGGCTGTTCAAGCAGGTGTTACTGTGGCCGCACGTAGCCCAACGTACGAAACCGGCACCGACTTAAAGTATCTGTCCAGTTCCTCATGAAGGAAACCCAAGGTACCCATTGGAAATTTCCCCTTTACGCATGGTGGGAAGCTGTTGAACAGTTTGGGCCCCGGACACTTATTGTGTTTTCTCTTAGTGTATCAATGGCGCCCCTTTTTTTCACTGGGGGTATTTAGTACCGCCTGCCCAGTCCTTTACTTTCGTGGGGAGTGATTTCTATGTTCTGTTTGTCCTGGGTCTTGTATGAGTCCTTTAACTTAAGTTTGATACTTTCCACTTCCCTCGTCAGCGCTTCCTTCCGTGTAACAAATAATCTAGCGTTCTTGAGGAGCTCAGTGATTCTTCGTCTTCTGTAGAGGGAGCGTTTTCTCCAGTTTACTTCTTCTCTCTTCTTTCATAGGGGAATACACTTTGAAAAATACTTCAGCTGCCAGGGAAGTTGATTCTTTCAAGACCTGGTTTGGTCCATGTTATGTAAGATATCTTCCCAACATGTTTCATTTAAGACATGGTTCACCTAGTCCTGGTTTATGTTCTTTTTGTTGAAGTTGTATTTGGTGAAGACACCTTCACAGCTACGTGAATTTTGCTGATCAGGACTCCTGTACATGTAAGTCTGGGAAATTCACTTAGATTGTGATCGGAATTAGTTTTTTTTTTATATTGTTATATTTCTTACCGGGTCCTCATTATTTGTGAAGATAAGGTCAAATATGTTTTCCCGTCTTGTTGGCTCCACTATCTGCTGACTTAGGTTGTGTTTATCGCAGATTTAGCAGCTTATGTGTGTGTGACCTTTCACGGTGCGCTGCCTCCGGGATTGTTTTTTGCTATAACATTATTTGCTACATTCTTCCATTTGTATGCCTTAAGTTGAAATGACCCAAACATTACTGTTGATGGGGATGGAGATGGGGAAAGGCTCTCCAGACAGCAATCAATTTTCAGTAGCTGTTCCTTGAATGTTGGGAGGTTGCATTCTGGTGGCTTAAATACAACCACGATGACTGGGTTTTGGATCTCGATCTTATTGCTAGAACTTCAACTACATCTTGTAGTGTTCAGCATCGCTGCGCAGATCAGAAAACAATTGTTGCCGGTTCTTTATGTCGCATTAAAAAGGTTGTACCCATTTATCCATATTTCGTTGTCAAAGTGATCTTTTGTGTGGATCTCTGAAGGCTCCAAATATCACATATGACTTCTCAAGAAATCCATGATAAAATTTATTTTGTTACTGGTGGATGGCTTAAGGCCCTGTAATTTAGCAAATATAAACGAGGTCGTATTTTTGTTTGTTGGGGGGGGTTTTGTTATTGGCATCAGTAGTTGTGGTTCTGGAGGGCCGTGGAGGGCCCTGGCTGTGCTCCAGTCCAACAAGGTTCCAAGGTGGTGGACATTTTTGTTATTTCCTTCCATTTTCTTTTTTTCGTTTAGCGCCACTAAAAAAATTTCTTGGAGTGGGGTTTTGTCGTAACTTTCTATTGTTTTGCTTATGAGGTCTGTACCTCCTGGTCCCCCTTTTTGATGGTATACAGGACAGCTGGTGTTGTAACACTGTTTGTTGGAGGCTGAAGAGTGGCATGTTTCTGGGTGAAAGAAATGACAGGGGAGAACGACAAACTCCTTTAACAAGAGGTCACAAAATTTTTTGGGAGTTCAAAGTTGCACGTCTCACTTGTTTTTCCTGATATTCCATGCTTACAGATGCCCCAAACATAAACTTGCACAATGTTGCTTTTGGTTGGTAGAATTTTTGGTAGGTGGTTCCCCAATTTGTGCAGTTTCTAGGACAGCACTATAATCCTCAGTAGCCAAGCCAGGGCCACCTCCTCCTGCTTCCGGGGAACCAGCACTTTCCCAGAAAAAAAAGGGACTCCTCCACTGCATTGTAATGGGGGCTATGGTCTTTTGCAATGATGGTTGTATATTTAAGGTTTTAGTGGTGCCTGTGTTAGAGTCCCTAGCAGAATCTGAATTGGCACTAAGGTTTAGGGACTGGTCTTAGTCAGCATTGGGGCTGGGAGCTGAGTCTGAGCCAGCCCCAGCACCGTGGGGCAGCAGAGCTAGAACTGGGGATAGGTCTAGGTTAGCACTATTTGGGGGGGGAATTAAACTGACTTTTTTAGTTTCCTGTTTTTTTTTTCAGCAGGTGACTATATAATTTCGAGTCCCCTGTTGTGGTATGGGCATTTTTACTTTTTTTTGGTTCACTCCTCCAATCTTTTCCCTCCTATGTTTATATATCATTCGGTAGACTGCACAAGAGTTTTTCTTTTTTCTCTTGTTTATTTTTTAATTATTTAAATTACCCTTTCTGATACATGCTCAAAGTTCTATATCTTTGTTGTAAACCGGAAGCACCTTGCTAGTTTGATGTCATTTTTGAGGCAGTGTTTATTCTTCAACAAGAGATATGATACTTGGAAAAACAACAGAATGTGTGTGATCCAGGATTCTTTCCATGGATTTTTTTACATGCCCCCACACGTGTGCTGTACTGACTTTCCTGCCCGCATCCTACTTCATTGTATGTCACGAAAAAAATGATTTCGACTTTAAGTTTCTGCTCTACACTGGTGACAGTAATATGTGAGATGTATTTATAGAAACCGAGGTTTGCAGCTTTTAAGTAGTAGGTAAAATTTTGGGTAGTAGGAGGGTGACTATATTATACCGTGGGTAGCTAGTGGTGGGTAGGGGTCGTTGAGGAAGGGGGTCGGAAAAGATCACGTGATATCCATTTTCCTCCCAGGGGTGGACATGTTACATATTTCCTCTGCTTTTAATTTTGTTTGTTCACTGTATAATTTCTTTCCAGATTCTTTCCTCCCCTGTACCATCCCCAATATTTTAATATTTTTAATTTATCATCCTTATACCTTATTAAATCCCAGTTTTTCTTTTACCCAAACAATTTTTTCCTTTTTCACTTTTTCGTAACAGTTGTGAAAACTGGATGTGCAACAATTATAATATCAGAAACCTATAAAACCAGTTTTTTTTTCTATTCCGAACTTTTCCCTTTAAACACAAATTTTTGGCTATTACAGTTTAAATTAGAAAAGAATAATACCGTGAAAGAACACATGAAAATTTAGGTAACATTCCACAACATTTTTTAAGTAGCCCCCTTTAAATCTGTTCCAGATTAGGAGCAAACTAGTGGGACGTGAATCACGTAAACACCGCCGGGGGGTTTTGACCCCAAACTTTCCGGGTAAAAACTCCAGGTAACCCCAAAATACGTCTTCAAGGGTGATGACTGATTACATCGTCTTCACATATCTACTGCTTCTGCAACTCTTCTGTATTCGACTGAAGAAGCTACTGTGTAAGCGAAACGTGCCGGAATAAAGATACCTAACTGTTGTCTATGTGTCTTACTTATCATTATTCACTTTATAAGAAGCAGTACATTTCTCAAATTAACGTTCATTTTTATTGATCTGGTCTGCCGCTTTTGCTTACACCATATTTACCCCAAGAAACTTGAAGCTCTGTGTTGCCTGCACACTGCATATTTCCTGTCGTCTGCCACTTACAAAAGGCCCGCTTTATGTTTTTTTTTCCTTTTTCCAAATTCTTAATGATTATGTAATTTGTATACAAAAAGCCCAAAATTATCTCATGTGGAACACCTCTCATGATGGCGTGAAAAAGATCGTAGAAGCCATCATTGGTACTTTTCAAGATATTTTTTTTCATCACTAAATAGTAGTGCTTCTCAACACTGGAATAAATCCAGTGATGAGGAACCATTAACTGGCTAATCATCCTCTGGCGCAACAGAGCCACGGTTTCATTCTACTTGTACTGGATCTTTCGCATTACGAAACATCCCTCTGATTGATTTTAACGACACATTTAAACCTTTGATTTCACGCTGCATTTGCAGTTTATAGTCGGAAAGTCATTAAAAGATGAAAGCAAAATACTTTTGGATGTGCTTCATTAACTGGCGTCGCTACATAGCGAGAAAACATATGAGGAGTAATAACGAAAGACGACAAAAGAATAATTTTGTTTTGTGTTCTAAACAAAATTTAAATTTGAGAAATTAAAGAGTAAATATCCACTTACATGCTTACAACACAGACCACTTTCACTGATTTTTTTATCATTTTTTAGTTGTTTAAATTTATTTACTTCGGCCTCTGTATGGAAGGGCTCACAGAAGCTGGTGTAATATTTTACATGTGGGTTCTCTACGTGTATTCGCGGGTGTCTATGAGTGTATTTGTGGGTGTACACGCGTCTAAATTTGGGTATATATGTGTAAAGGTGTAAATAAATGCATCCATCTGTTAGTGTCTACCCTAAATGGAAAAAAAACGAGGGAAGAAGGTACTCAAATCATGGACTCTAGTGTTAGGGCCTCCTGACACGATGGACTTTAAGCCAACACGCCATTACCAGGCGAGATCTGTGATAAAGCACTCAAACCTTCCCAAGAGTACTCAGTTGACTCACGAAATCGTAAAAGACACGATTGCAAACAAACCATACCACGGGCGGGGATAGAACCCGCGATCTGAGTCATAAAACTCCAGAGTTTTATGACTCTCGGATCGCGGGTTCTATCCCCACCCGTGGTATGGTTTGTACTGAGTTGTACTCAGCAGTGGGAATAGTCGGGCTACTGACCTCACTGGTAGGGGAGCCAAACTGTCCCCTCGTCAAAGCTCTGATGTTTACAGCTAGCGACGGCCAAAGCTAAAACAGGGCGCGATTCACCCAGTGTTTCCAGACGCGGTTATACAGGTGGGTTGCCTCGATTTAACCGGGGGATCCCCCACACACACCACACACACAAAACACACACACACACACACACACACACACACACACACACACACACACCCACACCGTGGTTGACCGGATCACCAAGGTGTTCAGAGTGCACCCGAATTTAAATTTTATTTTTCCATGTAGTTCCCAATTCAGAATTTCAGTATTTTTTGAGTGAGGGTGTGTGACTGACGTGATGACGTTGTAGACAAACTAAAAAAACCCGAGGGGTTTTTCATACCCAAATGGGGCGAAAAACTGAGGGGGAAAATGTGATTAAAGATCTAATTAGTGGCTGTCTCCCAGGCTGGCTTATCGCAAGGATGACTGGCTGGATTGTTGGATTGGTAGCTATCTGGCCAGCAAGTAGCTGAATGGTGGCTTACTGAATGGCTGGCGACTAACTACTGACTGAGTGACTAAATGGCTTTCTTTTGTGTTTTACCCTTTTCGGTTGTGGTTGACGCAGCTGGAGGCGAGAGTGGAGCTGTCACTTCTAAAGTCATCCACAGGTGCCTTTGTTGACGTCCATCACGCTACGGCCCCTGTCCTTCACAAGTCTTCATGCTGCTAAAAGGGGTTCTGGTCCAAGGAACTGTGGCTTCCCCTTCCCCTTACCCCCGGATGGAAACAAATTAACACTAATTTCCAGGCGCTGTATGAACTCCCACGGATTTAATAACACAGCCACGACCCTTTCACCCAAAACGCTTATGGAGCATATGAGGGAGTGCGAGGGACCTTTGTTCTCTAGGTCAACGTTTGTCAGTCGGTACTCCATGATAGAGTTCTACATCCACCGTATTGTTGACTTGCGTGTGTATAGGCATGAGTGGAATGGGGTATTAGACTGTGTTAGCTGATCGCGAGAGTGATGGTGTGTGCCCAGTCTCAATCTTGGCTTAACGGTACAAAATTTATTGACTGTTCCTTGTACATAAATAAAATAAATAAATAGATAAATAAATAAATAGGTTTTAATACTCATGTTCTTGGCATTCGTGGTGTCCCGGCTTTACGCTTGTTTCATTATCTGTACCTGAATTTTACCCCCAGGGGTACCCCCACACAACAAGCGACTAACACCCGTACTTACTGTTTGACGTTGTTGTTATTGTTTGTTGCTGTTGTTGTTTTGTGTATATTTTCCCGAGGAAGGAGCGTCGTAAGGAATATTCCTATATAGGACTGGGTGGTACAAGGTCCCGTCACTGTGTTTAATATCTTCTCCGGAGTGTTAGGATACATTTTTGAGCTTCCCAAGGGGACACGAAATTTAAAGATTGCTACTTCCCAATGGGAAAACGAGCGATTTTGGCTAATAGCAATGCTTTCTTCCCAAAAAGGAAGGGGAAAATTTATGTATGAATAATTGCAAAAATACTAAACCCAAACGAAAAAAAAAATTATTTCATTGTGTTTGTTTATTTTTAAATTATTGTAATTACGATCTAAAATATATATTTTGTAGGTTAGGCTAAATTAAATTGCGCTTGTTATAAAAAGGTTGGGTAAATTTTCAAAGGTTTTTTTGGTGAAAAAATTTTTAAATTTTTTACTTTTAAATAAAATAAAAAAATATATCTTTAAATGTATACAAAAAATTTTAAAAAAAGCCTTTCTCATGTACCATTTCCGTAACCATTCCCGTGTGATCACTGCCAACCGTCTGTGTGAATCATGACTTATTCACATTCCCGTGACCTAGCTTTTTTTGAATGCCACTCACCCCCTAGACTTCACTGGTGGGGCAGTCTGAGAAGAAAGCAGAGAGGGCGGGAGCGATAGTGCTTTCCTATTTCCGTTATAAAATTTTCTTACTAACAGCCTCGTGAGTGTTCTTAGCTCCATCCACTTTCGAACCCCATGACAAATTGGTGGCAGCAGTGGGGGGTGGTTTTTAAGGGATTCCCCCCCAGTTTCGAACCCCCCATGACAAATACTCTCCACTTCACTGGTTTAAAAATTGGCCCCCGTTAAAGAAAGACTTAGCTCCCACGCTTTCCCCAAAGAGGGCAAGGTTTTTTTTGACTCTGTTTTAAAAAAAGTCGTAAAAGCCATTGCCTTACCAGGGGAGAAAATGGTTTAACAAACAAAAGTTCCCTGATCCCCTTGAACCTGGGACTAGACCTTTATTACCTGCCTACAGTTGCCCCATTCAAAGTTGCTGTGCAAAGAATTGATCAATCAAAAGCTTGATGATAAGATAAGATAAGATAAGATAAGATAAATTTGAAAGTCGTGCGCATCGAGGACTGCTAAAATTTTTTTCCCTTGGGGTCCTCAATCTTGTCCCCCCCCATCGACCCCCCCAGTGCAAAAACCGGACCCATTTTTGCTAGGGAAAGACAACAGGGTAAAGGGAAAGTGTCAAAATGCTTCTACCTGCTGGGAAAACGAACCCAGGCCTCCCTGTTGAAGCGGGAGTTTTTAGCCCCAGGCCCCGGGCTGGTTGTTGTTTATTACCTGTAAATTTTCCCTGGAATGTGCCCTTGATCCCAGTACCCAAGAAGGGGTGGGGACTTGGCGCCCCGTGATTGACTTTAGGAGTTAAATGCAAAAAAAATATTCCGATCGCTTCCCCTCCTGTACTGGGTAAATTTTTTCGTAACCGGAGAAACAAAGTCTTTTAACCTGGACTTGTTTCAAAGGGTTTTTGGAAATCCTCTTCACGAAGGGAAGCCAAAATCTAACTGCATTTCATCCTACAGGACATTATCACTTCCCCCAATGGCCTTTGGATTATATCCTCCTTATTTCTTTCAAGGTCATGACTAATATCTTTAGAGGTCTCTAAGTAAGCACTTATGTGTCTTGATGACTAACCCTATGTCTAAAGACGTGGATACACATTGAAAAATTTTGGGTGTAGTAAGGGAAGCTTGAGAACTAATTTTTAAAAATCAAACTGTCTAAATGTCAATTTTTAGGTAAAAATCAAGTTTTTTGGACGAGCACCCTAGAGGGGTAGAACTGACCCAAAAAAAGTAATCAGTATAAAATTTTCCAACTCCCAAAAAGGGGTGATCAGTAAGTCCTTTTGGGGGATAGTAGGTTTTATAGATCTTTTATGCAATTTTTCTTCCATACTGCTCCCCTTTAACCAAATTGCTTAAAAAGATGCTCCTTTCGTTTGGACCTTCCGTCAAGAAAGAGCATTCCAAACTCTAAAAGAAAAGCTAACATTGCTCCAATTTTGAAATTTCCAGATTTTTCTAAGCCCTTCTTTCTTACAACTGATGCAAGTTCTATTGGCATAGGCACCGTACTAGCTCAGAAGACTGATGGCAAGTACAACGCAGTTGCATTTGCTAACCGAGTCCTTACGAAGGCTGAACGTAATTATACAGTAACTGAGCAAGAAGCTTAAGCAATAGTATGGTCTTTAAAGCACTTCTGAGACATTATTTATCAGCACTTCTGAGACATTATTTATCAGTGGAGCATGGTCTTGACAGACCATGCTCCACTGATACTTTTATTCCAGAACAAACAACCTACTGGAAGGTTAGCCAGATGGACCTTGACTATCCAAGAGTTCAATCCTACTTTTGAACACTTACCTGGCAAGTCAAATGTAGTCGCAGATGCTTTATCGCGACATGTTAGTATAGTACTGCCGAGGATGTAAAGAATGCTCAATGAGCAGATCCCATGTGGTCTGGTGTGTTTGATTCCTGCTCCAGGAAGATCTTATTCTGACTGTGAAGCCACCAGCACCCATCAGTGACTTTGTCATGAACCAAGAATTACTGTATCGAACAGCCGAGTTGGGTACTCCTAGCAGAAGAGTATACCAGTCAGTAATTCCACAGTCACTAGTGAATGTAGCCTTACAGCTAGTTCACAATGTACCAGGTGTTGCGCACCCTGGTATGGATCGTTCAGTAAAACAAGCCATATTGAAATACTTTTGGCCTCGTATGTCAACTGATATGTCTGAGTATGTTAAGAAATGTAGTATCTGCATGCAACATAAAGGTAATGCTAATGGTCCTAATCCAGTCCAAGTGTATCCAACTACTAACGAACCGTGGGAAAGAGTTGCGCTAGATCTGTTAACAATTTCCAATGTTCCCTCCAGGGCAACAAACATCTGTGTGTTATGGTAGACCATTTCACCAGATATTGTGAGTTAGTTCCTATTGCAGATAAGACTGCAGAGACAGTAGCTAAAGCGTTTAAAGAACGCATTATCTGCAGGCATACCACCCCTAAGTCCCTAGTAACAGATAATGGAGGTGAATTCTGTAATGAGTTTCTTGAAAATTTGTGTACCTTGTACAAGATCTCTAAAACCACCATTGTTCCTCATCATCCTGCCAGCAATGGGTTAGCAGAACGAACCAATAAGAAAGTACTTGATGTCTTGAGAGCCACTATCAATGCCAACAGAGAAACTTGTGATGAAGTTATACCTGATGTGCAGTGTGCTATAAATTCTGCTTACAATGTTTCCATAGGTGACACTCCACATTATGCATTGTACGGTGTAGATAAACGTTTGCCTTATGAATTGTTATATTTTAACCCGAAACCAAATTACAACCCTGATGATTTCATAGCAACTCGTACCAGCTTAGCTCAAAGTGTCTTTAGAAGAATTTGTGAAACACTTCATAAATCAACAGCAGAATTTACAAGAGTCGCAAACACTCGAGCAAAATCAAAGTAGGTTCGAGAGTTATGCTGACTAACTTTAACAAAACGTCTGCAATGCCTAAGCTTGATCAAAAGTTTGTTGGTCGTTATCGAGTAGTTGAACATGTCACTGGCAATAAGTATAAGGTTAGAGAAATTAGTACTGGTCAGTATAAAGAATCGCATTTAGATCATATGAAGTTAGTATGTGATGATAATGATGTTCCAACCTAGACTAATGTGACAGACTCTGACAATCCTCCTGATCCTGTACTCTCTACCTCTGAGACTCAGTAAGACGATCAACCTGAATGTCGTTATTCCCTACGTACACGACAGGTATTGAGAAATCCTCAAGTATCATTTGTAACTACCAATTCAGATTTGCCTCAAATACAGTATGAGTTAACCAGTGCAACAGAGTTTGATCCTCCTAGAGATGACACCCATTCTGCATATGTCAATCTCACTCTAGCAGAGTTGGGGTTAAATATAAATAACCTGTATAGATGAATAATTACAGTATCAACTTAACAATATTCAAAAAAAAAAAAATTGTGTTCATGTTCTCTCCGAATTCTGAGATTTAACAGTCTAGATTTGAGTTCACCAAGTCTGCCTTTCTGTTAAACACTTCTTTCTTGTATATATCTCTTCCTCAGAATCCGTAGATCACGTGAATGCAGATCGATCGATCAATTTTTTTTTTATCACTTCTTTTGTGTAATCCCAATGTTGAGTTTCATTCAATGAGTTGTGCTATATCATACCTTGTAATGCATTACTTCATTACAGTTTCATTACAGTAAGTTTCATTATAGTCAATTACGTTAGCTTTCATTCCAATATTCTACTTATGTATGTTATAATGTTCAATTGTTGTCCACTTTGACATTGTACAGAATCAGCCCAAGCCGTACACCTGCCATCTCTAGTTTGTATTAGCTGTATGTCGGGACGACATATGTTAGCATCGCCGAGCTCTCAGTAGTACCAGTTACCAGTAAGCAGTTGCCAGTAGATGACTCACTACCAACCGTCTGTGTGAATCACTGACCGTTATTTACGTTGCTGCTGACCATAGCATGCTTTTGAATGCCGCTCACCCCTACACTTCACTGGTGGGGCAGTCTGAGATAGAGAGCAGAGAGGCAGGGCAGCTGATGGTGTTTCCCATACTTTGCGTTATAATTATACGTACTAACCAGCCTAGGTGAGTGTTCTTACCCCCATCCACGTTTCGAACCCCACATGACACCTTAACTTTAAATGAGTTCTTGCTAATTGACCACTTTTACCTATTCAGCACGACATACATGCATATATTATAAAATATATAATATATATATAAATAAAATATATATATATATATATATATATTAATATATATATATATATATTATATAAATATATATATATATATATTACGTAATTAATAGACCAAAGTGGGGGTTAATGTAGTGTGATTCACCTCAGCGAATTTTTTACCTCTCATATAACACCACAGCATCAATTTTCACTCACATTAAACTTAATTATTCTCGCTGGCTAGAGTAAAACTCATGAGAAATATTTGGGGACAAGCCATAAGTCCTGAGTTTGGGAGTGACGCTAAATGATATATTAAGAAACATCAAGGGAGACGTCCTTTGATCACCAGGAAAAAACAGTGTTCCATTTAACTTAGGTCCGTGACCTAAGTGTTGAATGGAATTTTATTTTACGCCCAACGTCTTTGCATGAAGGATTATTGATGTTAAAACTCCAGAGAATCTTCAAAAATTGTCAAGTTACCATACCTGTCGCTTATCTGTCTTGTTGATTACTAAAAAACCTGTCTCTCTGTTTTTTTTGTCAAGTTTCTATAACCTGTCGCTCTGTCTTTCTTTGTTAGGTTACTATAACCTGTCGTTCCGTCTCTGTTAAGTTACTTTAACCTGTCGTTCTATCTTTGTTAGGTTACTATAACTGTCGTTCTTCTTGTCAAGTTGCTATAACCTGGGTTGGGTTTTTTTTTTCCTGTTGATGTTACTAAAACCCTGTTGTTCTGTGTTTGTTAGGTTACTATAACCTGTTGTTCTATCTTTGTTAGGCTACTATAACCTGTTGTTCTATCTTTGTTAAGTTACTATAACCTGTTGTTCTATCTTTGTTAAATTACTATAACCTGTTGTTCTATCTTTGTTAGGTTACTATAACCTGTTGTTCTATCTTTGTTAGGCTACTATAACCTGTTGTTCTATCTTTGTTAAGTTACTATAACCTGTTGTTCTATAAACCATACCCCCGGCCGGGATTGAACCCGCGGTCATAGAGTCTCAAAACTCCAGCCCGTCGCGTTAGCCACTAGACCAGCTAGCCACAATAAGATTCATCCAACTAGGTATATTTCTACACCATAGGAAAGTTAGCACAGGCACCTCTGTGACCACAAATGCAAGTTTTTACAGACGAATCTCCAGCTAGCGTGGCCGTGACGAACTCTAGCTCAAGTCCCTTCACTGCCGTCAACATGACTCAAGAAATCGTAATGACACGATTGCAAATAAACCATACCCCCGGCCGGGATTGAACCCGCGGTCATAGAGTCTCAAAACTCCAGCCCGTCGCGTTAGCCACTAGACCAGCTAGCCACAATAAGATTCATCCAACTATAACCTGTTGTTCTATCTTTGTTAAGTTACTATAACCTGTTGTTCTATCTTTGTTAAGTTACTATAACCTGTTGTTCTATCTTTGTTAAGTTACTATAACCTGTTGTTCTATCTTTGTTAGGTTACTATAACCTGTTGTTCTATCTTTGTTAAGTTACTATAATCTGTTGTTCTATCTTTGTTAAGTTGTTATAACCTGTTGTTCTATCTTTGTTAAGTTACTATAACCTGTTGTTCTATCTTTGTTAAGTTACTATAACCTGTTGTTCTATCTTTGTTAAGTTACTATAACTTGTTGTTCTATCTTTGTTAGGTTACTACAACCTGTCGTTCTGTCTTTCTATCTGAGAGTGAATCACTTTACGCTCGAAATATATTAATTGTTCGGTATTATTTATTCGATTCTCATAATAATCAAAATAAACCCGTGTGGGTCCTGCAGCGCGGAGTTATTAATTTAAAACACGGTCGCCTTAATTATTACAACTAACCCCACATTCTCTCCCACAAGAAGTGATTCACTGGATTATCTGTCAGCTTGTACAGGCATGGTTAATTGTAGTTTGATAATGTGATTAATATCACCTTAAGAAGTGGGTTGATGGAGTAATGGGTAAGGATATACCTGGGGATTTCAATACAGGGTTATGGATAAATATATCAGTGGATTTTAAACATGTATATATAAGTGTTATTTGTTCTAAACTCACATGATACACATAATAAGTAAAATGCTATATCAATACACGATAATCCTTTAA
Organism: Cherax quadricarinatus; assembly: GCF_026875155.1. Taxonomy (NCBI): domain Eukaryota; kingdom Metazoa; phylum Arthropoda; class Malacostraca; order Decapoda; family Parastacidae; genus Cherax; species Cherax quadricarinatus. The sequence goes on from NC_069430.1 coordinate 42,363,755, forward strand.
TGAGCACACGATAGACGGTTGTACATCGTTGAAACCTCCCTGATAATTATTGTAGGACAATAATTAGCAGCATCTCGACACTCTCTCTCTTCCTCCTGAATGACCAAACTAGTGTTGCTCCACAACGGGCGCGTGTGGTGCTGGTACTGAGGATTCTACAAGCGTACTTGTGGTCTTGAATTCTCCTGTGGATGTCACGTAACCTTTCATCCAGTCATTGTTTGTTTACACCGTGTACAGTGGTTTGTACAGCTTCCTCTTTGCTTTCGTGTCAGATTTTAGTATAATAGGTCTAGTGAGGGGTATAGAATGATTTTGAAGACCCTTTCATTATCTTTTCCACAGCGATCTGATCACGTTATGAGGACGAGGTCCTCGTAAAGACACTTGCGCTACAGAACTTACCCTCGAGGAAGAAAAGAACTAATAATTCCCTTCCCAAGTTCAGCAAATTAGGAAACCAACTCAGCTTCAATATGTACTAGAAGAGAACACACAAATAAATTCTTGACATTTCTATTTACACCAAAACAAAGAGTGTAATAGTGTTCATTGGTGTCTTCCTGAGGGCATATAGAATATGCAGCAGTGAATTTCTAGAAAAGAAAGTCACCGCATCGCCGAAATTACCTCTATACTGAACATTCCCCAAACACCTCAACCAGGAGCACACAGGAGAAGATCAGTAAATCCCTGACAACGTGAGACAACACCAAAACCTGCAGAGGTATCGTCTTACCAACAGGTCACACTACCACCCCACCCAGGAACTTCAGAGAAGCAAGACAGGTGTTGTTTACCTGACCTCATAAAAAACAAAAGGATTCGTGACCTCGCTACAACCACAACACACAACCACTGTGACCTTAGTGGAAATAAGTCACTTTCTCTAACTTTTGGGGGTTATCCTAGGTAATTTACATATATATATGATAATTGTACTTATGTGGACCTGTACCTAAATAAACTTACTTACGCTGGAGCCACTACACACTACCACTGTGACCTCAGTGGACCCATTACACACAACATTCGGAATCCTCGCCATCTATCTTGCAGAATGTGAGAAACGCTGCAAGGGTGAAACATCGCGTGACGCACAAAATTTTAAATTCCCAAGCACACATTCGGAACCCAAAACATTAGCAACGTATGAGGCAATCACTGAAAAGAAAGTGCTTACTTCACCTTGTGGAACACTACTCGGCTTCACGGTAAAAAATAAAACGACACACGAAAGATATCTATACAAAAAGCTATTATACAAAGACCAAACAACATTAAACACAGTCACGGTGTCAGAGACCAAACAACACTGAACACAATCACGGTGTCAGAGACCAAACAACACTGAACACAATCACGGTGTCAGAGACCAAACAACACTGAACACAATCACGGTGTCAGAGACCAAACAACACTGAACCAAAAAAATCCCAAACCGGTGTCAAGACCAAAAAACCCCTGACACAATCACGTGTCAAGACCAAACAACACTGAACCAAACCGGTGTCAGAGCCCAAAAACAACACTGAACCAATCAGGGCAGAGCCCCAAACAACACTGACACATCACGTGTCAGAGACCAAACAACACTGAACAAAATCACGGTGTAAAGGGGGCCCAAACAAAACTGAACAAACCCGGGTGTCGAGACCCAAACAACATTAAACACACCCGGGTCAGAGACCAAACAACACTGAACACAATCACGGTGTCAGAGACCAAACAACACTGAACACAATCACGGTGTCAGAGACCAAACAACACTGAACACAATCACGGTGCCCAAGCCAAAAACAACACTGAACACAATCACGGTGTCGGCCCAAACAAACTGAACACAATAGGGGGCAGAACCAAACAACACTGAACACAACCGGGTCAAGACAAAAAACATGAACACAATCAGGGTTCGGGAACCAAAAAACACTGAACACAACACGGTGTCAGAGCCAAAACAACATGACACAATCCGTGCAGAGACCAAAAACAAATAACACATCCGGTGCAAGCCCAAAAAACAGAAAAAAAAACACGGTGTCGAGACCAAAAAAACTAAACCAAATCCGGTGTCGAGCCAAACAACACTGAACAATCAGGGTGTCAAGACCAAAAACACTGAACAAAATCAGGGTTTCCCCAAACCAAAAACATAAAAAATCACGGTTCAGAACCAAACAACATGAACACAATCACTGTAAAGGCCCAAAACAAACGAACAATCCGGTGTCAGAGACCAAAAAAAATGAACACAATCACGGGTAAAGGGGCCAAACAACACTAACAAAAACACGGGTCAAGACAAACAACACTAAACCAATCACGGTGTCGAGCCCAAAAAAACACTGAACAAAATCACGTGTCAAGCCCAAAAAACACTGAACACAATCACGGTGTCAGAGAAAAAAAAAACACAACACAATCACGTGTCAAGCCCAAAAAAACACTGAACCAACACGGTTCAAAACCCAAACAAACGAACAAAATCACGGTTAGAAAACCAAACAACACTGAACACATCACGTGTCAAACCCCAAACAAACTAAACACAATCACGGTGTCAGAGACCAAAAACACTGAACCAATCACGGGGGTCAGGACCAAACAACTTAACAAAACCGGTGTCAGAGACCAAACACACTGAACCAATCCGGTGTCAAGCCCAAAACACTGAACACAATCACGGTGTCAGAGCCAAAAAAACACTGAACACAACACGGTGTCGGGGACCAAACAAACTGAACACAATCAGGTGTAAAGGACCAAACAAACTGAACACAACACGGTGTCAGGCCCAAAACAACACTGAAACAATCAGGGTCAAGACCAAACAACCTAAACACAATCCGGTGTCAGAGCCAAACAAACTGAAAAAAATCAGGGTGTCAGAGACCAAACAACACTGACCAATCACGTGCAAGACCAAACAACACTGAACACAATAAACCGTTCAGAGACCAAACAACACGAACACAATCACGGTTCAGAGCCCAAACAAACTAAACCCAAACCCCGGTGTCAAGACCAAAAAACACTGAACAAAAATCACGGTGTCAAGCCCAAAACAACACTAAAACACAATCAGGTGTCAGGACCAAACAACACTAAACACAATCACGGGTCAGGCCAAACAAACTGAACAATCAGGTGCAAGACCAAAAAACTGAACACAATCACGGTGTCGAGCCAAACAACACTGAACAAACACGGTGCGGGGCCAAAAACACTGACCAAAATCAGGTGTCAGAGAAAAAACAACATGAAAAAAAACAGGGTTGTCAAGCCAAAAAACCCTGAACAAACCCGGTGTCAAGCCAAAAACACTGAAAAAGCACGGGTAGAGCCAAACAACATGAACCCCAACACGGGTCAGAGACCAAAAACACTAACAAAAAAGGTTTCAGAGCCCAAACAACAAACAAAATCAAGGTGTCAAAAAAAACACATAACACAATCAGTGTCAACCAAAAAATAACACAACAATGTCAACCCAAAAACACTGAACCCAATCAGGGTTTCCCCAAGAACAAAAAACTAAACAACGGGCAGAGAAACACAAAAATAACAAAGGATAGGACAAACAAACAATACACCTCAAGTGCATTTTAAAAAACCATTGAACAAATCAATGTCGTTCACAACACCAATAACCCAAAACGGTCACTTCCTTACTATTACCCGTGACCATACAATGCTGTTCTCTGTTAAAATTTTTTTGCAAAATTTTTCCAAATATATGAAAATAGATAAAACTTTCATGCCCGGTATTTTCCATTTTGTGATTTAAAGTCCGTTAGTTTCCCACACAGTCCCAACCTCCCCCTTTGCCTCACTAAAATGTCTAGAGTATGATCTTGCTGCTTAATTATTTGACTGCAATCTCGGCAAATAAGGTTCACTTAAGGGAAAAAAGTGTGCGGGCAGTTCGGAGCAGCAGGAACCCACACTCCTTGAGTTTGGCTCTCCTCCCAAACCTAATATTAAAAACTATGTGGGGTTTTTTATGTGTATTTCTATAGACTTTGGAGAAAAGATGCGAGAGGGCCCAAACATGGAGAGTGTGGGGGGATTTTACTTGGTAAGGATATAGGGCCGAAATGCGTTGTGTTATTTGTGGCCGTGGGGGTTAGCTAGGGTTTATTTGTTATTACGACATGTGTGTGTTCACCGGGGTGAGTTATTTTCCCGGGGGGGGGTTTGGGGGGTGTGGGTTTAAATTATGGGGGTATGTTTAGGTTGGATCTTAGTAGGACCTGCCCAAGCATCGGTATCTCTGAGAATCAGTTGGACAAGGGCGTGAGTGAGAAAGGATGAATCTGAGAAGAATCTGCTAAGTATAGGCCAGTAGTCCTACGGTGCTCTTCCAGTCTTATGTTGTTCTTATGTTCTTATACAGTGTATGTGGGCTGTGTGGAGTATGTGTACTGTGTGAGAGAGAGTATATGTGTACTATGTACAAGAAGGGTAGATGTGGTGCACTTATCCAACCGGATTTATTAATCCTAATTTCCTGCTTCCTAATACCTCATTATCTAACTTGCTGCTTCCTGATACTTCATCGTCTAACTTTCTGGGTCCTAATACCTCATCATCTAACTTCCTGGTTCCAAATACCTTATCATATCTAACTTTCTGGTTCCTAATATTTCATCATCTAACTTCCTGCTTCCCAATACCTCATCACTTACTTCATTTAAACAGCTTGCAGTAGACAACAGCAGGACTATGAAAAGGCTCAGCTCTACCAACAACACCACTATTGAGAGACCCAGATTCCCAACTGAGGCTGGAGAAGAAGTAGCCAACAACACCAGACAGACTGTATGTATCCTTGCACACATCTAAAGAGTCACATCTCATGAACTGGAACAGAGCAGAGTTGATCTACAGAGAATCCAACACTGACATGCGCCACGGTATTGAAGCATCCTTAATTGCTACTACCAACACTAGATTAGTAATAACAATATTAATAATAATAATAATAATAATAATAATAATAATAATAATAATAATAATAATAATAATAATAATAATAATTTTATTTCAGCATGATACAATGTTTGTACAGAGATGGGTGACATTTAGTCTACAGCTATACATAGTATCTCGGGCAAGTGTACCATCTCAACTCTCCTTGCGCATTTAATACTGCTCTACCTGATTCCTTGCTGCCACGTGACACAACTATTAGATGACCTGACGCCTTCACCTGATCTTCACCAGCGACCTGCTTTCTCTACTATATGATGATATGCTTCTCTTAGTCCTTTGTATCATTTGAAGCAGCCAAAGTTCCAGGATCCAAATGTACTCAATTAAGAGGTCCTAAATGTATTATGCACTTGCGTCCTTTCATCCATATTGTTACAGGTGAGTGTTCAGCTGCTGTGTACAGCATCCCGTTCATGTTCTTCCGTGTCAGTCTGTATATTCTTCGGGGTCTCCTCAGTGCCCATGAGAATCTTTTATGTCGTGATCATGTGTCCCCTGACCAGGGCCGGCGCCAAGAGACATAGGTAAGGAGAATCTGAAGCCCCACCAAAATCCACAAAAAATAAAATAATAATAATAATAATAATAAACGCTATTTCAAGACACGTCCCCTAGCCCACTCTGCCACCCAGGCTGCCACCCAGGCTGCCACCCAGGCTGCCACCCAGGCTGCCACCCGGGCTGCCACCCCTAAGCCCTGCTATATAAAACTTCTCGAGCCGCCCCTGCTCCTAAATCTTCAACATTTCACTGTTTTGAAGTTAGTTACTTTAGTCTTTATAGTTCGAGTTCTTGTAGTTCAGGGACCAGTATGAGAGAGAGAGAGAGAGAGAGAGAGAGAGAGAGAGAGAGAGAGAGAGAGAGAAAAGCATATACATTTATATTTCCTAACAATTTACATTTCAGTATTTAGCTTGATAAATTATACACAAACTAATATAAACGTTGATAAAAACGAGATAATGTGGCAAGAAGGAACATTATATCCTGACAGTCTCCATGAAAAAAAAAACTTCCATTTTTGCCATAGTCACCAACAGCTTGTGGGTTCTGCTAGATCGTTCCCAGCACAGACAGTTAACTGGACGATAGTAGAGATTAACCTCCTTCCGAACTTACCTACTGTCCCTCCCACCTTCAACCTAACTACCAATAGTGAGAGGGAAACTGATAACCAGACGAGGCATCATTGCCTCTCTCTCTTCTCTCTCTCCCCCGCTGTCTATCCGGCCACTTCCACAAATTATCATTACTGTCATGGTTCCAAGATGTAAGTCAGAGCCAGGAAGAGACATGCAGGTATCTCAGAGAAGACTTTCTTACTGCATCTTAAGTCTGGCTGACGCCTCACCTCCCCAGAAACGCCAGATTCATTTTCTTGCAAAAATGTGTGTTGAACTTCAAATTAATATTCCTATACGAAAAATAAATAAAAAGAAACTTGAAAGAGTATGTCAGAGGCATGCCAAAGGTAGATCAATTTTGCACAGGTGGTGCGGCATTTATTTTTGGGACTACGCATGGGCAAAGTTGGCATTGTAATCGGTTTTGAAATTAGGGTGTGTTGGAGGTGTGGTAGTGAGGGAACATGATGGTGGGGGCTTGCTTGAGAGGGGGCGTTGTTACGGTGGGGGGGGGGCACAGAGGGGGCATAAAAAGACATTTATGTACAGCTCAGGGCATTTATTAGAGGAACTTTTCGCCACTAGTGGCTTCTTTAGTTCATTAGGACTGAAGAAGTCATTCGTGGCGAAACGTTTCCTCTAATAAATGTCCTGAACTTTAAATAAATGTCTCTTTGCACATCTTGTCGGTATCACTAGACCATTTTCCTGAGGGGGATACCAGTGTAGGATATACATAGAGTAGTAATGGGCAGGGACAGAGGCAGCCCCATAGCTGTAGCCCTTACGTCACCCTTACGCTATTTTCTCTCCCTAGGGAAGGTAAACAAACAAGAAAGCCACCGCAAATCGCTTACTATACAAAGATCGTGGCCAAGGTGTAACAGACACGTTGTGTCGCAACCACAACATCGTAACCTCAGCTGTAATATGGAAACTTTATTTTTTGATCGGTTGTGAAATGATTCGAACTTGATGTGTTACCGTTGCTGCGTCACCTGAGGAAGACATCCCCGGATCTTACTGACTCTCAAATTTAATACGTACAAGCAAGGCGAAATTATAATTAAAATATATAAATATATATATATATAAATATATAATTAAATATAAATAAAATATAAAAAAT
>NC_069430.1:42371505-42389981 GCF_026875155.1 Cherax quadricarinatus
AGTTCTTCCAAATACAAGCGGAAGAATTCCCAAGGTAAATTAAAAAAAAAACCCCAAGGGAAATTTATTCTTACAGGGAGATTGGGTAATAATGGGCTCACCAAAAAGACACTTTTTTTAAATTAAGAAACCCTGTGCCAACTTTGGGGGGAAAAAAAACCCTTTTTAAAATTTAAGGGAAGTTTCAGCCCACCAGTTTGCCCCTTTTTAAATCCCCTACAAAAGGGAAAAGGGTTTTTAAAGCCGGAGGAGAAATGATTTAACAGTCCCCAACCCGAGGTGGTTGGGGTAGTCCCTCAACCCTTTTTGGGAAATGAATAAAAGGGCCCCCCTGGGGCGGAAAAAAAAGGGTTTTAAAACAACCTAAACAGGGGAAAAGGGAGGTTTTAAAAGGTTTGGGTTACTTTTCCCAAAGTAAAATATCCCCAAAGGGTTTAAAAACCAAAAGTTTTAAGGAATTCCCAAGAAAATTTAAAAAATGAAGTTCCCGGGAGTTGACAAATTGTAAATAAAATGGGTTCACAAAGAAAGTTTATAAAAAATTTTTAACACATGTGTCTAAAAATCTTGGGGAAAATTTTTTTAAAAACCCAATTGGTTTAAAAGAAAAGGGGTTTTCACTTTCAGTTCCTCAAAGGAGAAAGTTAAAAAAAAAAAGAAATGAAAAAAATCAGTTTTTTCAACCTTTTTGGGGATTTCATTCCCCCCTCAACTATGAATTTTAAAAAACGGGGCATTTGGGGGAGAACCCGTTATTTAAACCGTAGGCAAAAGGGGGTTTTAAGCAGGTTTTTATGTGGGGCTAGGGGGGGGGGGGGGGGGGTTGGGGGGAAATGTTCCCCAAGGGTTTGGAAGGAAGGAAAACCCGTTATTGTCCCCGAAATTGCAATTAGGCCGGATTTGGAAATAAAATTTTACAAAAACGAAACTTGATAAAATTAAAACAAAATGTGCCCAACTCTTTGGGTAGTTTTTTAAGGAAACTTTTCCCGGCCCTACACATAGGCTTCTTTTAAGGGCCCCCTACAAAGGAGAAACGTTAAGAACAGGGAAATGGGGGGTAATCAGTCCCCCCAAAAAACCCTTTTGTCGATGTTTGGGCCCGGGGCCCCCTCAATCCTTTTAAATAGAATACGCAAAAGGGGCGGAGAAGCGCTTTTTAAAAACCCTAAGGAGGAGAGGGCAGCAGTTTAAGGTTGGGGGTCACATTTGCCCCCAAAGGGAAGTAGGGGCGTGGCCCCCAAAGGGTTTTTGGGCAAGCGAAGAATTCCCCCAAATATTAAAGAAAACTTTTTAAACTTGGGAATTTTTTCGCTTGCCTGACCCCCTTTGGGGACGACCTACTTTCCCCATTTGGGGAAATGTGACCCCCACCTACAACTGCGCACCTCTCCTGTCAAAGGTTTAATTTAAATGCTTCTCCGCTCAAAATGCCGTTTTTCTATTCAAATTGATGGACTACCCATCGACTCAAGGTTTTAGGGATTTTAAACCACATTCTTTCCCCCCTGTTTCCTTTACGGGTTTTTCCTTTTTATGGACTGAAGAAGCCTTTTTGTTTAGGGGAAACGTTTTCCTTTAAAAAAGTACCCAAAAGTTTTTCACCCTGTGTCAAAATTTTTAACGTGTCGGTTCGTGAACCCTTCAAACCAATAACTTTATAAGATCAAAATGCATTTTTTTTAACTGGGCCGTAACCCAAAAATTTTTTCTAAACCCTTTTATTTTTTACCCAGTGATAGTTTTAACACTCGATAAGGGCCAACAAACTTTTGAAAACAAGCTTAAAGGGTTGCAGGACGTTTTTTTAAAATTAAAAGGGCAAACAAACTCTCGAAAACCCACTTTGATTTTTGGGGGTGGCTTTTTTTTCCGGAGTGGTTTGCGACTCCCTTGGAAATTCGGGTGGTTTTTTTATGAAATTTTTACGGATTCCCCAAAAACCTTTTAGAAAACTGGTCGAAATTGCCCATAAATCATTAGGGTTTTAATTTTTGGTTTTGGATTAGAATATAACAACTCTAAGGCAAAAAGTTTATCTACACCCTACAGTGCATAAAGTGGGGTGGTCACCCATAGAAACATTTTTAAGCAGAATTTTTTAGCACACTGCACACAGGGTTTAAATTTTATCCCAATTTTTCCCCGTTGGGATTGATAGTGGCTCTCAAGACAACAAGTACTTTCTTATTGGTACGTTCCGCTAACCCATTGCTGCAGATGATGAGGAACAATGGTGGATTTAGAGATCTTGTACAAGTACACAAATTTTCAAGAATCTCATTACAGAATTCACCACCATATCTGTTACTAGGGACTTAGGGGTGTATGCCTGCAGATAATGGCGTTCTTTAAACGCTTTAGCTACTGTCTCTGCAGTCTTATCTGCAATAGGAACTAACTCACAATATCTGGTGAAATGGTCTACCATAACACACAGATGTTTGTTGCCCTGGAGGGAACATTGGAAATTAGTTAACAAATCTAGCGCAACTCTTTCCCACGGTTCGCTAGTAGTTGGACACACTTGGATTGAATTAGGGCCTTTAGCTTTACCTTTATGTTGCATGCAGACACTACATTTCTTAACATATCAGAAATATCAGTTGCCATACGAGGCCAAAAGTATTTCAATCTGGCTTGTTTTACTGAACGATCCTTTACCAGGGGGGCGTAACACCTGGTACATCGTGAACTAGCTGTAAGGCTACATTCACTAGTGACTGTGGAATTACTAACTGGTAAACTCTTCTGCTAGGAGTACCCAACTCGGCTGTTCGATACAGTAATTCTTGGTTCATGAGAAAGTCACTGATGGGTGCTGGTGGCTTCACAGTCAGAATAAGATCTTCCTGGAGCAGGAATCGAATCACACCAGACCACATGGGATCTGTTCGTTGAGCATTCTTTACATCCTCAGCACTAAATGGAGGGTCTGCAGTTGCTATACTAACATGTCGCGATAAGGCATCTGCGACTACATTTGACTTGCCAGGTAAGTGTTCAAAGGTGGGATTGAACTCTTGGATAGTCAAGGTCCATCTGGCTAACCTTCCAGTAGGTTGTTTGCTCTAGAATAAAGGTATCAGTGGAGCGTGGTCTGCCAAGACATGAACAGAGTACTGATAAATAATGTCTCGGAAGTGCTTTAAAGACCATACTAATGCTAAAGCTTCTTGCTCAGTTACTGTATAATTACGTTCAGCCTTCGTAAGGACTCGGCTAGCAAATGCAACTGCGTTGTACTTGCTATCAGTCTTCTGAGCTAGTACGGCACCTATGCCAATTGAACTAGCATCAGTTGTCAGATAGAAGGCTTAAAAAAATTTCTGGAAATTTCAAAATTGGAGCAGATGTTAGCTTTTCTTTTAGAGTTTGGAATGCTCTTTCTTGACGGAAGGTCCAAACGAAAGGAGCATCTTTCTTAAGCAACTTAGTTAGAGGAGCAGCTATGGAAGAAAAATTGGCAATGAAAGATCTATAAAAACCTGTTAAGCCCACAAAGGATCTTACGGCATCAGCAGTTTTGGAAGTTGGAAAATTTAGTACTGCAGTTACTTTACTTTGGTCAGTCGTAACCTCTCTAGGAGTGACTATGTGACCAAGAAACTTAATTTCTGATCTAAAAAAATTGACATTTAGACAGTTTGATCTTTAAATTGGCTTCTTCAAGCTTACCAAGTACTACATCAAGTCTTTTCAAGTGTGTATCCACGTCTTTAGACATGACGATTACGTCATTTAAGTACACCATAAGTGCATTACCTATGAGACCTCTAAAGATTTTAGTCATGAGCCTTGAGAACGTGATAGGGCAGGATTGTAATCCAAACGCAATACAGAGGAAGTGATAATGACCTGTAGGAGTGGAGAATGCAGTTAGCTCTTGGCTGTCCTCGTGAAGAGGGACTTGCCAAAACCCTTGTAACAAGTCCAGGGTTGAAAAGATTTTGTTATCTCCGATGTTACGTAAAAGATCACCCAGTACAGGAAGAGGGAAGCGATCTGGAATAGTTTTCGCATTTAACTTTCTAAAGTCAATCACTGGGCGCCAAGTACCATCCTTCTTAGGTACTAGGATCAAGGGCGCATTCCAAGGTGAATTGCTAGGTGCAATAACTCCATCATCAAGCATTTGATTGATCAATTCTTCTGTGACAGCAACTTGTGAATGAGGCATTCTGTACGCAGGTATATAGATAGGTCTAGTACCAGGTTGAAGTGGAATATGATGGGACAGTAAGTTCGTTATACCCATCTTCTCACCTGGTAAGGCAATGGCTTTACGATGTTTGTTCAACAGAGTCAACAAACACTTGACTTCATCTGGGAAGTCAGTGGGAGCTAAGTCTTTCTCCTCAACTGGTGGAACAGATTGAGCCAGTGAAGTGGATGAGGTCTCCCCGGTAGAAATAGCACAGACCCACTGGTCAGGTGACAACTCATCCTCTACCTGAACAGGGTAAGGATAGTGAACAAGGTCAACAAGATTGGTATTTGCTCTGAGACAAACACTGTGACCAGAAGTGTTAGCTAGGAAGAAATGGATCTTACTATCTCTTACATGTAAGGATGGTTCAACAAATAGACCTTTTACTTTGCAAGAATCACTGTCAACTAGGACGTTATCACCATCTGGAACACTAGGAACAACAACAGACACTCTAGTGAGGGCACTAGCCGCGACAGAAACGTCTTTCTGCAGACGGCATGTGACATCAACAAGAGATGGCATTACTAGTTGCAAGTAATCGTTTTCCGACAAGGTGTCCCCTGTGGAGAAACTACTACTTGAACTAGCAGACATTGCAGGGGTAGGCTCAGCACTCAAGGTAGTCAGAGCGTCCTCGGACACTTGAGGTAACTGGACACTATCTTGCAAGTCTGAAGTTGCAGCAACACAGACAGGAGTGACAGGATCATCAGTGCCTGACCCACAAATAGTCTTCTAACGTCTGAAAATCCCCTTTAAAAAATCCACCCCCCAACCCGCTGTCACCAATTTGTCATGGGGGTTCATAATGGAGGGGGTAAAAATACTCACGTAGGCGGAAATACAATATTTATATCGGGAAAATGGGAAGCCATCACCGACCTGCCTCTCTCTGCCCCATTTTTAATGACTCACAAGGCCTACAGGGTGAGGGGTGTTTGAAAACCCTGCTATGGTCATGAAATTGAAAAACAGTCATGTTTCACGCAAGGGTTGGTAGTGATCTCTACTGGTACAACGGTTACTGGAAACTGGTTACTAGGAACTGTTACTCTACTGAGAATAACAAATAAACAATGAACAAGATAAAAAAAAAAAAACCAACTGAGATATTTAAACGTTATTTTAAAATCAGAAAAAAAAACTCGAAAGAATTATTAAACAGTCATAGAAACGCGACGCGTGTTGCTCCTTTATACCTCAAAATTTTAATTATCCTTATTTTACTACAGTTTTTCTTAAGTGGTGCCCCCTTAAGGGTCATGTCTTAACACTCTGCATTTATAGATTTTACTCGGTGTAGTTTTAAATCTAACATTGACATAATAATTCCCGGAAAATTTTAAGGGATTTTTAACTTCATTTAGGTTAGTTGGGTAGGGGTAAGTGACTTAAGCCTTAAACAATTTCATTTAACTTACATAAATAAGCCGCACATGGGAGAGAAAAATTTACGACATGTTTGGGACCGATTGGACCATTTTACAAAGTTGACTTTGTAAATTCGAAGTCGGACCGAAACATCGTGAAAAACTTTTCCCCAAGTGCGGGTTTTTTGTGTTTTTTTCCCAGTCCGGTTTTGTGCCATTTTTTTTCTTGCTTTTAATTTACATTTGTGGCAACGTAATAGAAATAAGAGTGTGAGATACGTCTAGCAACGAAGGGGGCTTTAGAAAACAGGAAACCTCAGATGTGAACTTCTAATCCTCGTGGTGAAAAAAAGAGCCGAACTTTGCTCTGACAAGCGATTGCTGAGCATCTGGTAGAACGGTAAACAAAACCTAACACACGTACTTTAAAACATTTTAAAAAACTAAGGGAAGCAGATTTCCCCCCCCGTTGTGATGAAGTTTTTTTTATGATTAAAATTGCCTCAAAATATTTTTTTCGTGGGTAATTGGATGTAGAGAGCGACGTGATCTGCCTTTCAAAGCGCTTCGGGAATTCCGTCTCCAACATACCTCGCTAACCAACGAACCTTACAAGGGGGGTGGGGGGTTACCTTAATACCGGTGAGGGTTGTTTGGTACAAGACCGGGGGTTTACCCTTTCCCCTTCCACTTCCCCTTCCCCTTCCCCTTTGTTTGTTTGTGATTGCCTCCCTTTCCCCTCGGGGGTTTGTAACCCTTTAGGGTTTTAAATTTCCACGTGAAAGTTATAATAACAACAATAAAAATAAGTTTTTTAAATAAACAAAAGTAATAATTATGATAAAAATAATGAAAAAAATAATAAAATAATAATAAAATAAAAATAATAATAATAATAATAATAAAAAATAATAATAATAATAAAAAAAAATTTAACGTAATAAATAACCAAACCTTTTGAAATTGGGTTCACAGATGTTTCACTCTTTTTTCCATAGAGGAAAAAACTTTGAGCCCAAACGTTTCGCCGAAAGGGGCTTTATATAAAAATCCGATTAAAGTCTTTGACGAAAAGTCGTGGTAAAGTTTCGCTGCAACCCCTGGTTCAATGGGGTGTCCAATGCTTTTATTCTTGGTACGTACTTTCGATTAAGAAGTGCCGTTGCTTCAGTGCATAGTCGGTGCCCCTGTTACTCTTTCCAAGGTGCCAGAGCACAGGTTGTTATCTCCGTTTTTTGGCACCTCCCCAAAAAATGGGCCTTTTTGCAAAGTTTTCCCCTTAAAATGCCCCCAGTGCCAATTTTAAAATCTCAAAGTTGCCAAAAATGCCAACTCTTACACTCTCAAGCTTCCCTTAATCCAGCTTCATAGTCTGAAAATGCCCCATGCCAACTCTCATTTCAAAAGTTGCCACCAGTGCCACTCTCCCTTTCAGAAGTTTGTTTTAGGACGACTCTCACTTTCAGAAGCTACATTAGTGCCGGGTCTCGCTTTCAGAATTTTCCATCGTGCTGACCCTTTCTTCCAGAAATTTTTTTTTTAGTGCCGATTCTCACTTTCAGAGGGTGCCATCAGTGCCCAAATTTACTTTCAGACCTGCCATCAGTCCCAAATAAGAAGCGTGATTAAATTTATTTAGTTTTCCACTTGCCTTTTAGTACCAAAGTAAACTTGTCACCGGGGCCAACTCTGATGCTGCAGTTTAGTGCCAGGTCCCCCGAAGTTGTCATCAGTGAAAAATGCCATATCCCGCCAGATGTCACTCTTGCTTATTCTATACCCAAAAGTGCATTCCCAGAGGGAAACTTATGCGAAGTGCCCAGGGGGCCCTCATCTGTTTCCCTTTTTCAATGTTTTTTACCCAAATTTCCAAAAACTGATACCAGATTCCAAAGGACGAGACTTTGTGGCCCGTTTTTGGCAACTTTTTTGGCACCCTAAGTGGGGCTTTTAAAAATCGATGAAGACTTGGGGTTACGCCTAAAATTGGCTTTGTTGCACCTTCTTAAGTTGAGAAAAATTTTTGGCACCTCTGTTTAAGGACTTTAAGGGGGACCTTGTTTTTATTAGGACTTTGGGATACAATTTTTTCGTTTTCAATGCTCCAGAGTTTTGCCTCAATGCTCCAGAATAAGGATCATGGTCCCCAGCATTGGTATCAGTGCTCCGAGTGCTGGTAATAATGCCCAGGGGTTTTTGGTATCGTGCTCCTGATATGTATCTTTCTAGCCCGCATCCCAAAGGAGTATAAGTCAAGGGACTTTAAAAAAATCCCAGTTTTGGGGTTGCTGTACTTACATATGAGGGGAAAAATTTTGTATATTCTCCAATTTGCAATTTTTTGCCTGCCTTAAAAGGGGGCGTTATGTACAGCAGTGTTCCCCGCCTAGAGATAACAAGCGACTTAAAAAAGATCACATAGGGTTAGCATCCCTTGTTTTGAAGGTTCACATTACCACCTATTTATTTTTCTAGATGTGATGATGCAGTTTGATCACTGAAAGGAAATCCTCTGACATTATTAATCCTAGGGCCTTTTAATTTTTTTCCTCTACTGTATGGTTAAATTTGTTTTAATTTTTCCCCTCTACTTTTTTGTCCCCAAGTTTTTCATAGCGGGGTAATAATTTATCCTCAATGAATTTCATGTTGATTTTGCGGCCTATTTGGGAAAACTTGGTTTAAATCCGCTTAGAGATTTACAGTGTCCTCAATGGATGACACTCTCCTGCATATTCTAGTATCGTCTGTCAAGGAAAACAGAGTGCTGGGGTTAATATCTATATCTGATATAAGGATGAGGAAAAGGATGGAAGTGAGTACTGTACCTTGTGGAACAGACGTTTTCACTAGAAGTGAGTACTGTACCTTGTGGAACAGACATTTTCACTGGAAGTGAGTACTGTACCTTATTGGGAACAGACGTTTTCACTGGAGTGAGTAACTGTAACCTTGTGGAACAGAGGTTTTCACTGGAAGTGAGTCTGTACCTTGTGGAAACCAACGTTTTCACTGGAAGTGAGTATGTACCTTGTGGAAACAGAGGTTTTCACTGGAAGTGAGTACTGTACCTTGTGGAACAGACGTTTTGACTGGAAGTGAGTACTGTACCTTGTGGAACAGACGTTTTCACTGGGAGTGAGTACTGTACCTTGTGGAACAGAGGTTTTCACTGGAAGTGAGTACTGTACCTTGTGGAACAGAGGTTTTCACTGGAAGTGAGTACTGTACCTTGTGGAACAGACGCTTTCACTGGAAGTGAGTACTGTACCTTGTGGAACAGAGGTTTTCACTGGAAGTGAGTACTGTAACTTGTGGAACAGACGTTTTCACTGGAAGTGAGTACTGTACCTTGTGGAACAGACGTTTTCACTGGAAGTGAGTACTGTACCTTGTGGAACAGACGTTTTCATTGGAAGTGAGTACTGTACCTTGTGGAACAGAGGTTTTCACTGGAAGTGAGTACTGAACCTTGTGGAACAGAGGTTTTCACTGGAAGTGATTTACTGAAACCTTGTGGAAACAGACGTTTTCACGGGAAAATAGTACTGTACCTTGTGGAACAGACGTTTTCACTGGAAGTGAGTACTGTACCTTGTGGAACAGAGGTTTTCACTGGAAGTGAGTACTGTACCTTTTGGAACAGACGTTTTCACTGGAAGTGAGTACTGTACCTTGTGGAACAGAGGTTTTCACTGGAAGTGAGTAATGTACCTTGTGGAACATACGTTTTCACTGGAAGTGAGTACTGTACCTTGTGGAACAGACGTTTTCACTGAAAGTGAGTACTGTACCTTGTGGAACAGACGTTTTCACTGGAAGTGAGTACTGTACCTTGTGGAACAGACGTTTTCACTGGGAGTGAGTCCTGTACCTTGTGGAACAGAGGTTTTCACTGGAAGTGAGTACTGTACCTTGTGGAACAGAGGTTTTCACTGGAAGTGAGTACTGTACCTTGTGGAACAGACGCTTTCACTGGAAGTGAGTACTGTGCCTTGTGGAACTAACGTTTTCACTGGAAGTCAGTACTGTAACTTGTGGAACAGAAGTTTTCACTGGAAGTGAGTACTGTACCTTGTGGAACAGACGTTTTCACTG
Source organism: Cherax quadricarinatus (assembly GCF_026875155.1). NCBI lineage: Eukaryota > Metazoa > Arthropoda > Malacostraca > Decapoda > Parastacidae > Cherax > Cherax quadricarinatus. The sequence goes on from NC_069430.1 coordinate 42,381,187, forward strand.
GAAGTGAGTACTGGACCTTGTGGAACAGACGTTTTCATTGGAAGTGAGTACTGTACCTTGTGGAACAGAGGTTTTCACTGGAAGTGAGTACTGAACCTTGTGGAACAGAGGTTTTCACTGGAAGTGAGTACTGTATCTTGTGGAACAGACGTTTTCACTGAAAATGAGTACTGTACCTTGTGGAACAGACGTTTTCACTGGAAGTGAGTACTGTACCTTGTGGAACAGACGTTTTCACTGGAAGTGAGTACTGTACCTTGTGGAACAGACGTTTTCACTGGAAGTGAGTACTGTACCTTGTGGAACAGAGGTTTTCACTGGAAGTGAGCACTGTACCTTGTGGAACAGAGGTTTTCACTGGAAATGAGTACTGTACCTTGTGGAACAGACGTTTTCACTGGAAGTGAGTACTGTACCATGTGGAACAGACGTTTTCACTGGAATTGAGTACTGTACCTTCTGGAACAGAGGTTTTCACTGGAAGTGAGTACTGTACCTTGTGGAACAGACGTTTCCACCGGAAGTGAGTACTGTACCTTGTGGAACAGACGTTTTCACTGGAAGTGAGTACTGTACCTTGTGGAACAGACGTTTTCACTGGAAGTGAGATCTGTACCTTGGGGAAACAGAGGGTTTCACTGGAAGTGAGTACTGTACCTTGTGGAACAGACGTTTTCATTGGAAGTGAGTACTGTACCTTGTGGAAACAGAGGTTTTTCACTGGAAGTAAAGTACTGTACCTTGTGGGAACAGACGTTTTCCTGGAAGTGAGTACTGTACCTTGGGAACAGACGTTTTCACTGGAAAGTGAGTACTGTACCTTGTGGAACAGAGATTTTCACTGGAAGTGAGTACTGTACCTTGTGGAACAGAGGTTTTCACTGGAAGTGAGACTGTACCTTGGGGAACAGACTTTTTTCACTGGAAGTGAGTATGTACCTTGTGGAACAGAGGTTTTTTCACTTGAAGCGAGTACTGTACCTTGTGGAACAGAGGTTTTTCCCCTGGAAGTGAGTACTGTACCTTGTGGAACCAGAGGTTTTCACTGGAAATTGAGTACTGTACTTGTGGAAAAAGACGTTTTCACTGGAAGTGAGTACTGTACCTTGTGGAACAGACGTTTTCACTGGAAGTGAGTACTGTACCTTGTGGAACAGACGTTTTCACTGGAAGTGAGTATTGTACCTTGTGGAACAGACGTTTTCACTGGAAGTGAGTACTGTACCATGTGGAACAGAAGTTTTCACTGGAAGTGAGTACTGTACCTTGTGGAACAGAAGTTTTCACTGGAAATGAGTACTGTACCTTGTGAAACAGACGTTTTCACTGGAAGTGAGTACTGTACCTTATGGAACAGAGGTTTTCACTGGAAGTGAGTACTGTACCTTGTGGAACAGAGGTTTTCACTGGAAGTGAGTACTGTACCTTGTGGAACAGACGTTTTCACTGGAAGTGAGTACTGTACCTTGTGGAAAGACGTTTTCACTGGAAGTGAGTACTGTACCTTGTGGAACAGAGGTTTTCACTGGAAGTGAGTACTGTACCTTGTGGAACAGACGTTTTCACTGGAAGTGAGTGCTGTACCTTGTGGAACAGAGGTTTTCACTGGAAGTGAGTACTGTACCTTGTGGAACAGATGTTTTCACGGGGAAGTGAGTACTGTACATGTGGAACAGACGTTTCACTGGAAGTGAGTACTGTACCTTGTGGAACAGACGTTTTCACTGAAAGTGAGTACTGTACCTTGTGGAACAGACGTTTTCACTTGAAGTGAGTACTGTACATTGTGGAACAGACGTTTTCACTGGAAGTGAGTACTGTACCTTGTGGAACAGACGTTTTCACTGGAAGTGAGTACTGTACCTTGTGGAACAGAGGTTTTCACTGGAAGTGAGTACTGTACCTTTTGGAACAGAGGTTTTCACTGGAAGTGAGTACTGTCCCTTTTTTGGAACAGAGGTTTTCACGGGAAAGAAAGTACTGTACTTGTGGAACAGGGTTTTTCACTGGAAGTGAGTACTGTACCTTGTGGAACAGACGTTTTCACTGGAAATGAGTACTGTACCTTGTGGAACAGACGTTTTCAATGGAAGTGAGTACTGTACCTTGTGGAACAGAGGTTTTCACTGGAAGTGAGTACTGTACCTTGTGGAACAGACGTTTTCACTGGAAGTGAGTACTGTACCTTCTGGAACAGAATTTTTCACTGGAAGTGAGTACTTTACCTTGTGAAACAGAGGTTTTCACTGGAAGTAAGTACTGTACCTGGTGGAACAGACGTTTTCACTGGAAGTGAGTACTGTACCTTGTGGAACAGACGTTTTCACTGGAAGTGAGTACTGTACTTTGTGGAACAGAAGTTTTCACTTTGAGTACTGTACCTTGTTGGAACAGAGGTTTTCACTGGAAGTGATACTGTACCTTGTGGAATAGACGTTTTCATTGGAAGTGAGTACTGTACCTTGTGGAACAGAAGTTTTCACTGGAAGTGAGTACTGTACCTTGTGGAAAGAGGTTTTCACTGGAAGTGGTACTGAAACCTTGTGGAACAGAATTTTTCAGGGAAGTGAGTACTGTACCTTGTGGAACAGAATTTTTCACTGGAAGTGAGTACTGTACCTTGTGGAACAGAGGTTTTCACTGGAAGTGAGTACTGTACCTTGTGGAACAGACGTTTTTACTGGAAGTGAGTACTGTACCTTGTGGAACAGACGTTTTCACTGGAAGTGATTTACTGTACCTTGTGGAAAACAGAGGTTTTCACTGGAAGTGAGTACTGTACCTTTTTGGAAAAAGAGGTTTTTCACTGGAAGTGAGTACTGTACCTTTTGGAACAGAGGTTTTCACTGGAAGTGAGTACTGTACCTTGTGGAACAGAGGTTTTCACTGGAAGTGAGTACTGTACCTTGTGGAACAGACGTTTTCACTGGAAGTGAGTACTGTACCTTGTGGAACAGACGTTTTCAATGGAAGTGAGTACTGTACCTTGTGGAACAGAGGTTTTCACTGGAAGTGAGTACTGTACCTTGTGGAACAGACGTTTTCACTGGAAGTGAGTACTGTACCTTCTGGAACAGAATTTTTCACTGGAAGTGAGTACTTTACCTTGTGGAACAGAGGTTTTCACTGGAAGTAAGTACTGTACCTGGTGGAACAGACGTTTTCACTGGAAGTGAGTACTCTACCTTGTGGAACAGACGTTTTCACTGGAAGTGAGTACTGTACTTTGTGGAACAGAAGTTTTCACTTTGAGTACTGTACCTTGTGGAACAGAGGTTTTCACTGGAAGTGAGTACTGTACCTTGTGGAATAGACGTTTTCATTGGAAGTGAGTACTGTACCTTGTGGAACAGAAGTTTTCACTGGAAGTGAGTACTGTACCTTGTGGAACAGAGGTTTTCACTGGAAGTGAGTACTGAAACTTGTGGAACGACGTTTTCACGGGAAAAGTGAGTACTGTACCTTGGTGGAACAGAATTTTTCCACTGGAAGTGATACTGTACCTTGTGGAACAGAGGTTTTCACTGGAAGTGAGTACTGTACCTTGTGGAACAGACGTTTTCACTGGAAGTGAGTACTGTACCTTGTGGAACAGACGTTTTCACTGGAAGTGAGTACTGTACCTTGTGGAACAGAATTTTTCACTGGAAGTGAGTACTGTACCTTGTGGAACAGAGGTTTTCACTGAAAGTGAGTACTGTACCTTGTGGAACAGACGTTTTCACTGGAAGTGAGTACTGTACCTTGTGGAACAGAGGTTTTCCCTGGAAGTGAGTACTGTACCTTGTGGAACAGAGGTTTTCACTGGAAGTGAGTACTGTACCTTGTGGAACAGACGTTTTCACTGGAAGTGAGTACTGTACCTTGTGGAACAGAGGTTTTCAATGGAAGTGAGTACTGTACCTTGTGGAACGGGGTTTTTCAATGGAAGTGAGTATGAAATTGTGGAACAGAAGTTTTCACTGGAAGTGAGTACGGGAAATTTGTGGAACAGAGTTTCACTGGAAGTGAGTACTGTCCCTTTGTGGAACAGACGCTTTCACTGGAAGTGAGTACTGTACCTTGTGGAACAGAGGTTTTCGCTGGAAGTGAGTACTGTACCTTGTGGAACAGAGGTTTTCACTTTGGTCACCTTTTACATAACTTTGTTTACTATTTTTATTCTATTGGTTAGAAAATTAAAGATCCCACTTTCTTCGTTATTCCTTTATCACGTATTATGTGTGCGATTACTCCATGATTGCACTTGTCGAAGGGTTTCGCAAAGTTTGTGTATACTACATCTGTATTCTGTTTTTCCTACAGTGCATCCAAGACCATGTCATAGTGGTCCAGTAACTGTAAGAGACATGAGCGACCTGCTCATGTCTCTTGCAACCTGGATGTCTTTCATTTTCATTGATTTCTTTAAGTTCTTTCTATCTCTTCTGGATCCTGTACGATTCATTTAACTTAAGTTTTATTTTTTTCTATTTTTCTAGTTAAAGAATCTTACAGGAGTCAAGAAACGCGGGAAGAACTAAAAGCCATGAATTGAAAGAAACCCAAAATATTTATATTCTTATGCGAAATCAAAGTCGAGAACAACATCCAGTATTGGGTCCTTACTTAGACGAGATGGATCCTACACAGATGACAGCAAGGAAATGAGTGAGCTACTCAAGTCCCAATATGACTCAGTTTTTAGCAAGCCGCTAACCAGACTAAGAGTAGAAGACCTAAATGATTTTTTTATGAGCGAGACAGAATTTGATAGACGCAAACCTATCTGATATTATCCTGACGCCAAATGACTTCGAAAAGACGATAATTGACATGCCCATGCACTCTGCCCCAGGCCCAGACTCATGGAACTCTGTGCTCATCAAGAACTGCAAAAAAAAAAAAATTATCATGTTCTTTTAACATCCTATGGAGAGGGAGTATGGACACAGGGGTCGTCCCGCAGTTGCTAAAAACAACACATGTAGCCCCACTCAACAAAAGGGGCAGTAAAGCAATATCAAAGAACTACAGACCTATAGCGCTTACATCACATACCATAAAAATCTTTGAAAGGGTTCTAAGAAAGATCGCCACCTAAAGTTAGTACCCGACCAGCCGGGCTGTGGTTTGTACGTTGTGTTGCATGCGGCCAACAGTAACAGCCTGGTTGATCAGGCTCTGATCCACCATGAGGCCTGGTTACAGACCGGGCCGCGAGGGCGTTGACCCCCGAAACCCTCTCTAGGTATACTCCAGGTATACCTTATCCAAGACAGACTGGTCTTTTTGAGAAGCTCTAATTCTTCGTCTTCTGCTGTATAGGGAGCATCTCTCTCTTTCTAGATTATATCTTCTCTTCTTTTTCCTTAGGGAAATGTGCTTTGAACATACCTCAAGTGTCACAGAATTAATCCTTTCTAGGCACTGGATCGGATCCATGTTATTTAAGAAAACTTACCAGCACGTTTCGTTAATATATTTTGGTAGAATTACCGACAAAATGTAAAGTAAAAGGACACGAGTGCAACTCCTGGTGAGCGAAACGTTGCTACAATAATATGTCATATTAGTTGCACTTGTGACCTTTTACTTTACATGTTTCGTTAAGTACATGGTTAATTTGATCCCGCTGGATGTTTTTGTAGTTGAAGTTGAATTTGATGAAGACACCCTCATAACTGATCACATTTTGCTGATTTAGGCCCCTGGGCATACATGTCTGAATTTCAGTTAGGTTGTGATCTAGATTTATTGTCTTTGATATTGTTAAGTTTCGTGCCAGGTCTTCATTATTAGTGAAAATAAGGTCAAGTGCAGTTTCCAGTCTTGTTGACTCCACTATTTGCTGGCTTTAGGTGAATTTGTTTCAGACATTCAATAGTTCATATATGAGAGAATTTTTATCTGAGCTGGGACTATCTCCGCTTTAACATTACTTGCTACGTTTTTCCATCTTAAATGTCTTGAAATGAAATCACCAAGCAAAAATATATTTGGAGCTTGGGTTGGAAGGAACAGTCAATCTTCAGTAACTGTTCCTTGACTTGTTGGGAGGAGGAATTCAAATTTCCTCTTCATAGCCTGTGAGACGAGGTGAGTTCCATTCTATTTAGCCGAGAACACAACACAATCCCTGGTGTGTTCCAGCCCGTTTAGCTGAGAGTAGAACACGATCATTGGTGTGTTCCAGCCCGTCTAGGTGAGAATGGATAGTGATTACTCGGGTGTTTCATCCTATTTAGCTGAAAAAATGAAACACTATCTGTGACATGAGACAAGAACAAACAAAATTCTGACTCTGGTGAGAGCACGAGTATATCTCAAGGTCACCTGTCCATTACCTTTAGTGCTCCCTTCTAATGGGGAGTCCTCCTCAAAGATTAAATAATCATATAACACAGCGTTCCTCACAAAAAAGTGACGTTGTATCCGTATCATCACGAGACAGTGCGGCAGTAAGCAAGATTCCTTTGATCAATTAGTGTCGCATTTGTCAGCGTGACTGTTGATACGGACGAGGGCAAGACGTATACTGCCCTATGTCCCATTTAACATCATAACTTTTAGAAACGACAAAAGGTGCGGCGGAAAATGTTTCCAAGGTGGGTAGTGCGAGAGACGGAGGATGGTTTCTGTTAATGTGTTGTGCTGTGTTGCTTGTATGTCTCTGTCTTTTTGAGGTGTCCGTTGTACATTCGTCTTCTGTTACTGTAGTTAAAGCTCGTTGCTTTTACCATGAGTAGCGTGAAACTGAAGGAGAAACCCGCCAGATAAATTTTCAAAGTACGTCCAACTCTGAATGATTCTCTTTCGGACAATGGCAAATGTAGGTGGTGCCCTGAAGTCATGGGCCCAGAGATCCCGCAAATTTAGGGGCTTTGGGCATCTAACGAAGGTCAGTCTTGGAGGTCGACCTTGACTGCAGTAAATGCAGAGCGCCCACTCACCTGGTATGTGAAGGGTAGTCTCAGAGATCGACTTTGACTACGGTTTGTCTCACGACATGAAGTGTGACTGCGAGTTGCGATGCTGTAGTAGGCGCTACTGGTCTTGTCTGTACAATGAACTTCTCTGTGTTCCTAGAGACGGACTGGTATGATCAACCTGTCTCAGTGATATATACTTAGTGGCACTCTGCACGTGGAATTTTGTACACCCTTGCATTCTTGTTCCCGGTGTATGGAGTCAGGGTCTTCTGAAGTCTCGCATGATTTTTTTTTAATGGAAACTACCACAGTGTCGATGCTGGATTTATGAAGGACTGGGGACTGTTTGCCACAATATCTGCCCCTTTTCCCAGCCTGGCTTAGAAGCCAAGAAAAGGGTACTAACTGTGTTCTTTCCTACAGGCATTTAGAATCCTGGAAGAGGAATATAACTACATCAAGAACACCGTCACTAGTCTTAAATTTCCTCCATATATAATTCTACTCAACAGTCATAAAGTCAAAGACACACTACAACGCCATCAGCCGGGAAGACAACATGCGAAGTTACATATTACCTACAAGTCCCACCATAGGTGCATGGTTACACCTCAGAGCGTGGGACAAAGCTGAACTTCTGTACCAGGAACACAAGTAGATGCTTGGAGTCATCTGTTAAGCAACACTACCAACAAAACCATATGAATGTTTGTTTTATCTGCTCGCATGGTGTATATTGTACTGTAACATAGTAAGTCGAGCAGCTTGATTCACAGAGGAATGATGGGGAACTCGATATTAAATAAAGGGAAGATATGGGCCCTCACATGAAATTATGAATTCACTTTTATGTAGGTTCCACACTGCACAGTGTCAACATAACAGTGCTGCCATCTTCACATATTTGACCATCAAATGTGACCCACTTGTGAAGGAAGGTTGAGGACCACGGAACTTTTTTTTAAATGAGCACTAAAACCGACACTTGTGCAACATTTAGGTATCTTTATTATGGAAACGTTTCGTCAGCCATTGTTTTCAATAGTCCAATACAGAGAAGAATGGTGGAAGATGAGACAGAGTTAGAGGTAATCAGTCACTCCTGGAGATGGTGTGTTCAACCAATCAATCTTGATAAAAGTACAACAGTCTGGTTAATTAGACATTCAACAAGAAACTCGCCACGTCACAGACACCACTAAGCCATGAAAAATTTTTCCCTGAAATAACAAGAATTTAAACAATGGGCCCTAATGTTGCCACAAGCCACTTTGTTTTACGGTATCCCCCGATGTCTTCTGGGGCCCAAAAGTGAGTACACATGATTAGTGACTCAGTAAGAAATGTGGTTGATATCCTACTGTTGGTTCACTGGCTTTGTGGTAACGCCTCCGCCTCTCATTCGCGTGGGGCTGGTCGGGTCTGCTATTCCTCCCCCATCATTTTTGGCCGGGAATTAGCTAGAACCGACAAAGATTTGTATTTCTACATTTAAGATGTTTATGGGTTCTTTATCGTAGATCTGTCCCAGGATTATAGAGGGTGGAAAAAGGTATTGTACAAGAAGTGGTCACGAGTTCGGCTCCTTTCCCCTTTCTGACCCTTTTTGGTGTCAGTATTTTAACTAAGCACAGAGTAAATATGCATTTACGCCGGGGTCCAGGTTGTTGTTTTGCGCTAGAGCCTGCTAATGCGACGATCACGAGCAGACCAGCAAACCTAAAGCAGCTTTTTAGTCAACTTCGCTTGAGAACGGCCATTCCTGGGGGGCACATTCTTTGGGGGCACATTCTCTGGGGGGCACATTCTCTGGGTGGCACATTCTTGGGTGGGCCTTTTTTGGTGGCACATTCTCTGGGCACATTCTTTGGGAGGCCTTCTCTG
>NC_069430.1:42390481-42501057 GCF_026875155.1 Cherax quadricarinatus
AAAATTTTTTTTTTCGATGATTGACAGTTAAAAAATTTATAAGCGAGTCCACTGGAGACGTGATCAGGTACACGGAATACATGGAAAAACACACAAATCTGCAGTGTAATGAGAAACTTTTAGAACGTTTCACCTACGCATTGACTTTTTTTTTTTACATTCAGAGAAACGTGTATAGGGAACGTAGTGAGCAATCAGTTGACGTTTGTTAATGCTTCAACTTGGGTAGTTTTAAAAATGGTTACATAAATATATGATTGAGCAGAGTTGGATTCGTGAACTTTTCTAGAATGTGCCAGTAGGACAACTTCAGTGCTCCGTTCTGTTGCTAACCGATCGTAAAGCTTCCAGGCAAGAGGATGCCATGTTCTGGAACCCCTTGTTCTGTATGTTGATATTCTGATGGGTGATGATTCCAGGATCCTAAGTGTCTGAGAGTTGTCGTTTTTTACAATGAGTCGTGCTCCCAAACAGTGATCAAGTGTAAGTAAGTAAGTAAGTAAGTAAGTTTATTCAGGTAAACACAAATACAGTTACATAGAATTATCATACATAGCAGCATATGTGTAGGGAACCTAGGATAACCCAAAAAAGTCAGACAGAGTGACTTATTTCCATTGGGGTCCTTTTACCTTATTATTATAGTATAAAGGTTATAATATTTTCTTATTATTCTACAATGAAGATAACATCTTATTATCATACTAAAAAGACTATCTGCTACACCAAGGTCATTAAGACTATCTACAATACGAGGGTCATTACAAGGAATAAGGTAAAATTTACACGTATGTTAGTTAAAAAATAGAAAATCATTCCCCTCCCTTTCTGTAGTACATTCATCAGACACCTTTTGGCACTCTTCTTGAACTGGTTCACGCTATGACTGGCTTTGACATGTGCGGGTAGTCTGTTCCATTCCTTTATTGCTGTACAATAAAAGGTGTTTGAAGCCTGGCCACTGACTGTGGGTACTACAAAGTTGTGCTCCCCCCCCCCTATACTATGTTTGTTTTGGGTTTCCCCCAACCTTGACAAAAACTGACAGCAAGATATTCTGGACATTGTTTGTGAGCAATTTTATAAACATGATTTAGCTTCAGTTGTTTTACTCTGTCTTCAACATTTAGCATATCCAACTGCTGTAATTCATCCTGGCCTACATGTTCTCTTGGTCCCCCAGCCCAGGATGAATCTTACGATTTTGTTCTGGGTGATTTGCAGTCTATCTTTCAGTTTTTTTGTCAAGGCAGAGTACCAAGAAGAGCAAGCGTAATCCATATGGCATTGTATAAGGGCTAGACATAGGGTCCTGCGAGCCTCAGTAGGTAGACACTGTGCTTGTCTATACAGGAACTTCAGTTTGGCATTCGCTTTCTTTACTACACTGTTCCCTATCAATTCTCCTGACATCCCAGGGGTTTCAAAGGGGATTCCCCAAAATTTATTTTACTGATGAAACCAAAGTGGATGGGCTCCCCATTACATTGAACATTAAAATTATTTACCCTTCTCAGTTTATGTTCGTGCCAAAGAGAATGGCTTCAGTTTTCCCCTAGGTGTAATGATAGTTTGTTGTTCTACTAACCATTTGCTGCAGGACTCCAGTTCCAGTGATAAAACATTAGCAATATCTTGTGGGTCTTTACCTGACACTAACAGAGCACTGTCATCTGCATACAGTAGGAGTTTGCACTTGACACTGATAGGCATACATTGACATAACATAAGAATAATAAGGGACCCAGAATACTACCTTGGGGAACTCCACATGTTATCGGCAGGGGTTCTGATTCTGTTTTGTTGATTTTGAACTATTTGTCTCCTGTTGCTAAGGTGGACTTAAACCAGTCTACAGAACCTATACCAATAGCTTGAAGTTTATTAAAATAATATATTGTGGTTGACCCGTATCGAAGGCCTTTTGCAGGTCTAAGGTTACCATGCCTATGAGGTTCCCCTTGACATTTCAGTTCTCAGGGAATCCCCTCGATTAATAAGGGAGGTGTCGGTTGAGTAGGATCTTCTAAAGCCCGATTGATAGCTATGGGAAAAGTTGTTGTCATTAAGGTACTTAACTACTTGAGAATACACCGCCCTCTCTAGAATTTTAGATATTATACTGAGTATACTAACAGGCCTATAGTTGCTTACATCAGACCTACTATTTTTCTTGAAGATAGGAGTGACTCTGGCCTCCTTGAACCCTCTGGTACTGTTTAGTGGTGATTGATAGATTTATTATGTGGCAATAGGGATTGACAGTTCAGAAGCACCCATCTTTAGGAACTTGACGGGGTTATCAGGGCCTGTGCTCTTAGTTGGGTTTAACCTGCTTAGTTCTTTTTGAATTTAAAATCATGAGATACACTTACTAGTTGACAACTGTTTGGGGTTACCCCTTTATTGGTATAGTATGTTTGAAACTTATCAGAGTCTGTGTTAAAGGTATTTGATGCAGCTGGTAGTTTACTTACTAGTGTTGATGCAACAGATGTGTAGTAGGAATTAAAGCAATTTGCCACCTTAGATGTTTCGTGGCATACCTCATTATCGATATTGAGTACTATGTTAGACCTATCTACTGGCTTATGGCTATACCCCAACTGTTTTAAGTGGTTGTGGTGTGTGAAACACAGGCGTTCCAGCACTAAGCAAATTTCCTAAATTTGCTTGTAACAGATAAGTGAACTATAGATATGTAGATATAAATCCATATGTATTCCTGTTAACCCTTTGGGGCCTAGTTCCTAGGCCTTTTGTGTATCCATATGCTCTCGCGCTACCGTCCACAGGATGGATATGGGGTGCACAATAAACTAGCCACTTCGGTGGCAAAATCTAAAAAATCATCCAGCGGTCCATTCTGCTGGCGTTTTTGCTTCAGAAATGCGCGCGCGCGCGCATGGGTTGGTTACCTGTTTTAACTTGGTGGCCCGGTGGCTAAAGCTCCCGCTTCACACACGAAGGGCCCGGGTTCGATTCCTGGCGGGTGGAAACATTTCGGCACGTTTTCTTACACCTGTCCTGTTCGTCTAGTAGCAAATAGGTACCTGGGTGTTAGTGAGGGTGGTGTGGGCCCGCATCCGGGGGGCCCAAGGGGTTCGAGGGGCCCCAATAGTTAGAAGCCCTCAAAAGACCACTGACTTTTTTTGGGGTTATCCGGGGTTTGGGCTAACCCTCCGGGGTTAAAAACCCCGAACGAAATTTCTTTTTCTTATCTTACCCGGACCCGCCTTTCACGGGTTTTGGCAACTAGGTCACTTTTTCCTGCCCAAATGAATTTTTAATAAATTCCCTCTTTTAAAGCGTTTGTGGTCCTGCTTCCCCCTACACCCACTTCCCAGACATTCCACTTCCCGACAACTCTGTGATTTAAAGAAATACTTCGAAAAATCCCTGTGATTCATCGAGTCTTAAAACTTTATTCTTCGACCCGGTAAAATTTTAGACAGTCTTTTGCAGTAAATGGTGTAAAACCCTTTTTATTGTTTGGTTTTTGGGTTTCCCTTACGGGTAATGTTGAGCCCGCTCCCTCCCCCATCAGTTCTTATGTTTTTCATTTAAACCGATGTTTCACTAAAACTTTTCCCCATTTGGGGATTTAGATGTGAAAATACAGCCCCTGCAGCCCTTCTGAAAATGCGAGATTAGTGATTTTTTAGAAGGATTTGTTTGGCGAAGGAAATCACTGTGCGATCCGGGAATACCTAGGAAAAAAGCCTGTGCCCGGCGCCCCTCGTATCTAAAAGCAGTAAAATTCCTCGAATGCTTTTTTCGTCGAAAAAATTTTTTTTTCTAAATTTTTTACCCTTGTCATTTCCGAGACAGCATGGGGCCCCGTTGCACACATCTTTAACTTATAAAAGCGAGACACACTGTAAGGGAAAAACTCAAATGAAAAAAACAGAAGAATGAACTAAGACTAAAAAAATTTGGGTTCTGACGGTTAGAAAAAAGTTTTTTGCGCCCGGCACCTCTTTTGACTATCAGCGGTTTAACCAAACCCAATAAACTTTTTTTTCCCATTTCCCCCACTTTTTGTCATGATAAAATCTGTTTTCATCCCTTTAAACCCCATGTAGCCCATATTGCGTTTTTGGCTTAAAAAAAGCAACGCTCATCTTCCCAAATATTGTTATTTAGTTTTAATTTGTTTATTAGGGCACCCCTCCCCCAATTCCTGTGGGCGGTAGTCAAAAGAAAACAGAGGAATAATTGGCCCGGGGGAGGGACCCCCAAAGTTTTATAGCTGGGCCAAGTTACAGAGGAAATGAACTCAAAATTTTTCCCAAAGGAAATGAACTCCCCAATTAAAAAACGTAAAATAAAATCACAATTTACAAAGGGTAATAAAACTCCAGGTAAGTCGGGTCACAATCATGAAAATTTATATTGGACAAGTAAAATTTTTGGGTGTAGGGAAAATTATTTTGGGCCAAAAAATCATTCAAAAAACCTTTCAAAAAAAAAGTTTTTGATTGTTGTGAGTTATACTAAATTAGTAAATTATTTAAAATTTATTTATTTGGGTTTTAGGCTAAACAAAATTTGATCTTTTTTATAAAAAGGTTAAGTAAGTTTTTAAGATTCTTTTGGTGAAAAAATTTAAAAATTTTTTGCAAAAATTTTTTAAAATTAAAACCATTAAGGGAAAAAAAATGTTTCTTTAAACGTTAGAGAAAATTTTTAAAAAAGGGATTTAAATTTTTAAAAATGATTTTCTTGCTAAATTGCCAGTTTTACATATTCGGCACGAAAATTATATATATATATATAAAAATATATATATCTAAATATATATAATATATATATTTTATAATATATTATAAAATATAAAATATAAATAATTTTTATCAGACGGGGGGGCCCCCGGATTCCCCCCCAAAGGCGGGGGGCCCCCCCGAAAAAAAAAAAACTTTCACCATCATTCACTCCATCACGTTTTGGGCCAGAAGGGTGTTTTACACTACAGTTTTTAAAATGAAATTTTTAAAACCCCTTTCCTTCAATTTGCGGGACGTACTTCCCATCTCCGGGGGACTAAAGTCCGGCCTCCCGGTTTCCCTGAACCCCTTAAAAAAATGTTACTTTTGTTTAAACACTCCAACAGCACGTAAAAGTTTTAAAAAAACCCATTTGTCTCCCTTTTCACTCCTTAAAAACACGTTCACGAAATGCCGGGCGGGAAAAGCCCAAGCCCCGCACAAAAAAACCCTCCTTTACCCCCTCCCCCCAAAACCTTTTCCTGGGCCCAAAAAACCCCCCCCCCCACCCACCCTTCCATACAGAGGGAACACTTTTGAAGCCCTTCGGTTTCGCCCCCATTCTCTCTACAATGTCCAAACCCAAACCCAAAAACCCCTTCCTCAGCCCTCTGGACAATTTTTTTGGGTTTAACCCCGCACCCCCTCCAAACTTCCAAACAAACGAATTCCCCTGCATTATATTCACACCAAAAACATTGCCCTCAACATGAAAATCTCCACTGCCTCCAGCCCTTCTCCTCGCTGAAAATTTTCATCACCCATGTTTTAAACACCCCATATAAGGCTTTGGGAAAAAACCTATACTCTCAATTTTTCCCCTTTCTTTGCTCCAAGGACAAAGTTCTTTTTTTCTCCACAACTCCTAAGTGCACCACTCCCCCTTTTTTCCCCTCATAAACCCTTTTGATTCACCTATCTTTCATAGACCCATTCCCCTGCCCACGAAAAATTTAAAAAAATATTAAAATACATTCCCTCCTCCAAAAACTTTTCCCCCCTCCAACCCTGATATTCAATCCCCCCAAATCACCAAATCTTTTTGTTATCCTCAAAACCCTTTTACTTTTTCCCCGTTTTCACCTTTAATTTTTTTTTCCCTTTTTGCCCCCCCCTCCCAAAATTCATCCACCAATCTCTGAAACTTCTCTTCAGAACCTCCCCAAGAGCACAGGGTCAAAAAAAAAGGGAGCAGTGTGACAACTCCCACTTTGTGTGTGATTCTTTTTTTTTAATTTCCACGCCTCCCTGCCCAAACCCTCGCATTTATTTCTCTTAATTTAATATAAAATATATATTATATATAAAATATATATTTTATTATTTATTTTAAAATTTTTTATATATATATAAAAGTCGTTGCAACGCCCTCCTAAACCACGGCGGGGGCCCTTTGGGTTCGTTTCCCCACCATAGTAAAAATTTTTGGGAAAGTTTTTTCCTTTTCCACCTGTTGTCTATGTTCCCCATCAGCAAAAGGGGGAAACCTGGGTGTTAGTCGGGGGGTTTGTGGGCCATTTTGGGAAACATTTAACCAAATTTCCCCCCGAAATGGCGGGAATAAAAAAGGGGAATTTTCTATAAAAGTGTATTCATTGTTGTCCCTTTTGGGGACTGTATACTTTGAAACATGTACTTGAAGTAAATAAAGAATTATTATTATTATTATTACTATAAAATTTTATATATATATTTAAATATAAAATATATATATTTTAATAAAAAAAAGTATAAATATATATTTTTTATATAGGTCGGCCGAATAGTAAAACTGGTCAATTATTAAGAACTCTTTAAAAAAATTTAAAGTCTTTTTCTAAAAATTTTCCCCCTTATCCCGTTTAAAAATATATTTTTTTTCTTTTAATTTTAAAAGTAAAATTTTTTAAATTTGCTCCAAAAAAAAAAAAAGAATTTTAGAAAACTTACCTAACCAAATTACCTACCAAACTAAATATATTTTAGATTTTTTTTTACAAAAATTTTTAAAAAAAACAAACCAAGAAATATTTTTTTTTTTCTTTGGTTCAAAAATTTTTTTGGGGCAAAAATTTTTGCAAAAGGGAAGTAATTAAGTAATTTTATTCGGGGAATCACAAATACAGGTTACTTTAGTTTTATAATACAAAAGCAGCTTTGGGTGAAAGAGAACCTGGGAAAACCCCAAAAAAAGTCAGACAGTGACTTATTTCCTTTTGGGGCCCTTTTTTCCCCTTTTTATTAAAACAAAAAAGGGTTTAATATTTTCTTATTTTTTCCAAATGAAAAATAACTCTTGTTTTCAAACTAAAGAGACTATCTACTACACGAAGGCCCTTTAAAGCTTTCTACAATACGGGGGTCTTTAAAGGGCTATCAAAAATACGAGGGCCATTACTAGGAATACGGAAAAATTTAAAACGTATGTTAGCCTAAAAAATAAAAAACCCTTCCCCCCCCTTTTCCCTGGTAGTAAAATTCTTTCAAAAACCTTTCGGAAATTTTCTTAAACCCTGGTTCATGCTAACTGGCTTTGACAGTGAAAGGCAGTCTTTTCCATTTTTTAAATTGCTGAAAACAATAAAAGGTTTTTGGGAAGCCGGGCCCCAACGGGATTTGGGGGGACTAAAAAAGTTGTGCTCTCCCCCCCTAGTACTATGATTGCTGGGGTTTCCCCAAACCCTTGACAAAATTGTCAGCAAGATATTCTGGACATTGTTTTGGTAAAGCAATTTTATAAACAGTTTTAGCTTCAGTTTTTTACTCTTTTTCTTAAACCATTCAGCATATCCAACGCTGTAATTCATCCGGGCCCTAAGGGGTTTCCCCTTGGGTCCCACCCCGGGATGAATTTTAAAAATTTTGTTCTGGGTGATTTGCAGTTTTATCTTTATTTTTTTTTGTCAAGGCCCGGGAGTCCCAAAGAAGAGCAAGCGAAATCCATAGGATTGTAAAAGGGCAACAAGGGTCCTGCGAGCCTCAGTAGGTAAACACGTCCCTTGTTTTTAAAACGGGAAATTCAGTCGGGCCCATTCGCTTTTTTACACACTGTTCCCTATCAATTTCTCCTGCCCGGGGCATGGGTAAAAGGGGGGATTCCCCAAATATTTTATGAGGGAAACCCCAAAAAGTGAGGGCCCCCCTTTACTTGAAATTAAAATTTTTTAAAACCCTTTCCCTCAGTTTTTTTTCGTGCCAAAAAAGAAGGCTTCAGTTTTCCCTATGTTATAAAAGGGTTTGTTGTCTATTTAACCTTTTTTGCTGCAGGACCCCCATTTCCCCAGTTTTAAAAAACATTAGCAAAAATCTTGTGATTTCTTTACCTAAACACAAAACAGAGCCCTGCCCCATCGCTTTAAAAGTGGGGATTTTTGCACTTGCCTGTTGGGCCCATATATTGAAAAAAAACAAAAAGAATAAAAGGGGAAACCCGGATACTACCTTGGGGAATCCACAGGGTTATGGGCAGGGGTTCTGATTCTTTTTTGTTGATTTTGCTATTTGGGGTCCCCTTTGTTGCTAAGGTAGGACTTAAAACCGTCTACAAGCCCCTATACCGATAGCTTGAATTTAATTACAAAATATATTTTTTGGTTGACAGTATCGAAGGCCCTTTTGCGGGGTTAAAGGTTACCTTTACCTATGAGGTTCCTCTTGACATTTTCATTTTCCCCAGGAAACCTTTCAAATTAAAAAGGGGAGGGTGGGTTGGGAAGTGGGACCTTTTTAAAGCCCGTTTGATAGCTATGGAGAATGTTTTTTTGTCTTTTAAAATTTAAAATAACTACTTGAGAATAAAACCGACCTCTCTAGAATTTTAATATTATTTGGGGATATTTAACGGGCCCTAAGTTGCTTACATCTGACCTACTATTTTTTTTGAAGATAGAGAAAACTCTGGCCCCCTTTAAAACCCCCCCGGGGTACGGAAATTATTTGGGGGTTTTAAAGATTTTTTTATGTAAGCAATGGGGATTGACAGTTCGGGAAGCACCATCTTTTAGGAACTTAGAGGGGAGGTTAGGGGGGTTTTGGGCTCTTAGTTGGGTTTAAACCTTTTTTAGTTTTTTTTGAATAAAGTCATGAGATACACTTACTATTGACAACTTTTTGGGGGTTTTACCCCTTTATTGGTATAGAATGGTTTGAAACTTATCAGAGTCTGTGTTAAAGGGGGTTTTTGATACAGCGGGTAGTTTACTTACTAGTTTTTGTTTGCAACAGATTGTATTCAAAACCCAATTTCCCCCTTAGAATTTCGGGGGAAATACCTCATTATCGATATGAGTACTATTTTTAGACCTTCTCGGGCCCTTATGTTTACCTCACAGCGTGCAGCGTCCCTCTTTGGGTGTTTCCGGGTTTTTTCCCCGTGTTTTTCAGGGTCGCTCTTACGAAACTAAACTTTAAATTTGGGGTTGCCATCAATCCTATACGAACACCCCTCTAGGGGGGGCCTTTTGGAACCAATTTTGGGCCCAAAAAAACATTATATACCAAAGTCAAAAAAGGAAAATTTTGTGTGCACTACCTAGCAGAGTTTCCCTGCCAGGGGGGAATCAGGCCTGTGTCCCGTTGGAAAAATATAATTTGACTTTTTTCGTGTCAGGGGAAAGAAAGTCCCCCTGTAACATTGAGTAAAAACATAGTGTATATTGTATACTACAGTACCCCCCCTGTTATTGATGATAAAGGCAAAAAGTGTAATTTGAAAAACATGGAATTTGAAAAAGAAGTTTTTAAGCCATAGAGGCAGGTGCCAAATTTGCCAGAATCTTCCCCACAGTGGTCAGTTGTTTTAAAAAATTTCCTGGTTTTGCTAGTGTACTCGCTTTAAATCGGTGATCCCATTTAAAATAGCAAAAATAAATGTTGAAATTTAAAAACAAACCCAAAGTTATTATAATGGATTTTGTGGAGTGGAGTGACTTTCATTAGTTTTCTTTTTTTCTTAAAATACCAAAAAATACTGTGAATTTTAATTTAAAACCTGTATTTAAACCAGGGGTCGCAATATCCCACAACAAAAAATTTAAAATTTACACAAAAAAGGGGCCCTTCCTCCAAAATTTCCCCCAGTCAACTAAAATGATAATAAAGAAATTTATTGTGGTGGAGAGGGAAAAAAAAATAAAAAAAGTAGATACACCCGATTGAAAAAACAGGGTTCGGGTTTCGACCTTTTCGTCATTGTAAAGTTGCCAGCAGTCACCTGGTTTTTTTCAAAATGAAAGTTTTTATTTTTTGTATCAACCCAAATCACATATTCCCCGGGAGTTTAAATTTTCTAGTAGACCCTTTTCATGTTTTTGCTCAATTCATCGCCCCAGTATTTTTTAAAAAATAAGGGGGACCCACGGACAAATAAAAATCGACGGGTCCGAACCCGGGGACGGCCCCGAACCCCCTTGCCCGGGTCCAAACCCCCTTTAAAGGGTTTCAAAGGGTTTTTGTTGGGACAATAAAGCGTTTTTAAAAAGCGGATGGGGTTGTAGGCCCCCTTTTTGGAAAAACACAAACTTTAAATATAAATCAAAAAAGTGCACGGTAAGCGGCCAATATACAAAAACAGTTGGGAAACAGAAATACAAATACCCTAGGCTTTTTTTTTAAGGAGGTTATTATAAAAATATTCAAGAGGTTGCTAAAAAAAATTGCAGTAAATAAACCTTTCCCAAATCATTATGAAGCTTTGCGTAGTTGTGGTCAGTCAAACAAACGGGTTTCCACAGGGGAAAAAATTGTAATTTTTGGGGAAATTTGGGTATCCCCCCCCTTGTTCAAAATACAAGAACTTTGCTACAAGGGAGTTTAAAAACAGGGAAGTGTTTTTGGGTATGCCCAAATGAGATAAATCTGTGGACCAAAATCACAAGGGTATTAAAAAAAAGGGTAAAACAAAGCTTTCTTTTATAGAAAACCCGGAACTTTTTACAACAGTGGGGGAAAAATAAAAAGTCCGGGGTTTAAGGGAAATGCCCTTGATACTGGCCATGTAGTCAAAAAACTTAAAGCTGGGGGGTGAAGTCCTGGGAGTCCCGTAAATGTGGGGGCTGATTAGTGCTGGGCCTGGGAGACAGTAATGGGGAAGCGGGGGGTGCTTTTCCTGGGAGACAGTAATGGTGAAGCGGGATGCGTCCTGGGAGGAAAAGTAATTTGGGGAAGGGAAGGGGTGTCCTGGGAGACCCGTAATGGTGAAGCCCGGGGGGTGCTGTCCTGGGAAATTTTTGGTGAACGGGAGGTTTTCCTGGGGAAAGTAAAAAGGTGAAGCTGGAGGGGCTGTCCCGGGGACAGTAAAATTTTGAAGCTGGAGGTGCTGGGCCGGGAGACCGTAATGGGGAAGCTGGAGATTTTTTTCCAGGTATCGGGGAATTTTTACGCAGGAAAAGGGAAAACATATAAATGGGCCTCATAGGGAAAAAAGGGGCCCTAGTAGGGAAACAAGTGTAGTCAAAAAAAAATAAAAACCCAAAATTTGCAAAAAAGAAAATACCCGCAGGGAAAAAGCAAACAAGAAGGGGCTCCACTTTGCAATAGGAGGATTTATTTCCAAAAACAACTGGTGGGAGCCCATTGTTGGGGTAGGGAGGGGGGGTTTTAAAAATAAACAGGGAAACATTCACCAACAGGGAATACAGTCACGAAACCCCAAAGGGAAAAGGAAACCCAAGCCTCGTGACCATACTTACACTTGGATTTCTGCAGGATGGGTCTGGAAAAAAAAACGGGGAAGTGCAACTATGACCACCCTAGAAAAATCCATGCCCCCCATGACAACAAAAAGGGAAAATCCCTTTCCCGTAACTTTTTCACCCCCGAACTGAGTACCCTTTTCAGTTTCAGGAAAGACGGGGCTATAACCCTTTAAAATTTCCAGGCATAAACCAAACTAAAGGGGGGGCAAAAAGATTCAAAACTTAGGCCAGGGGGAAAAACCCGGGTAGCCACAGCCCCTCAAGAGGGGGAGGATTTTTAGTGCCAGGGAAAGGAAAAAAAAATGGCAGGGGAAATGGCAGGGAAAACGACACCAAACCCTTTATTCCTGGAGTGGAACCAAAAGTCGATGGGCCCCCACCCCCAAAAAAAACAGATACAGATTACTAATGCCGGAAAAAAAATCCCCCCCCCCCAAATACCAAAAATACCAACCCGTCCGTTTAAAATTCCTTTTTTTTGCAAATATACAGGGTTCCCAAAGCCAGCAACAAACAAAAATACCTTTTATCCATGGACTGCTTCAAAAGGCCAAAAGGGAATGTTCCCGGCCCTTTTACTGGACCCACATAAAGGATCCACTTGGACAAAAGAAATTTTGGATCCCAGGTTACAACCTATACGATTTTGGGCAAAAGTTGGGAAAAGGCAAAAAAGGGGGGGGGGTTGGCCTATACATTGCAGAGTCATTGTTTGCACAAAAAACTTTAAAGGCTCAAATGTTTTAGTGGAAGTTTTAGCATAAAAGGTCGAGAACCAAAACCTAGTTTATTGTGGTTTGTCTACAAGCCTCCGGGGCAAACCCTCCCAGCAATTCCAGGGAAAAGCCTTTTTTAAAAAAATTGGGCCACTGTCTGGAAAATTTTTTCCAGCTCCTTTCCCCCCCCAAATTTGCTCCCGGGGGATTTCCCAAAATTTTGGGCACCCCCAAAAGGGGAATAAGCAAATAAATTGTTGCAGAAAAAAACACCAGGGGCGGGAGCTCTGAGAAAAATCAACCCACCCCGAGCTTTTTTAAAAAAATCTGCACAAAATTCAATTTAAAACCAAACAAATAATAGGGCCCACTAGACTGGAGGGAAAACACTAAAAACCCATCTTCCCCTAACCCCCGTGATTTTGATAAAAAAATGTCACCATATCAAAAAAAAATAAACCTATCCCCAACATAATTTGAAGGGTTCCCGACATGTAAAGCGTGGAGCCCCAAACCGCTAAAGAACTATCACGAAAGGGGGCAATTCACCAAATTCCCAAATTTTAATAAAAAAAACATAAAGTGGGGCCCCGTAAACCAAGTCCTAACCCCATATAAGCTGGGAAAATTACTAAGAAAAAAACAGACCCCAAAATTTTTGCCTGAAAAAGATTAAAACCCGGGGGCAAATCGATGTATGCCAAAAAGGGGGGGTTTTTCCTCTAAGAAAAAGGAGGAGTTTGATGGGAAAATAGAAAAAAAACGGCGCTCCCTTTAAAAGGCGAAAGGGGAAAAAAAAAAAACAGAGCGGGTTTAAAAAAGGTCCCAAAAATTTTTCTGAAAAGCGTAGGGGGAAAAACTGGTCAGAGAAATAGCAAGCATCGAACCCTTTAAACTAAAAGAAACCTTTTGGGGGTCAGGAATCGCAGGAAGAACTAAAAAGCCAAAATGAAATCGGAAAAAAAAACCCAAAGTATTTTTTCTCCATGGCCCAAAACAAAAAAAAGAAAAAAGTTTCCGATTGGGCCCCCACTTAAACAAGATGGGTCCAAAACAGATGACCGCAAGGGAAAAGAAATTTAGAACCCCAAATCCCCCCCAAAATGACTCAGTTTTTAGAAGTCGCTAACCAACTGAGAGTTTTTAAAATTCAAAATGAAAATTTTTTTTGAAGAGCCCCCCAAAATTTGAATAAACAGGCCTAATCCATGGGTTTTCCTGACGCCCCCAAAGGGCCCTTTGAACAGGCCACAAAAGACATTTCCCATGCCCTTTCCCCAGGGCCAGACTCATGGACCCCTGTGTTCCTCAAGAACTGCAAAAGCCCCCAAACCCGGCCTTTTCCCTCCCCATGGAGGGGAGCAGGCCCCGGGGGGCCCTCCCCCCCGAAAATAAAAACAACAAAAAAGCCCCACTCCAAAAGGGGGGAGTTTAAAACCCAAAAGCAAAAAACAAAAAGACCAAATAGCACTAACATTCCCATATCCCAAAAAATCTTTGAAAGGGCCAAAGAAGCAAGAAAACACCACCCCTTTAAAAACCCCTCAGTTTTCACAACCCCCGGGAAAAATGGGTTTAAAACAAAGGGGCTCCTGTCGGTTTTCAAAATATTGGAACACTACACAAGGTCCTAAATTCACTAGAAAACAAAAAAAAATGCCGATGTAATATATCCCGACTTTGCAAAAGCCTTCCCCAAGTGGGGGAACCATGGCGAAAAAGCGCACCCAAAAGCGTGCAAAGGAATAACAGGAAAAAATCGGTCGATGGATCTATAAAATTTTCCCCACTAACAGAACCCCAGAGATAGGGCGCAAAAAGAGTTAAATTCCGAGGCAGTACGGTTTTAAAAGCTCGTTTTCCCCAAGGGACAGAACTCGCTCCCCCTCTTGTTCCTCAACCCCATATCCGCATAGACCAAAAGGAAAGTCAGCCACAAACCCCGTGGGCTTTCCTTTTCAGATGGGCACCCCAATCTGCCTGACAGGTCTTCCCTTGCAAGACACGCAAGGGTCCAGGGGGACATCAACCAAATTTTTTCAGTGGGCGCAGAAAACAAATATGGGGTTCAACGATAGAAAAATTTTAATTACTCCGAAAGGTAAACATGAGGGAAAATTAAAAACTTCACAAGTAAAAAAAAAATTCTGGCCACAAAATAAGCGAAACAACCCCCAAAGTCAAAGCCTGGGAGTGAACATTTTCGGGGAACTTACCTTTAAGGACCATAAAAATTTGTAAACAAAGCATCCGCTAGAAAAATGACAGGATGGGATAATTTGGAACTTCAAAACTAGGGAGGCCAAAAAACCCCGATTTACACTCTTTTAGGCCTTGTTCTATCTTGCTGGGAAAAATTAAATGCACCCCCTAACAGCAACCCTTTTTTAAAGGCAGGTGAAAATTGTTTGACCCAGAAAAAAGTACAGAGAACTTTCCCGCGCCATAACGGAGATTAAAAAACCCCCAATTACTGGGGGGCGTTTAGGGTTTCCCAAACCCGTATTTCCCCGGAACCAGGAGGGAGAAAATACATGAAATTTTATACACCGGGGAAAAACCTAGAGGGACTAGGGCCGAAATTTTCCCCACAAAACACTCACTACGAAAGCAAAAGAACTTGG
This sequence comes from Cherax quadricarinatus, assembly GCF_026875155.1. Lineage (NCBI taxonomy): Eukaryota > Metazoa > Arthropoda > Malacostraca > Decapoda > Parastacidae > Cherax > Cherax quadricarinatus. The sequence continues at coordinate 42,405,262 of NC_069430.1, forward strand.
CGACCCCATGCACCCCCCCCCCAATGAAAAGCAGGGGTGTCCTAGCACGTTAAGAGACCCCTTTCAATAAGTGTCAGGGCCCGAGATGTTCAACCCGACCTCCCCAGCACACATAAGGGGGGAAATTTCCAAAAAGACCCCTGGGAAATCTTAAGCTGGCACTGGACAAGCACCTAAAATCATTTTCCCGACCCCAGCCCGGGGGTGGGGGCCGTACGTAGGGTTTTCGTGCAGCCAGCAAAACCCGCCTGGGGTTTATCAGGGTCTGATCCACCAAAGGGGGCCCGGTCACAGGCCCGGGCCAGGGGGGGTTGGGCCCCCGGAACTCTCTCCAGGTAAACTCCAGGTATACCCCCAATGTTTTTGTTGTTGCCCCAAGGCCCTTTTTGGGGTTAAAGCTTTATACCTTCAATTTTTGAGCAGTTTGGCTTTGCCTTTGCTCCTTTTTTTAAGTCCCCTGGACCCGTTCCTCACCCTTTGGAAAATTTACTTTTGTGCTGCAATTAAACCCTTCCCGTTTTTTGCTTTTTAAAATTTTTTTAGCGCCTTTTGGGCTCCTGAATTTCATAATTTTTTAATATCTCAGCCCTTCATCCGGGTTTAGTTCTTGTTTTAAACCTAACCTCTTTAACGGTGCAATATTATCAAGGGGGGTAGGAAAAATTGTTTTGGGGAAATTTTTTCCCCGGCATCGGGTTTTTCGTTCCCCTGCCCAAATTTTTTTATCTCTGCCAGTCACAATTGTGTAGCCCCATTTACCGGGGTTTCTTTACTGTTTGTTTCTAGTTGACCTCATTTTTATTTTCCCTGTGTTTGGGGCCCATTCCCCACCCTAGTGATTTTTCCCCGGGGCAAATAAATGATGAAAAGGGTCCACTAAGAAACCCGGGTAATGACGCCCCCGACTGACAATGTTCTCAAGCGGTTACAAAGTATGTGGTCAATTAGGGTGGCGAGAACTGGTTTTGGGTCCGGGGTTTGGGGTATTAAAATTTGTTGGTCGAAAAAATTTAAAACCTAGAAAATTTTCTTATAAACCCTTTTTCAATAGCCCCTTATTTTGCGTTTAAAACAGATATTGAAGTCGCCCCGTATTTTTGTCTCGCAATTTTTTTTTCAAATCCCCGGGCAAAGACTCTGGAAAAGTCTTCTAAAACTGGGTTTCCCGGGGGGAGGAGTGCGCTAACTAGTTCCCCCACTAAGATGGGGTTTTTTCTTAGAAAACCGCCCCTTCAAACCATAGAATTTTCCAAATTTTTTTGTTTTTAAATAGGGGCCCTTGGGGGTTTTTAAAACTAAGTCATTTTTAATGTAAAGGGACATACTCCAAACCCCCCTTTCTGTTCCAAACCCAAGCGTTTTAAAATTTTTAACCATCTTTTTTTGACCCGTCGGTCAGTCACCGTATCATCCAACCCAAAATTCAGAGATGGGGGATAAACTGCCGCCCTAAAATTTTTAACCCAAACCCCAATCTTTCCCCAATTTTTGGAAAAAGTGATCCTTTCATTGACAAAGAATAAAGGTTTAAGGCCTGTTTTCAAAAAAACAATAACACAAATTTTCACTTTGTCCTATATGGCAAGATGAGCGTTTTCTATTTAAGCCCAAAATCGAAAAATATTCGGCACGACATATATTTATAAAAATTGCAAAATTTTTGGGTTAAATAGCAAACGCTCTTCTTGCCGGGGTTTGGGGAAGGGAAAAAAATTTTTGGGAAAGCAGTAATTTCCCAAAAAACATTTGACCCCCCAAAGGAAAAAAATATATTTTATTGGGGGTTTTTTATTAAAAAATTTTATAAACTTACAAAAAAAATATTTTAGTTGGATTTTGGGCCCAGATTAAAAATTTCCCTTTTTTTTTAATTTAAAGGGTTTGGGAATTTTTCTGAGGTTCTTTTGGTTTCAAAAAACCCCCAAAATTTTTTTATTAAAAATAAAAGAAAAAAAATAAGAAAAAAATTTTAAAAAGAGTTCCCTTTCTAAGTGGGCCCCTTTTACCTTTTTCGGCACCCCCCCTACATACTCATATAAAGCACACACAAACGTGGGTCCCAAAAAAAAGAATTTTGATTACCCCCGGTTTTATTTTGAATTTTGGGTTTTCTTTAATAAAAAATAAATAAATTTTGTTTTTTTTTGTTGATTTTTGTGAAAAATTTTCCCCAAAGGTTTCAAAATTTTTTTTCTTTTTAAAAGAATCGTTTTGAATTTTAGGAAACAGTTGCCACCCTTTTTTTATCCCAAATAAATAAAACAGGGATTGAAGTCAAATCTGCATTTTACACCTGGGGATACTCAACCCCCTAGGGGTGTATACCCTCTTAAATGTAAAAATATTTTTATTTTCACAGCCCAATTGTTTACACGAGTTAATTTAATTATTTTTAAGGTTAAAATTTTTTAACTGACAAAAATTTTAATTTTTGTACCGGAGCGGAAAATCTTCGCTAAACGGAAGAAGCGGAAAGGCCCCAAATTTAAATTTTTGATGAGACCACCCGTGCAGAAGGCGGGAGCAGCGACCACCACGATTATCACGTCTTTCAGCAGGGCCCAAACTAAACCCTCAGCAGCACTAGCCCCCAGCAAGCTTTAGCAGCAAGAAACAAACGGAAATATGAAGGAATCAACAGCAGGAGCAGATTTTTGGGGAAGGGACTTAAAGGTTTTATAGCAAGATAAAAAATAGAAAAATGTTTTTGGGTTGGGTGCCCTCCTGTAAAAAAAAAAGATAAATAAGAATATTAGCAGTAAAAATATTTTTCTTTTTTCTCTTATTTAGTGGGAACAAACACACTGAGTTGGGGATAAAGGGGATTAAAAAAAAAGTCGATTCCTCTTGTTTAATGCACCCTTGAAAGTTTGGTCTTCACAAACTATTTTTTATGGAAGCTTTTATAGAAACCCCGGGTTTTTAGACAACCTTGATTTGGGATAACAAAAGAAATATATTTTACTTAGGGCATGTTTAATTTTTTGAAACAGAAGTAAATACCTATGGCGGTAATTGAAATTCCATTGTGTTCTAGCCAGACATTCCTCAATCACGTGAAACGATGTAGATGAGCAGGAAGGTAATCCTTGTGGTATTGTAGATATTCTGAGACTGAATAGTCTAGGTGGATGTCTTGTGTGGAAGAGTGAACGGACTGTTTAATGTGTTGCTATAAAAGTTGGAATACAATACAATACAAACTTTATTTCTTTGCATTTCGGGCAGACATTGTAGAGGGATGATACTTGGTGACCTGTAAGCGGGAAGAAAAGTAGATGGCAAAAGACCCCTTCACTATCAACTTAATTAATGCCGAGAACAAACTACAGTCTGTGGGTATGAAGACAATTTGGCGAACAAGCTTTTATTAGGAAACAACTATCTCTGGCTCAAGATTGAGCTTTTATCAAATAATGACTTGATAAAATTTAACCTTAAATGAAATGTAGTCCTAGTATTACGCCTGTACATCCGACTTCAACCTTGTTAGTAAGCCATGTGGAGAGATGAATTTTTGTGTGAAATTATTTGCGTGAATGAATGGGTGTTAAAGTGCAAACAAAAGCATAACCAAGTCCTTGTTGGAAGTAGGGCATACTGTAGGTGTTATGTATACTGGGAACACTTGATGGAAGTATACTCGAAACTGCGTATTGGAGACTGGTGTGGAGTGAGGAGGGAGGTCTGAAAGCAAACACGCTCAGAAGTAATGGATGTGGCATGGCTGACAGAACCAAAAGTAAGAGTAGGACTTGTGTGGTGCATCAGTTAGACCAGCGATGCCCCAACAGGAGCAGTTCCTGAGGAACCGGGCATCAAGCATCACCATGGTGAAGACGCCGTGGCAGGCAGCTCTCGAGACTGGATGTGCAGCTGATGCCTTCCAAGAAAGGGAACAAAGGATACAGGTACACTACGCACGAATACAAATGCAGATACACTAATAAATGCACGCACACTCATGCACGCTTACATATTAGCATGCGCATACGCATCTGCCCTTTTTATACATGACACATACAGCATCTGAAACTAGACTTTCTGCAGGATCAACTTGGTGAGTACATATACACACCACAGTGCACTCACAGCACCCTGCTGTTTGTCAATGTATGCTCCAAACTTGCTGTGTGCTGCACAAACTGCTCATCCTTTGAAAAGGTTTCTCTCATGGGAAACCAGTTCAATCAATTAATTATTGATTTGCTATGTGGCAATATAGCTATAAATATTTTTGTAAATATTTTTTCCAGGTAATTTTTTTTTACCAAGCATGTTGTAATTGCTGAAAACATAACCCAAATATAATTATTAAAAAACTCATTATCATTATTTTTTATATAAATAGAGATGACATTTACATAAACTTGATAGTGATAAAACCTACTTGAAGGAAAACTATGAATATTTACAATAAAGTACTGTATATTAGCGAGTATAATCGTGTGGTGTGCTGGATATAAGCCATGACAGACGGTCTCGATCATCAGGTTTCCTAGTTAATGAGAAATTGTAACATTTTTGCTATGTTAACTACGGTAATAACTTCCTTACTACAGTATCGACCTTCCATGCCTCCTGCAGGTAATATCACTGCTCTCCCTGGTTACGGAAGCTGAATATAATTTTGATATGAAATAAATTTATTAACCAAAATAATATTCATATAGACACAAATTAATGTTGGGGTTTTTCTGTTCTTATGTCTATAGTGACATCTTTCTTCTGTGTTCTATAAGTCTTAGCATAATTTACAGTTTAATCTGGATACACTAAAGTCACTCTTTTATTGGTCAAAATGGGAATTATATCAGATAATTCCACCTAGACAAGCTACTAGAAGACTTATTTCTACGTAGATCATATACAAACATTTGACCAACAGGCACTCAGTTTCGTAACCAATAAGAATATTCCTGCCTGTGACGAAAATCACAAATGATGGAACTTCTTTATATACCATGATTTCTTAGTAAAGTTGAAATAATGTTTGAACCCCCAAGGAGCTCTGAGATCTCTACAACACACAGTAATACATCTCAGTCACATACACTGGCTGGCAAGGAGTTTTCGATATGGTCAGACATTTGAAAAGTCTAGAAATTTTTCTAAACATTTTTACCTTCTAATACTATGATTTAAGTGAAATAATATCCTTGTTTATGTACAAATGATGGAGCATTGAACCCCTACACTACGATTTCTTCAGTGTTTTATATTTATTATTACAACCAAAAGTAAGCACCAGTCCTACTTATATGCACAGGGGTCCTCATCAACAAAATGCACGTAGCTGTGTTGTCTTTGCCAAATACAACTTCGACAACAAGAACATCAATTGGGACCAGGTGAACCATGTATTAAATGAAACATGTTGGGAAGATATCTTAAATAACATGGATCCAAACATAGTGCTTTGAAAAGATCAACTTCCTGGCAGCTGAAGTATGTTCAAGGCATATTCCTTTAAGAAAGAAGAGAGGAAGTGAACTGCAGAGAGACAGACGTTCCCTCTACAGAAGACGACGAAGAATCACTGAGCTCCTCAAGAATACTAGAGTATTTGATACACGGAAGGAAGCACTGATCAGGGAAGTGGAAAGTATCGACAGGAGAGACAGGAGGAGCTAAAAGCGATTAGTGAAATTGAAAGAAATTCGAAATATTTCTTTTCATATGCCAAAAAGAAGGCAAAAAGAAGACAAGATGGGACTTACATAGATGACAAGAAAGAAATGAATGAGATACTGAAATCCCAATACGACTCTGTGTTTAGCGAGCCACTGATCAGTCTAAAGATCGACAATCCAAACGGTTTTTACATGAGTGAGCCTCAAAACTCCATCAATGTATGCCAGATTTCCGACATTACCCTAATTCTAATAGACGTTGAGAAAGCCATTGCAAACATGCCCATGCACTTACCCCCAGGCCCAGACTCGTGGAACTCTGTGTTCATTGAGAACTGCAAGAAACCCCTTTCACGTGCCCTAAGTATACTATGGAGAAGGAGCTTAGACATGGGTGAAATTCCAATCACTAAAAACAACGGATATAACCCCACTCCACAATGGTGGCAGCAAAGCATTAGCTAAGGACTATAGACCAATAGCTCTAACGCCCCACATCATAAAAATCTTTGAGTGCTACGAAGCACGATTGCAAACCACTTGGATTCCTAAAAACTGCACAGTCCAGGGCAACATGGGTTCAGACCAGTTACTCCTGCCTCTCACAACTACTGGATCACAATAATATGGTCTTGGATGCACTGGAAGAAAAACAGAATGCAGATATAATATACACAGACTTGGCAAAAGTCTTTGACAAGTGCGATCATGGTGTAATAGTGCACAAAATACGTGTTAAAGGAAGAACTGGGAAAGTGCGGAGATGGATATTCAACTTTCTAATCAATCGAACACAGTAGTAGTGGTAAACAGTGTTAAATCGGAAGCTGGCATTGTGAAAAGCTCTGTTCCACAAGGCACAGTACTCGCCACCATCCTGTTCCTCATCTTCATATCAGACGTATGTAATCCATAGCAAAGTGTCATCCTTTGGAGACGATACCAGGATCTGCATGAGACTGTCATCTATTGAGGACACGGTTAACCTCCAAGAAGATATAAGCCAAGTTTTTCAATGGGCAACGGAAAACAATATGATGTTCAGTGAAGACCAATTCCAACTACTCCGTTATGGAAAACTGGAGGAGATAATAACTAGAACTGAGTATACTACAATAGAGTGAGAAAATAATGTGAGGGACCTGGGAGTGGTAATGTCTGAGGATCTCACTCTCAAGGATCATAACAGTGTCACGATCACAACTGCAAAGAAAATGACAGGATGGATAATGAGCACATTCAGAACAAGAAATGTCAAGCCAGTGATGATCCTTTTCAAATCACTTCTCTCTACCTGACCAGCCGGGCTGTGGCTCGTACGTTGAATTGCGTGCAGCCAGCAGTAACACCTGGTTGATCAGGCTCTGATCCACCAGGAGGCCTGGTCACAGACCAGGCCGCAGGGGCGTTGACCCCCGGAACTCTCTCCAGGTAAACTCCAGGTCTAGGCTGGAATACTGCTGTACATTAACTAATCCATTCAAAGCAAGTGAAACTGCAGATCTAGAGAGTGTACAGAGAACCTTTACTGCACATATAAGTTCCATCAAACACCTCAACTACTGGGAACGCTTGGAAGCACTTGACTTGTATTCGCTGGAATGCAGGCGAATGTGTTACATCATAATCTACACTTGGAAAATCCTAGAAGGAATGGTCCCTAATCTGCACACAGAAATCACTCCCTACGAAAGTAAAAGACTGGCAGGCGGTGCAAAATACCCCCAGTGAAAAGTATGGGAGTCATTGGTACACTAAGAGAAAATACTAAGTGTCCGGGGCCTAAGACTGTTCAACAGCCTCCCACCATGCATAAGGAGAATTACCAATAGGTCCCTGGCTGCCCTCAAGAGGCAGCTGGACAGATACTTAGTCGGTGCCAAATCAGCCAGGCTGTGGGTTGTACATTGGACTGTGTGCAGCCAGCAGTAACAGCCTGGTTGATCAGGCCCTGATCCACCAGGAGGCCTGGTCGTGGACCGTGCTGCAGGGGCACTGATTCCAGGAATATCCTCCAGGTACGTAGGTACAAGGATCATACGGTGCTGCAGGGTCTGATGTGCTAAAGATGAAGTCTTCGACTTCATCTTTAGCACATTATGCAAGAGGCAGATTAATAAGGGTGCTGGGGAATGCTAAAGGAAAAATATGATCAAAGTTGGTGTAATAAAGCAGCTGTTGACAAAAAGTCAGAGGAAGTCTGTGTCAAAGGTGGGACTGTCGGCGAGGAGGTCAGATGAAGTACGTTAGGGCGAATACAGTGCCAGAAGTAAATTCTGTTTGCCCGCTGATAGACTGGACAGTCTGTTAAGATATAGTGAACTGACAAGGAAATTTGACAACCCTCGCAGAACGGCGTTGAACCTTTCTCCATGAAATACCCATGTGTAAGACACGTGTGTCCCATATGTAGACGGGAGAGTGTAGTCTCCCCAACATGAGAGCGGGACAGAATAAGGTTAGAATGCAATTTATGGACAAACTCAGACCATTGTTGTTGACATCGGTTGCGAAGGTGTCTAAGAGATTACTGCAAAATAGTCTGAGAATAGAATACCCCTGTATGAAATGAGGTCATGAACAGCTGACCGCGCACCAGAGTCCGCCTGCTCGTTGTCCGGAGCATCCTCATCTCCAGAGACCCCAGCAGAAAACGATGCATGTTTTTACTAGAAGTTTGACACAACCAAAGTTGTATACAAAGAACGATGGGATGAGGAGTCTGAAACAAACTTCCGAGTACCGTCATAGACGCTAAGACGTTGTGTAGTTTTAAAAATAGGTTGGATAAATACATGAGTGGGTGTGGGTGGGTGTGAGTTATGTTGTTTATTGACTAGCTTGTGCTACTAGGTCGGATGCACTGCTCCTCCCGTAAGTGACGTGTCTGACCTCACTAGGTCAAGGCTTAAGCCGGTGGGAGAATTGGAGCTGCCTTGCATAGGCCAGTAGGTCTGTTGCAGTGTTCCTTCTTTCTTATGTTGAGGTAAGAAGGGATGCAAAAGTATAACAGCAATGACAGTTGAATACAACTCGGCTGTGAAAATGTGGTATCTAACAAATGACCTCGTATAACTGTCCAGAAAAACTGCTGCAAACCCGATACTTTGGAAGCATCAGTGTAAACTGCAATTGCATGAGTAAAAGATGGGAAGTGGTTAAGAGAAAGGGAGTGAGAAACTATTAGTAAGTAATTGAGCTTTTGCATGCGAAAGTAGGGAAGAGCAGACACGAATCGTCTGAATTTCCCAAGAGGGTAAAAGAAAAGTGAAATTCTGATGATATTGGAGGATGGGGAGGGGGAGAGGGTAAATGAAAGGAAGGCAAGAAAGTGAAATAAACCACGGTACGGGCGGGGATTGAAGTGGCGAATTCAGTCCCCGCCTGTACTGTGGTTTGCTTGCAATAGTGTCATTACGATTTCGTGAGTCAAGAGAGTGAATATGGAGAGAAAAGGAACATAATAAAGAGGGGTGACGATCAAACGAAGAACTTTTACTGACGTCTGTTACCATCCTATATGTAGAAGGATTGTGAAGGTCACTAGAGCGGATAAAACGAAGACTGTGGTCATCACGCCTATCTTGCTGAAATGGAACACTCGCCTCTGGATATAGACTCTCAGCCGGGGAGGGACGAAGAGCACCCAGACACAAATTCAAACCTTGATGATGAATGGGATGAAGTGTAGTTTTGTATATATAGCAAATAAAATACACTGAAGGACGGTTCGGACAATTTTCTAAAGTTTATATTTCGGTCATAAAAAGCTTCATTTGAACATTTGCTCAAGATAAATGCATAGATTCTTTGAAATACAAACTCATAACCTACTATAGGCTCCCTAATGAGCTAAATAAATTTTGGAGTTAACTAGGCACTGAGGAAAACTTGGTCTGTTAACTACGTAGGTACCTGATGATGGGTAATTTTAAAAGTCTGAAGATTCACCCTGAATGATAACACTGAGAAGGAAGTACGTGGCTTTGAGGTCAACAGTGTACACTATTTTAACTGCAGAATTACCAGAGTAGATTTCGAGTCTATAATTCGGAAGAAACCTGGTTTTGGATGAAGAGAGACAGTGTGTCTAGAGCTTTTGATAAATAATATTCTGCAGCAGTCTGTGTTGCAAAACATGGTATAATGAACACTGCACACTATAATGGCACTCCAATATTTATTCATTGTTTGATTTCAAATAAACAAAATGTGGACAAAAATTTGGATTAAATATTAAAGGAGCGTAAATATTAATCGCAAATTTAAAAACTAATATAGTCGAGCCTTGACGCAAGACAACTAGATATACGACTTTAACATAGGATGTGGGTTAGCACTTTATGATTATAACAATAATAATCATAGGATGTGGATGTTGGCTTTATTAGTGGAAGTCGCACTTAATTAGGTAATAACGGATCCATTGTGTAAGTTGCATAAGTGGACTTTACTAGTTCGTTGAGCGCTTTTATTTGTCGTTGCATATCCCTTATAATCTGTGTATATATCTTTGCTCTTGTTTTTTTCACTGCCTCTCACTGCCCAGCAGTTCTCGCCTGACATTTAATGTATTTTTCCAGTTACTAACACATAGATAATTAAGTAAAATAAAATTGAAATATCCAACGACAGGGGGGAGGGTTTTTTTTGTACCTGTCCATACACACACCACACACACACACACACACACAACAGCACACACAGCACACACATGCACACACACACACACACACACACCACACTGCACAACGTACATACACTGTATTTGCATCAGGGAACAGACGTAAAACAAATTCTCCACAACAACAGCCCAAATTACACACCAAAATTATCAAATAGTAAAGACCGACAATAAAACAGTCACATTGAAGATCACTGACCACTTCCACCTGTTCCAGTGTCAACTGAAATTGTTAAATTTTTTATGACATTATTAGTTGCATCTAAACTAACTACACCCAAATTAACCTTGCAAGGTAAATGTGACTATCAATAAAAAAGCCTGAAATAACATATTCTAGCTGATTGTAAATTTCCTTGATCTCGAGTGTTGCATCATCTAGTTCTGTTAATAGCTGCTACACTCTCTAGCTTTGTAAACTTATTCTGACAGTCACTGTCTGCTTCTACTATTAGTTCTGTGATGTGTTGATCTTCACTAGTCACCGCAGAGAACTTTATCTCTTGGGGATGAAGAGAGCATTCGATCGTTGTTGACTGTTATCAAGATTTGTAACTACGGGGACGGCATCTCGGCTTCCTGAAGATAATCAGAAAATCTTCTCAGTTGCCATCTACTTCATTTTCCAGTTCTGCCGAGAATATGTATCGGGAAACCATTCCAACTAGTCTTATAACTAGTTGGAATGCTACACTCTCATGAGAGCTTTGGGTTACAACTTCAGATGCTGGACGGGTCACATGCCCTGGCTCTCCTATACCTTCCTGTAGTCTGACTCGCCACTGCTACCCTAAGTATTAGCTTACCTCCTGTACAGATAAGATAAGATTTCGTTCGGATTTTTAACCCCGGAGGGTTAGCCACCCAGGATAACCCAAGAAAGTCAGTGCGTCATCGAGGACTGTCTAACTTATTTCCATTGGGGTCCTTAATCTTGGCCCCAGGATGCGACCCACACCAGTCGACTAACACCCAGGTACCTATTGCTGCTAGGTGAACAGGACAATAGGTGTAAGGAAACGTGTCGAAATGTTTCCACCCGCCGGGAATCAAACCCGGGCCCTCCGTGTGTGAAGCGGGAGCTTTAGCCACCAGGCCACCGGGCCACCTCTACTTAACATACCAGAAGGTTAACTGAAGATAAGAGCGATCATCGTCCTTCTTCCCCCCCCCCCCCGAGGTCCGGTTCGAAGCCAAGCCGGCTATTGGATCAAGACTGTTGAAACCAGGCTGTTACTGCTGGCTGCACGCAGTCCAGCGTTTGAACCATAGTCCCCTCAAGGGAAGTTCCTTGACGCTGGTGAGGGGCTCTTCATCTAGTGAACTGGATCTGTGCTCCGGTTCCCTGAATTGAGCCTGAATACCTTCCGTCCCCCCCCCCACCCCACATGCGCTGTATAATCCTACGGGTTTAGCGCTTACCCATAATTATAATACATGTATAATCGAACCACAGTCCGGCTAACCAGAAACTGACTTAAGGAACCTACCAAGTTCCCTCTAGAAACAGGCAGGGATCTGTTGGTAATCCCCTTATATATGAAGGGAGACGGTTAAAAAGCCTTGGTCCCCTTGCACTCATTGTGTTATATCTTTGTGTACTCATTGCACTCCTGCTTTGAGTTATTTTGCACCGATCCTTTTGCAAATTTGGGACGAATCTCTCTCGAATATACCAGCTTTCTCGCCTACATTCCAAGGAGTGCAAGTAGAGGGATTTCAAACGCTTTCAGTAATTTAAATGCTTGACTGAATTTGTACTGCACGTGCAGTGAAGGTTCTCTTCATTCTCTACGTCTACAATTTCCCCATGCCTACAAGTAAGACCTAAAGGGATGATGCCTGTAGTGTGATGAGGCAGAAACAGCCTTACCCATCAGCTGGAGTTATTGTCGACAACTATGCAATCTAGAGGTGGCCCATCTAGTTGATGATGCTAGTTCCTTCCACTTGAGAGGATTACATTGTTCTACATGTTTCCAGTATTAATTCCAGAAATATTTGGTTTGTAAAATAATTTGTCAAAAGTTTTTATTTTGGACAAGTGCACGATTTATAATTATGAAACTGGTCATCTTTTAACTTTGCTAATTATATTGCAAACATATTCACATTAGTACAGCAGGACTGTGTTATATAATCAAATTCTATAAATTCCTGGAAAATATATATCTATTGCATAAGAACTAATTGTAATTTTGCTATTTCAGATCAGTAGCCCTCACATTGGAGGTCCAATAGCTGCACCAGGTGAGATGCCGCTTAAGTTACTATGCACGAATGTAGATCTGTTGTAGAAAACCTCCTTTTTCTTCATAGTTTATGTATGAATTTCGAAATTGCTTCAGGACCAATATTACAAGTATAAACTACAAGATGTTGATATAACATAAAGAATTTGATATGATAGCTATCCCTCGAGATAGGCTGATCATAAGAGGAAATACATTCCGTAGTTAATCTGTGTCTTCCATGAAGTCTGCCTAACAGCTCAGATGACCTATGAGCTGCAACAATCCTCACCATCCTTACAGTGCAGATAATGAATGTGGAAGAACAAACCTTCATCTGAAGGACAGTGTGAGAATAATTCCAGTCGAAGGTCATCTTGAACTGGGCTGCTGCACACATTATTGCAAGATAGTGATCGAATGATAACGGGAATGTCTTCCGAATATATGAATCAAATTCTCTACTAAATCTGACATCACAATTACATGCACTGCAACATATCTGACATTCCATTCAGATTACCCTCACTACTGTCAATACTGACAGTCACAGATTACCTCCTGCAACATACTGACATCACAGATTAACCTCTTGCAACATATGACATCACGATTACCTTCTGCAACATACTGACATCACAGATTACCTCTGCAAATTACTTAATCACAGATTCCCTCTACTGCAACATATGACAATCACAGATTACCCTCCTACTGCAACATGACATAACAGATACTCCTACTGCAACATACTGACATCACAGATTACCCCTACTGAACATACTGATCCATAAGATCCCGCAACATACTGACATCACAGATACCTCCTACTGCACATACTGACTCCAGATTACCCTCCTACTGCACTACTGACTCACAGATTACCCTCCACTGCAACATACTGACCTCACATTACCTCTACTGCACATACTGACCTAAGAATCCCTCTAGCAACATACTGATACAGATACCCTCCTACTGCAAATACTGACCTCAAAGATTCCTCCTACTGAACATACTGACCTCACAGATTACCCTCCTACTGCAACATACTGACATCACAGATTACCTCCTATCTGCAACAATACTGACATCACAGATTACTTCCTACGCAACATAACTGACATCACAGATTACCCTCCTACTGCAACATACTGACATCACAGATTACCCTCCTACTGCAACATACTGACATCACAGATTACCCTCCTACTGCAACATACTGACATCACAGATTACCCTCCTACTGCAACATACTGACATCACAGATTACCCTCCTACTGCAACATACTGACATCACAGATTACCCTCCTACTGCAACATACTGACATCACAGATTACCCTCCTACTGCAACATACTGACATCACAGATTACCCTCCTACTGCAACATACTGACATCACAGATTACCCTCCTACTGCAACATACTGACATCACAGATTACCCTCCTACTGCAACATACTGACACTCACAGATTACCCTCCTACTGCAACATACTGACTCACAGATTACCCTCCTACTGCAACATACTGACCTCACAGATTACCCTCCTACTGCAACATACTGACCTCACAGATTACCCTCCTACTGCAACATACTGACATCACAGATTACCCTCCTACTGCAACATACTGACATCACAGATTACCCTCCTACTGCAACATACTGACATCACAGATTACCCTCCTACTGCAACATACTGACATCACAGATTACCCTCCTACTGCAACATACTGACCTCACAGATTACCCTCCTACTGCAACATACTGACCTCACAGATTACCCTCCTACTGCAACATACTGACATCACAGATTACCCTCCTACTGCAACATACTGACTCACAGATTACCCTCCTACTGCAACATACTGACCTCACAGATTACCCTCCTACTGCAACATACTGACCTCACAGATTACCCTCCTACTGCAACATACTGACATCACAGATTACCCTCCTACTGCAACATACTGACCTCACAGATTACCCTCCTACTGCAACATACTGACATCACAGATTACCCTCCTACTGCAACATACTGACATCACAGATTACCCTCCTACTGCAACATACTGACATCACAGATTACCCTCCTACTGCAACATACTGACATCACAGATTACCCTCCTACTGCAACATACTGACATCACAGATTACCCTCCTACTGCAACATACTGACATCACAGATTACCCTCCTACTGCAACATACTGACATCACAGATTACCCTCCTACTGCAACATACTGACATCACAGATTACCCTCCTACTGCAACATACTGACATCACAGATTACCCTCCTACTGCAACATACTGACATCGCAGATTACCCTCCTACTGCAACATACTGACATCGCAGATTACCCTCCTACTGCAACATACTGACATCGCAGATTACCCTCCTACTGCAACATACTGACATCGCAGATTACCCTCCTACTGCAACATACTGACCTCACAGATTACCCTCCTACTGCAACATACTGACCTCACAGATTACCCTCCTACTGCAACATACTGACCTCACAGATTACCCTCCTACTGCAACATACTGACCTCACAGATTACCCTCCTACTGCAACATACTGACCTCACAGATTACCCTCCTACTGCAACATACTGACCTCACAGATTACCCTCCTACTGCAACATACTGACCTCACAGATTACCCTCCTACTGCAACATACTGACCTCACAGATTACCCTCCTACTGCAACATATTGACCTCACAGATTACCCTCCTACTGCAACATACTGACCTCACAGATTACCCTCCTACTGCAACATACTGACCTCACAGATTACCCTCCTACTGCAACATACTGACCTCACAGATTACCCTCCTACTGCAACATACTGACCTCACAGATTACCCTCCTGCAACATACTGACATCACAGATTACCCTCCTGCAACATACTGACATCACAGATTACCCTCCTACTGCAACATCCCTCACCTCTCCTTCAGAATGCAACACTGCTCCTTCAACCTCTAAGACTCGTCTGGCTAACCGGTTTCTCTGAATCCCTTCAGAAAGTTAACTAGCTCAAGCTTCGACACGCCGAATAAAAACTACTTGTCTCCATGTAATCCTATCTAAGAAGCTCAGTTAAGCCTGCAGGCTTGTGTGAGCTTGTTAGACAGGATTGCATGCAGACAAATGGTTTTTAAAGGACGTGCTGTTGGAGCATGAGCAAGATACCTTTTATGAAAGGATTCAAGGAAAACTGGTGAGCCGAACTTGAGTCCTGGAGGTAAGAGCGGTGCTTGCACTCGGAAGGAGTGGTGGTGGTGGTGATGCTGCAGTCAGAACGGTGATCTGATTGTGATGTCAGTATATTTCTGGAAAGACGACAACTGAGTGAATGTGTATTGTTTTGTATTAGTCACCCCTGCCTTGGTGGGAGACGGTCATTGAAGTAAATTATTATTTATATAATTATTAATTTAATGGCTTCCCCAGAAAAAAAAATGAAAAATACTGCTTGTAAATATTAATGTATGATTCAGTGTTCATGGTAGAATCTAAACTGTTTTATGAATTTTTCAATTACAAAAAAAAAAAATAAATTATGCAAGATTTTTTTATATTTTTAGATATCCAATCATAATGCTGCCACTGTGTTGAAAGACGAACTATTGCCACCAAAAAATTAGTTTGTTTTATAAACAATATATGCTTCAAATTTTATCTATTGGAAAGAAGTATCATTGTAGAGATTCAGTAAATATTATAAAGTTATATTGTGTGGAGTGTTACGGTGTGGTGCATGGCAACCTCCTAGCCTAAACTACCCAACTGTTATTTGTGCATGCTTTGATAATGTGTTTTAAGATTGTTTTTCTCGAAATGTTTATTATTATTATGTTTTGCATGTGATCTGAAAAAATACTGCTTATTTTTAGCATCATAGCATTTTTCTTACCTTAGCCTTCCACTGTCTGTCTACAGGCCCCTTCAACCTCCCAGACCTGACAAAGATCTTGACCCATCCTACTAAGTCAGATTCCTCCACACCTAAATTAGAACCAATATCTCCAAATTTTAAATCCTGGCAAGGGCCACGCCACCATCAGCCAGCATAAACAAAATTATGCCGAGTTACTCCTCCCGCTCTCTTACGCCTACACCTCTCTCCATAACTAACTCTTCCAAGCCTCTTTCAAAAGCTTTCTCACCACCTTGTTTCTCTCCAACTATTTTCTCTCATGTCATTAAAGCTGCTTCAGAATCTCCCAGCAGTGAGACTTTCGCAAGAACAGGGGTTTACTCTCCTAAGTCTACTGTGGGGCCTAACCTTCGGTGTGTTGCTTCAGTCTCTGCTACACCAGCAACTCTAGCATACCCTAAACCTTTTTCTTCTCCGGCAAGTTTTCCTAATGTCATACCTAAGTATAAACCAATAAAGCTTGATCTTATGTCCACTTCTGTTAGTAGCGTCTCTCCAAAACCCTTCAGTCCTTTTCAGCATTCTGCCCCTCCAGCTAAGAATTGTGGCAGTTATTCTAACCCTTTAGTCCTTGATTCTGCAGATCCATCTTTTTCATTTGACCTTGATGCTAAGTCATCGGTCTCTGAAGCCTCGCATGTCCCTAACCCCAAAACTTCCACTTCATCTGCCACTGGACTTGTAGCTCCTTCAGCCCTTCCTTGTCCCAGCCCCTCTGTCTCCTTTTCACAAGTGTCTTCCTCCATTGAGGCTGACGCTTATACAGAGCAGTTGAAACCTGGAACTCCTCCTTTGCATATATTCCCTGATGATATCAAAGCTGTCTCCTTGAACGACGACACGACGAAATCACATGACGAGTCGAGTAGTGAGCAGAACATTCAGAAACTCACGACTAATGAAGCCAGCCAGCAGTATGAAGTGTTTTCACGCGATGCAGCGGTCTACCAACCTTTAACAGATGGCATTGCAGCTTTGGATCTACAGGGGGTTAACCCAGAGGTCAGCAACTCCACTGTATTCGCTGCCTGCAGCAGCAACAGCAGTAGTAGTAATAACAGCAAGGCTAGAAGCAGCAAAAGCAGCACCTGTAAAAAGCAAGGTTAACAACAGCAGCAGCAACAACAAGCACGAGCAAGATTAACAGCACCGGCAGCAACTGGCCAGCACGACCCACCCTCTACCACTCACGCCATTGTCATCTTTCGTAAAAATATTGCATCCTTTAGTTCCTTATCAGAACCATCATTGGCTGTCCCTCTCCATGCTTGTAGTTTTCTTGCATGTAATGCCTCTTTTAATGCATGTTGCTTACCGAGTTTGTAGTGCAATACCTAAACTGTAATAGTGTATCTTCTCCTTCAGCCTCTGAAGAAAAATTAAGTTTCTAAATATGAAAAGCTAGAAGCCGTTCTCTTGACATTTGCTCCTGACTTGTATAAACTCGCGTAAGATCAATACTATGTCCATAGGTTTAGCTTCTTATAATTTACAGCTGCCCAGCCAACTACACAATTTTCAGAAACAAGTAACTTGGCTTATTATCACTAATACAAAAAAAAAAAAAAATATTATTGAAAAAAACACAATAGGCCAAGTTTAACATATACTGTTGTATTAAAATCACTATATCCCTTTGGAAGATTAAATTAAAAGTATTACAATAGCGGTAATTATATCTTTGCAAAATCATTTTCACGTATTAAACCAATTAGTTATTAAAAAAACATGATCCTAAATTTGTCATAAACAAGAATATTGCACTTCTGAGGAGATGAAAGTAGAAAAGGTGAACATTGATGCCAGACGTTCAGAATATTTACCTCCAAGTCAGGAGAAAAAATTGCAGCCGATATCACAGTTATTAAAATAACACCCAACGTGATATACCACAGGAGATACCAAATATAAACAGTTGAATACGAATATGGAAAATATGACGAGGAAGAGTTAAGGAACTTTTTCTGGAAATAGAAGAAAGTTTTAGACATTTATCTATTGCATTTGTTACTATCATTATATATTGTTTTTGTTGGAAACTTGTTTATTGCATTTGTTACTATCAGTATCTAATGCATTTATGTTTAGAATAGGTATGACCTACACCACCAAACTTCTGTTGTAGTCTTCACTTAAAAAAGAACTAAGTGTCTGTGCACACAAGGTAGTCAGAGTGAGCAAAGAATAAAGCTTTATCTAGCAAAATTTCTCATTCGAGGTAAACCTGAAAGATTCTCTGGTGATGACCACAGTCACCGACACCAACAATCTGTACGAAAGCTAACTTTCATCATGTCTGGTAAAATATTAGAACAGATTTTTTCGCACTTTTTTTTTTTTGCCTCTTTAAATTCCTAAAGAATATAGCACTATTCATCAGTTAATAAACTCTTGCTTAAATAAACCCAAAAATAAGGATGTAGCCAAGACACAAAATAAGAAAATTCATTCATGTTTACGATAAGACAAAGAAGCCAGAAGAGTTTGACATCTCCACATACTAACATGTCTATGGATGTTAATCGTAACTCTTTAATAAATAAATTGGACTGTATAGTAAATCAATATCAGTTGGTACGACTGGTTCAAACACCAGTCATAGCACAAAGAAATTGGAGGAAAGATAAAAGGAGAGGAGGAGCGTAGTTGATGAGATGGCTTTATTTAACCTCCAAAAATGCATGATCACAGATTTCCGAGCCCACTAACTCGTTACCTTCACTTTTCCTGCCATCAAAAGGCACCAACCCTCCCACTCCCTCCGCAGGCACCGGAGCTATCTACACCGCCGAGGTGAAGGTTGTACAGCGAGCTTCTCTCCCGCCCACACCCGTCGTGGACAGTAAGTAATCTCTCGTATTTATCAGACTAGACCAAAGGTTGTATTCTCAGGTTATTATTGACATATTTTAAAAAGACAGACAGGCCAACTCTACCTAACATAGGACACAGGTGTATGTTTTCACCTATACTGTGTGGCTCTGAGGCTCCTGGCCTCTTGGCTGTGCTGTAACTTGCCACTTGTTGGGTTTGCTCCATCCTACCCTCGTGGACTCTCACGCACGCGCGCACACATTATTATTATTATAATCAAGGGGGAAGCGCTAAACCCGGAGGATTATACAGCGCCTGAGGGGGGGGGATGTGGAAGGCATTCAGGCTTAATTCGGGGAACTGGAGCACAGATCCAATTCCCTAAATCAAGAGCCCCTCACCAACATCAAGGAACTTTCCTTGAGGGGACGCGCGCACACAGCGAAGAGGCAGGGGCCAGGAGCTATGACTCGATTCCTGCAACCACAGACAGGTAAGTACAAATAGGTAACGTAACTAACACTGGACAAGCACCTAAAGTCGGTTCCTGACCAGCCGGGCTGTGGCTCGTACGTTTGTTTGCGTGCAGCCAGCAGCAACAGCCTGGTTGATCAGGCTCTGATCCACCAGGAGGCCTGGTCACAGACCGGGCCGCGGGGGTGTTGACCCCCGGAACTCTCTCCAGGTAAACTCCAGGTAAACAGAAAATAGGCTGTCTAGCAACAAGTGCCTCTGACAACTGGTAACTAAAATCTATTTTTAAAATTGTATGCACACATATTTGTGGTTGCAGGGGCGGTTTCAACTTGCCATGCTCTATAATTTGCCACTTCCTGAGTTTACTACCTCAGATTCGTGGGTCCTGTCATACCTATCCTTAAAACTGTACATAGCGCCTGCCTTCACTACTTCGTCCAAATTATTCCACTTCCTGTCCACCTTTAGGCTGAAGATATACTTTCTGACATTCCTGTAACTATTATTGTAATCATAACAGAGCTCTAAACCCACAAGGGTCATACAGCGCTGCAGGGTGTCTAGCAACAAGTGCCTCTGACAACTAGTAACTAAAATCTATTTTTAAAATTGTATGCACACATATTTGTGGTTGCAGGGGCGGTTTCAACTTGCCATGCTCTATAATTTGCCACTTCCTGAGTTTACTACCTCAGATTCGTGAGTTAGTAAGGGCAGTGAGTGCTAAAGTATAATCAAAGGTTGTGTAATAAATCTGTTGCTGTCAAAAAGTCAGAGGGAGTCTGTCAAAGGTGGAACGGTCAGTAAGGAGGGAAGATAAAGTAAGGGTGTTATAGCGGTGACGACGTCGAAGGTAAATTATGCGTGTTCGCTGGTAAATAGGATAGTCCGATAGAATATGGCAAACTGAAATTGGAACCTGGAACTGGGCGTCTCTCCATGGGATACCCATGAGCGAGACGTGTGTGTGCCCAATGCGAAGACAGGAGACGGGGAAAGCGTAGTCTCCCAACCACGACACCGATGATAAGTCCAGGATCCTCAACACAGATTGATATAATGCGGCATAACCAAAGTTGCATATGAAGAACTAGGTGATAAGACGAATTAAATTTTTTTTGATAGCCTGCAAAGCACTAAAAGAGTCTCAAACTACAATGAATCTTGAGGTAGACCTGGACGCAATACGTTTAATTGCTATGAGAACTGCACACAGTTCAGCTGTGAAAGGGCTAGCCGAGTCTAATAAATGACCTCGCACGACACTGTCCGGGAACACTGCTACAAACTCAACACCATTAGAGGATTTAGAACCATCACTGTAAATTGCAACGGCATAATGAGACCGGAAGTGAAGAAAAAGGGAGTGAGAAGCAACTGTAGGTACTTGAGCTTTCATGCACAGCAGTGGGGAAGAACACTCAAACTGTCGGATCCTAGAAAAAGGGAAGAGAAAAGTTAGATGTTAGATGAACATATAAGGGGGCAGTTGGAGACACCAAAAGCGAAAAAGATGGAGAGAAAAGGACGGAGTTAACGGGAGGTGAACAAATAATGGACTTCTTCTAACAGCTGCTGGTTTAGCGCTTTCTTTGATTATAATAATACAAACGTCTGTTACCATCCTGTATGTAGAAAGACCGTGACAGTCATCAGAGTGGACAAAATATTGGAGGCAGTGGGAAGTCGCGGACCTACATTTTTGGGACTCTGAAAGTTTTAACTATTATGGGGGCCCCTTCGCAAAAAGCAATGGCTAGCCTACATGATATTTTAGTAACCTTTTAATTTTTATTTTAACTATTTTGTAGTGAATTACACTATTAATATTACTTTTTAAAAACAGTAGACCCAGAATTTTTAAGCAATGTGGACTAAAGTTGCTTCTGGTGCCCCTCCGGGATGAGGGGCTCTGAAGGTTAAGCTTTGTAAATTTCATAGTAGATCCATCCCTGGCAGTGGGCATCATGCCGATTGTTCAAGGATGGAACATTCGCCTCTGCATATAGGCTCTCGACATGGAACAAAAAACACCCTGACATAAACATAATCCCTGATGATGAATGGGATCAAGTTGAGGAAGAGTTACGGGAGAGTCCACAGAATATACTTAGCCACCATAATCTAGTTTCGGTAAGATTAGGGATGAATGAAGTCGGAGTGTTCTACGATACACCCTCCAAGAAAGATGAGCGAGGATTTTAAGGAGGTTCTGCGGCTATGGCAAGTTGCTTTCAGGAAGGTAATGCAAGTCACAGTGTGACACCCCCCCCCCAGAGGAAATGATGAGCATTCATTCAATAAGAGGTGGAGGTAGGGAAGAAACTAGAAATTCAACATCGGGAGAGAGACAAAGAGCAGATTGTATACCACTTGTTGAAATAGATATGGGGTGTATTGTACTGCAGCGAAATGTGAACAAAGATTGACAGTGGTATACCGGTGCGTACAAGAAGTACACTTTCATTATAAGTCCCATCGGAAAAGGATCCGATGAATACAGTAAGATATAGCCCGAGACAGGGCGGATAACAGCAGAGCCCATAATGCTCTGCATACAAGGGGCATGTACACCCAACTACTTTAATTCCTTGTACAACTATGTATCATGTATTCTTTTTTGATTATAATAATAATATGTATCATGTACTGAGTGCAGTTTAAGTTCTTGTAAACAGATGCAAACGGGGGAAGACTGGGAGAGCAATGCCTGAAGCTCACCTCGACTACTCCTGAGGCTTTGAATATTCCACTGTAAGTCACGATTTGCGAATAGAAGTATACTGGCAACTTGAAACAGTAGGTGTCTGCGAACTGGTAGGATTAGTAAAGTCTTCATGTGGAGGTAGCGGAAAATTAAGGAGCGAAGGACTAGAATGCTGTGAAGAAAGGAGTGGTTAGAAGGTTGAGTATGGTATGAAGGAATAGTGGTAGGTGGATCGGTGTCCATCATTGGTTTTGTCTCTTCGATATATTTGGAGATGGTTTCAAGCATTTCAAAAGACTCAGAAGCTGCAGGCAGTGCGATATCCGAGGTAGAAGATGGAGGATAAGTAAAGACTGGAGAGACAATGGAAGTTATCACAGAAGAGGGGAGGGTTATGACAGGTTTGAGGGAGCTTTGGAAAAAACTTGGGAGAGGACAGGAGGGAAAGGAACTGTACGAGGGGAGGATGAACCTCTGCATCAGTAATAGATACAGTAAGAGGTGAAGGACTAGGTGCAGAAATAGGAAAAGGAAAATGTTTGAGAATGATATGTGATTGAGGGGTTATTGGAGATTTGAACTTTGATGTTTTAAACTTTGGAGAAGTAGGAATGCGAGGTGGTAGTGTAGTTGTGGATGGTTGTATAGACAGAGAAAAATGCGAGCGAGAAGATGAAGACGTAAGGACAGTAGGAGTCGACGAGGTAGGTAACTCGGAGTCCAGGGCTGCAAAAGAGTTAGACACAGTGGAAGTTGTGACTACAGGTACCACCGAGGCTGGAGGCTTGTCTAGTAACTCTAGAATTAGAAAGCCATGGAAGTCAAGGTCCCTTGGAGGCAGAGATGGGAGATTGCCATGGTGTAAGAGAAACCTTTCTCTTTGAGACAGTGGATTTCTCGTCCCTTTAAGAAAACCTGGCAAGCTCGAGAATAAGCCGGGTGAGCCTCATTGCAATTAAGGCAAGAGGGAGGTTGGCTGCAAGATACCTTGGTATGGTCAGCAGCACCGGAGATTCTGCCGTAGGGCTGCAATATTTCGCCGGGTGGCTCAAGTGCCAGAAATTTCTACATAATTGCAGTTAGGGATCAATTCCCGTACTTGTAAATGGTGTCCCGCAAATTAAACAGAGGATGGAAGTTCACAGCAGTCAAAAGTTAACCAAGCTATACTGCAGGGAAAGCATCTCTGTCCAAGGGCTGGTAGTATATAAATGTCCGCTTTAAGAACTGGGAGGTCTTGGTGCTCCAGAATGTCCGTATCATACTTCAAGAAATCACGTTGACCTATGGTATGTGGAAGAGCAACAGTTCCACTGCAAGAATGAAGAGGAATGTGTTTATGAATCCTGACAAGAATATTGTCAATGGAGGTAAGAATGGAAAGATCATGAGCCTGTCTAGCATTATGCACTATGACGATGCGAATATCACTCTTAAAAACATGGACTGAGATATTTTGCCCAACATAGCGTAGTAGCGCCTTGCTGATACAATAATCTGAAAGATAGTTGAAGAAGTCGGTTGGACAGCAAAGAACTTAGTCCATTGTGTACCTTGAAATGTAGAGTGCATGGGAAGTGTTGTTCTGGTCGTTTCTGAGTAAAGCAAGAGATAACCAGGACAGTGTCATCATTAATAGTTGTGGTCATTGCACTGTAGAGGTAGAAGCCGGAAGCATGGTCAATGAAGCGCAGAGGTCGAACCTTAGTGCCAGAGGTGAGCAACGAAATATCACCAGAAGTTACTCGGTTCGAGAGGTCTGAAGAATGGTCTAAAGTCGAAGCAGGGTCTTGAGGGGGTGCTGCAGGAGAAAGGGGTCCAGGAAGAGGAATTTCATGGACATCAGTCTCCGTGGTAAGGTTTATTTTTACTTTTCAAAGAAAAAACAAAGGTACATGGAAGGGTACTTCCTAGGAGGAATGAAAGGGATTGAATATCCTCCTCCAGACCCAAGAGAGCCTCATTTCGTCCGGTAGTGCAGCTATGGCATGGAACCTGTCCCCTACCCTCCCTTCACGCAGGTAAACGGACATTCCAGGATAGCAACCTCGCATCTACCGAGCCACCTCGGCAGACAAAAGAGAGGGCGATCGGAAGCCTGCCTCAAGGCATGCCTCCTTCAGCCACCACCTCCCACAACCGACAGGCAGCCTCCAGAGATACATTCGTTACCCGAAGGACATGTAAGCTGCCCTCTGGAACTCCGGAGGGTGGATCGGATGATTCAGATTCCACGGCAAACACCACCACCACCAAGGGCTTCAACAGAATAGGCAGGACAGCAACAACCTTTTCCCAACCCAGGAGCTAGAATTTCGGAGGGGAGGACCCGAGAGGCCAAAAGCAGGAAAGGAAGGAGAGGGGAGGGATGACAAAAGGATGTAGGATGTGAAAAGATGGGGAGGATGGGAAGAATGGGGCAAGGAAGGGAGGAGTGGGTGGTAGTTAGGCTCGGTTGGAGGAAGATCGGAAGGTCCAGTTCTTCAGACCAAAAGCCTCTTCCCCATGACAAGAAAAGCGCTTGAAAAAGATTCCTATGACTAGTATATGTCTTTAACTTCCAGCTGTGTTCACGTGTACCTGTTTCCTGCCTCTCGACCAATAAGTATTCCTGTCCATCTCATCAAGCCCTGAATATTTTACTTTCGTCTGTCCTGTGGGTCTGGTCTGATTGCATACTCTGCACTTTCTCAT
This sequence comes from Cherax quadricarinatus, assembly GCF_026875155.1. NCBI lineage: Eukaryota > Metazoa > Arthropoda > Malacostraca > Decapoda > Parastacidae > Cherax > Cherax quadricarinatus. The sequence goes on from NC_069430.1 coordinate 42,430,451, forward strand.
GCTATTAACATGCCTTATCAGGTGAGGGTTCTATTCAGGTGCTTCATATGGGCTCTGTATGTTGTACAAAAGGCCTTGAATAAAGACGGCGAGATTCCTAAAGGCTAATCCTAGATTTGCCAAAACATTATTATAATCATAAACAAACGCTGAATCTGTAAGGGGTCTTTGCCAAACCAGCATTCATTGCAAAGGTTATTCGGATGTGTGCCTCTGGCGATATACTCGGTACTGTTTTAACCTCTAGGTCTATTTTCCTTTAGTGAGGTGTGCAGCCTCTGTCCCCTGAGTCTATCAATCAATACCATGGGCGGGGCATGAACCCGCGGTCATTGAGTCGTGGTATGCAATCGTGTCACTACAAACCATACCCCCGGCCGGGATTGAACCCGCGGTCATAGTCTCAAAACTCCAGCCCGTCGCGTTAGCCACTAGACCAGCTAGCCACAATAAGATTCATCCAACTAGGTATATTTCTACACCATGTTGACGGCAGTGAAGGGACTTGAGCTAGAGTTCGTCACGGCCACGCTAGCTGGAGATTCGTCTGTAAAAACTTGCATTTGTGGTCACAGAGTTGCCTGTGCTAACTTTCCTATGGTGTAGAAATATACCTAGTTGGATGAATCTTATTGTGGCTAGCTGGTCTAGTGGCTAACGCGACGGGCTGGAGTTTTGAGACTATGACCGCGGGTTCAATCCCGGCCGGGGGTATGGTTTATTTGCAATCGTGTCATTACGATTTCTTAAGTCGTGTCACTACAATTTCGTGAGCCCTGAGTCTATACTCTATTTCTAGTCTTCTTATCTCTTCCACAATTTTCATAATATTGCATTTACTAGGACTGAATTCAAGTAACCACTTATCTAAGCAATCCTGAGGTTTGACCAGGTTCATATGTGGCATTTTTAAATAGCGATACATCTGACTGTCTCTTCTGGTATATCATTCGTACACAACAGATACAGTACTGGTCCTAATACCGATCCTTGGGGAACCCCATTTGTGTAACTTGTTACATACACATTATATCTCGTCTCTGGTAATCACTCCTCCTCATAACTTCTCAAGATCTACTGGAGTGCATTTCTCTGTTGTTCCTGGAAGGTAATTAGATTCACTTCAAGAAGCTTGTGCTAAATCTTTGGATAAAGAGCAACTCAGCCTGAAGATCACTTGCTGAAACAATACTTTAAGGAATGAATATCTTAATTCAATTTCTATATTTCTTTATTAAGCTTCCAGCTCTTCTAAGTTTATTACGTATTAGCTAACGTATTTTTTTGTATGTCCATTGGAGGTGTCTTGATGCCAATGTAAAGCTCTTGTTGGATCAGATCTATAATTACTGGTTTCCCAGGTATTGTATGACCCTTAAGGGTTTACAGTTTCCTCTCAAAATATGGTAATGTATAACGCATTTTTATGGTTAGAGAATAATATCCTGAAATTTTTTCACATGATTTTTATATATATATTCCTTACATGAATACTTTGTGGATGAATTTTATTTTTTTTCTCCAAGTTAAACGTCAACTGCCTTTTGTCTGCCTGTCTCTCGCAAGTTTTTTTCAGCTTAACTTTATAAAAGTATTTGTTTATTTTTGTAGGAATTGATTAATATCAGTTATATTTAAATGTGTAAAAAGAAAACATGCTCTGAAATGTTATTATACTTCAGCTCATTTCAGTGCCAGACTCTGTGTATGATTAAGACATACACAGGGTTCATTTTCAATGGGATTCTTTAATCCTCTTCCCCAGAATGCGACTCACATCAGTCTGTGGCACATAGGTACCTACTTAGTGCTGTAAGTACCTGCTTACTGCTAGGGCTAACAGGGGCAGGTGTAAGGAAACATGTCCAAACTTTCCACTTGTCCTGGAATCGAACCCAGATCCCTCAGTGTGAACTGAGGCCGCAACTGAGTCACTAAATGAGCCATATACAGTCGAAGGCACTTGTATTCAATTGCCACTCAGGGCGAGATAAATGGGCATGTCTCCTTACATCTGATTTTTGCCTGTTCACTTAACAGTTAATAGTGCTAGTAGACTTTTGTGGTTCGCATCTTGAGCTGGGGAGTAAACCGTAGATAAGAATGGGCTTTGAAATTAGCTGAGGTACAACAGACTTCATAAGCATTCAATATTGCAAAATTAAAAAAAATATTGTGTCAAATTTGTAATTTCTTATTCTCACGTCCGCAGTGCCTCACCACTCACTCTTGGAGCTCTCGTCTGAGGATAAGTCAGATAAACGTCGATCCCTCAGCTTCAACCTCGCCGCCAAGGGTTGGGGCACTTACAACAAATTCTACACACCAATAACCTTTGCTACGTAGAAGTGTTAGGCTTGTAGTTATACGCTAACAGCTGCCAAAGTCTACAAGTGTCCGGGTTTGATATGGGCGATTTAATGCCAGCCAGTTGCTGGGTTAAATACTGAAATATTAATTGTACAGTGTATCATTCATTTATTCTAAAATCATATAAATGATGTTATTCATTTGTTTATTAGCCTAACGAATCACCTCAACCGCTGTGAATTTTCCATCTGATTTTGTATGGTTAAACCTTGGAAGATAAATGATATTGTTATTTTTGGGTTAGTTATGTCCCTGTTAATTTTCCTCTTGTTGTATAGTTCACTCATAATTGTGCTAAGATTGGAAGGGATTCAGAAATATTCTCAAGTAGGGAATAGGATCTTAGAATTTACCTCACATACACATGTCCATTGTCTAGTTCAGGCTATTGTAGTGTTCTACGATGACGAACGAGTGCCCTTTTGTGATAAGTACATAATATTAAGTACCTCTTACGATATGAATGGTAGAGAACAGTTTTCATGACAGTTTCTCGAAGGATGATACCCAATAATGGTTGAGCAACGAACCTCTTTTCTTCACCTGTTACACTCTGAAACCTCACTTGAATGTTTGTACATACCGAATCTTATATTTGTAATCTCGATATAAAAAGATATTTTTAAGGTAATTATCTCACGTGAGGTTGGGGAGTGTATGAAAAAAAAGGGTATTCAGGAATGTTTGAACCTTTGTTGTGCATTTAAGTGCTGGCAGGTTCGAATAGGCCTGCAGCCCTGCGCGTTTCAACCATGTAAGATCCTCTTAATATATTTCGTATGTTGAGTTTAAAAGTTCTGTCTTTATAAACTGGAAGACCATTTGCTTTAGTCACCTTCATTTTACAGTACGAGATAATTACGTATATTTAACCTCCATATACGAGATTTATGCTTGTCCCCCGCGCAGAGCTGCAAGACACTGGTGTGGGTGAATATAATTGTTGATTGTCAGATGCAACTTTCCCACCTACAGCCTTACCTCCGTCACCCACACCTGTCCTTACCTCCGTCACTCACACCTGTCCTTACCTCCGTCACTCACACCTGTCCTTACCTCCGTCACCCACACCTGTCCTTACCTCCGTCACTCACACCTGCCCTTACCTCCGTCACTCACACCTGTCCTTACCTCCGTCACCCACACCACATCCACGGTCCTGCTCACGCTATGTATTTTGTGGAAATCAACCATGTACTTTTGTGTCATTTAAATATCCCTTAACTGCCGTCGGTCAAGCTGGTATATTATCTCAAATGTTCACTACGCCAAGTATTAGCACTGTTCCACACCGGCCAAGTATCAAGCACTGTTTCACCGGTCCAGTACATAAGCACTGTTCACCACGGGCCAAGTCACAAGCACTGTTACACGGCCAGTAAGCACAAGCCTTAAACCATGCTTTCATGTTACAGTTAAAACTATGAAACGAACATATAAACTTACTTACACAACAAGATAATCCTGAAATCCGTACCACTGATAGTCCATTATATAAGTGATTTTCCTCAAGGGAGCGTCCTTGATCCTGGTGAGGCCCCTTGATTTAGGGAATTATATCTTGCTCTGGTTCCCTGATGAGCCTGAATACCTTCCATCCCCCTTCCACGTGCATGTACTTATCCTATTAGTTCGACCCCCCGTGTCTATAATATGTAACCCGATGTCGTTACTCCTTATCACCTGAATTATAGAACTCTCCAATCCCTGGTGCTTATGTGACCCCTACAGGTTTAGTGCTTTCCCCTGATCATAATCATAAACCTTGATAGTAATCTGGTAACTTTCGTGGTGCTTGTAGCTCAACTGGTAATGGCTTCAGATCATACACTGTGGGATAGGGAGTTTGATCCCTAGACGGGTGGAAACTGGCATGTTTCCTTACAATTACTCCTGTTCACCCACTAGTTATAATAATGAAATAAAGAGTTACTTTTTACATACATACACCTTAAACCATTTAGCTACAGATGCCTTCAACGCTAGGTAGCCTGGTTACAATGTTTCTTCCTAGCGCCGAGCACACTACTGAGCCTCAGGTCTTCAACTGTTTCATTCTCCTGTATGTTTCCTGACAACGTATCACCATTTTATGGCGAAACTTTGCCTAGTAATAAAACTCACTCTGTTGCTTGTATTTTATAATCCTAGTTTGTACGCTCAATCTAGGTAAATGTAGAAGTTGAGGACATATTTTTTTAACGTAAATTCTCCATTAGGTAAGATGTGCAATGGAAGCAGTTATATTTTTGGGCCTATGTGAGAAAAAAATTTGGTAACCATATATAAAGTAACCCATTAATTTAACATGAGAAGGGTTCAGTTAGAGTTCAGATTTTTTGTTTTTATGGTGCCAAAATTGAGCGCTTTCCCCTTTTGCCCAAAATATAACTATCCATTGTACAATCCACGTAATGTTGGAGAAGGCGCTGGACAAACATCTAAAATCAGTACATGACCAACGGGGCTGTGGTTCACATGTCGGCTTTCGTGTGGCCAGCAGTAACAGCCTGGTTAATCAGGCTCTGATCCACCGCGAGGCCTGGTCATAGACCGGGTCGCGAGGGCGTTGATCCCAGGTAATAATCTCTCGCTAACTTCAAACAGAAGCCCTCGATTTAATATTAGCCATAACCAAACATCAACCGTAATTAAGGAGACTTATTCAAGCAATTCTCATTTTTGAATGAGAATTGTGCAACACTTGGGTATCTTTATTGTGAAAAAAAAATTCGCCAGCCAATGGCTTCATTTTTTTTTTATTCCCCGGTACTTTTGTATAGCCCTTGTGTTTTACTGTTTCTTTTTGATTATAATAATAATCGCCGGTACTAACCCGGCCCAGGTCTTTTCCAAATAGTGGTGACCCATGTGGAAATTTGTCTGGACTGCTTCCATGTGAGTTGTCTACCCTAGCAAGCTCTGCTGAAAGTGAGCTCTGAGGTTGGTTCCTCAGCCTCACAGGTGGCTTATATGATACATTTCCATAAATAACTGATGTTGCAAGAAACTCTTGCCTTCATGCACGAATAGTGGACTAAAAGTACTTGGTGTTGGAGAATATATCACTCGGTCTTCAACCTCCCTAAGCCTTAGACCCTCTACACTTTCCCCTTCAAGTCACCACGTGCAGTCGGGAACCTAATTCCTGCAATATTCAGTCGGTATTAGAGACCTGCCTGCACCTCAGAAGTTCCTGATTCCAAGGGGTTGTGTATCCCCTAGTATAACTATGCAGGAAGTGACACTAGCTTTTAAGCTTTAACAAGGAGGGGACACCGGTACGTACTGGTCTTTGGGCGTCCGATTGCACAAAGACCCACAGTTCAACTCACTCGCAATTTCCCCCAGAAACTGGCTAGAATACTGAGAAAGAAAGAGAGGTCTTGTCTTACTGTAATGGGCCTGATGGAGGAGGGCACCTACAGTGCTTCGAGGTGCCTCCACCAGATTTCCCCAGGTCTAGTATGTGTAGACACATGGGGGCGCCGCCCTGCTGTTCACGGCACTTGTTGGTAGGATAGTGTCCTGTCTTAGAAGAAAGCACTAGCATCTCAAAGACCAGCACCTCGTCGTTCAAGCTTGGGTTTCCAGTTCTCCCTAACTAATATAACCTAGTGTTTGCCTATATTAAAGGCCTTTTCCTACCTACGTTAAGGTCTTAGGTCTACATTATTAATATCTACAGTTGCCTCAATAGTCCTAATATTAGTTACTAACAGTATAAACCTACCTACATCTTCCTTGAAGGGTAACTCTATCAATTAAGACTTACAGTCCAACTACCTCTGCAAACCTGTGTGTGTATTGTTTTGGGGTGGATGTGAGGGCCCGCAAAACTCAGACAGTCTATCCGTGAAATGTTAGGGCCTTCATACGGCTTATTTACCCTGTGGAACTTCGGACCGAATAAGTTCCAACAACCCGGCTTCATGTGTTCAGCTCATCACCAGGATGAGGGACTGATTACCTCAAACTCAATATTGAACTGATGAGGTCACTGGCTGACGAGACATTTCAACAATATACTAAAATGTTGGTAATTTGCAGCTATTTTTCAAAGGATTTTTATAATCCTTAAATTTTGGGTGCGGGGACTATTAGCAATGAAAAAATAAAATTTTCTAGAGGGGGGAAAAAGAATTCTCAAGGTCCCCAATGCAAATAAATCTCTGACTTTTTGGGTTATCTTGGGTAATCTACACATATACTGCTGTGGAAACTAATTCGGGCCTAAAGTTCCACAAGGCAAATACTTCGTACGAAGGCCTTAATATTCCACAGAAAGGTCGTCTGAGTTTTGCGGACCCTCACATCCACCCAAAAACGCATACATACACCCAGGTTGGCGAAGATGGTTGGAAGGTATATATTAATTAATAGATTTACCCTTCAAGGAAGAGGTAGGTAGTAAACTAATATTAGGATTATTGAGGCAATTGTAGATAATAATAATGTAGACCTAAGACCTTAACGTAGGTAGTAATAGGCCAGTAATATAGGCAAACACTAGGTTATGTTAGCTAGGGAGAACGACGAGGCGTGGGTCGAAAAGATGCCAGAGTTTCCTTCTATAACGAGACGGCAAACTTGACACACCTCTATAAACAGCAGGGCGGCGCCCCCACGTGTCTTCACATACTAGACCTGGGGAAATCTGGTGGAGGGACCTCGAAGTACCATAGATCCCCTCCTCCGTCAGGCCCATACAATAAGACAAGACCACCCTTTCTTTCTCAGTATTCTGGCCAGTTTCTGGGGGAAATTGCGAGTGAGTTGAACTGTGGGTCTTTGTGCAGTCAGACTCCCGAAGACCAGCACATACTGGCATCCCCTCTAGTTGCGCTTAGAAGCTAGTGTCACTTCCTGCATAGTTATACTAGGGGATACACACCCCCTTGGAATCAGGAATTTCTGAGGTGCAGGTAGGTCACTAATACCGACTGAATATTGCAGGAGTTAAGGTTTCCGGCTGCACGTGGGTTTGAGGGGGAATTCCAGAGGGGCTAAAGCTTAGGGAAGTTGAAGACCGGGATATATTCTTCAACACCAAGTAAGTTAGTCTTTTATTCGTGCATGCAGGCGAGATTCCTTGCAACATCAGTCATTTATGGAAATGTGTCATATAAGCCACTTGTGAGGCTGAGGAACCAGCCTCAGGGCTCGGTGTCAACAGAGCTTGCTAGGGTAAACAACTCACGGAGGCAGTCCAGACAAATTTCCACAGTGGTTCTTCGTAACCGTGATGTGGAACAGCTAGGTTAAGTTAACACGGCTAGGTCATAGTTAGGAACCAGAGATTAACAAAATTAGGTTAAGTTAGCACACCTAGGCCCCAGAGACTTTCACAGAGGCTAGGCCAAGCTGACTATACACAAAAGTTATTATTTACAGTAATTTACAGGCAGGCCAGGTAGGCTAGAGAAGCTTGTGAATTTAATTATTTACAGTGATTACAAGTAAACCAGGGTAGGAGACTTGTGTGTTAATTACTTACCGTGGATTTGCAAGGTAGCCACAGTTAGGCTAGGCTTGTGCAATATTTACAACAGTTATAGTAGCTAGGACAGATTTAACCTAGTTATTATTTACAGTGAATTCTAAGGCCAGGTTTAGGCTATAGCTGCACAATAGTTAGGTTAGGATTTACCTTATCCAACCAACCACACTAGACTGAGTAAGCTGGGCACAGATAGGCCAAGCTGTTTACACACATTATTTATTTATTGTTTCATAAGTTGAACTGTTGAATTTGTTTGTGCTAATCAAGTGAATTTTAATTTGTAAAGACTACAATTTTATTGTGTGATTTTCATTGTCTATGGCTCATTTTAATGTGGGATTTGTGAGTTACACCAGAGACTAGCTTAAGATGTAGTGGAAGTTTTAGCAGTAAAGGTCAAGAACCAAAACCTAGTCATTGTGGTAGTCTACAAGCCTCCGGATGCAACATCCCAGCAATTCCAGGAACAGCTGTTAAAAATTGACCACTGTCTGGAAAATCTTCCAGCTCCTGCACCCAACATCTTGCTCCTGGGGGATTTCAACTTAAGGCACCTAAAATGGAGGAATATAGCAAATAATATTGTTGCAGTAATAACACCAGGAGGCAGCTCTGATGAAAACTCACACTCACACGAGCTTTTAAATCTCTGCACAAATTCAATTTAAACCAGCAATAATAGAGCCTACTAGACTGGAGAATACACTAGACCTCATCTTCACTAACAATGATGATCTGATAAGAAATGTCACCATATCAAAAAACAATATACTCAGATCACAACATAATTGAGGTTCAGACATGTATGCGTGGAGCCCCAGACCGACATAATGAGACTAGTCACGAGGGAGGATTCACCAAATTCAACTTCAATAACAAAAACATAAAGTGGGACCAAGTAAACCAAGTCCTAACCGATATAAGCTGGGAAGATATACTAAGCAACACAGACCACAACTTATGCCTAGAACAGATTAACTCGGTGGCACTCGATGTATGCACAAGGCTTATTCCTCTAAGAAAAAGGAGGAGTAGATGTAAAATAGAAAAAGACAGGCGCTCCCTTTACAGGCGACGGAAAAGAATAACAGAGCGGCTAAAAGAGGTCAATATATCTGAAATGCGTAGGGAGACACTGGTCAGAGAAATAGCAAGCATCGAACTTAAGCTAAAAGAATCCTTTAGGAGTCAGGAATCGCGGGAAGAACTAAAAGCCATAAATGAAATCGAAAGAAACCCAAAGTATTTCTTCTCCTATGCCAAATCAAAATCGAGAACAACGTCCAGTATTGGGCCCCTACTTAAACAAGATGGGTCCTACACAGATGACAGCAAGGAAATGAGTGAGCTACTCAAGTCCCAATATGACTCAGTTTTTAGCAAGCCGCTAACCAGACTGAGAGTCGAAGATCAAAATGAATTTTTTTATGAGAGAGCTACAAAATTTGATTAACACAAGCCTATCCGATGTTATCCTGACGCCAAATGACTTCGAACAGGCGATAAATGACATGCCATGCACTCTGCCCCAGGGCCAGACTCATGGAACTCTGTGTTCATCAAGAACTGCAAGAAGCCCCTATCACGAGCCTTTTCCATCCTATGGAGAGGGAGCATGGACACGGGGGTCGTCCCACAGTTACTAAAAACAACAGACATAGCCCCGCTCCACAAAGGGGGCAGTAAAGCAACAGCAAAGAACTACAGACCAATAGCACTAACATCCCATATCATAAAAATCTTTGAAAGGGTCCTAAGAAGCAAGATCACCACCCATCTAGAAACCCATCAGTTACACAACCCAGGGCAACATGGGTTTAGAACAGGTCGCTCCTGTCTGTCTCAACTATTGGATCACTACGACAAGGTCCTAAATGCACTAGAAGACAAAAAGAATGCAGATGTAATATATACAGGCTTTGCAAAAGCCTTCGACAAGTGTGACCATGGCGTAATAGCGCACAAAATGAGTGCTAAAGGAATAACAGGAAAAGTCGGTCGATGGATCTATAATTTCCTCACTAACAGAACACAAATAGTCGTCGTCAACAGAGTAAAGTCCGAGGCAGCTACGGTGAAAAGCTCTGTTCCACAAGGCACAGTACTCGCTCCCATCTTGTTCCTCATCCTCATATCCGACATAGACAAGGATGTCAGCCACAGCACCGTGTCTTCCTTTGCAGATGACACCCGAATCTGCATGACAGTGTCTTCCATTGCAGACACTGCAAGGCTCCAGGCGGACATCAACCAAATCTTTCGGTGGGCTGCAGAAAACAATATGAAGTTCAACGATGAGAAATTTCAATTACTCAGATATGGTAAACATGAGGAAATTAAATCTTCATCAGAGTACAAAACAAATTCTGGCCACAAAATAGAGCGAAACACCAACGTCAAAGTCCTGGGAGTGATTATGTCGGAGGATCTCACCTTCAAGGACCATAACATTGTATCAATCGCATCTGCTAGAAAAATGACAGGATGGATAATGAGAACCTTCAAAACTAGGAGGCCAAGCCCATGATGACACTCTTCAGGTCACTTGTTCTATCTAGGCTGGAATATTGCTGCACACTAACAGCACCTTTCAAGGCAGGTGAAATTGCCGACCTAGAAAATGTACAGAGAACTTTCCCGGCGCGCATAACGGAGATAAAACACCTCAATTACTGGGAGCGCTTGAGGTTCCTAAACCTGTATTCCCTGGAATGCAGGAGGGAGAGATACATGATTATATACACCTGGAAAATCCTAGAGGGACTATTACTGAACTTGCACACGAAAATCACTCACTACGAAAGCAAAAGACTTGGCAGACGATGCATCATCCCCCCAATGAAAAGCAGGGGTGTCACTAGCACGTTAAGAGACCATACAATAAGTGTCAGGGGCCCGAGACTGTTCAACTGCCTCCCAGCACACATAAGGGGGATTACCAACAGACCCCTGGCCGTCTTCAAGCTAGCACTGGACAAGCACCTAAAGTCAGTTCCTGATCAGCCGGGCTGTGGCTCGTACGTTGGTTTGCGTGCAGCCAGCAGCAACAGCCTGGTTGATCAGCTCTGATCCACCAGGAGGCCTGGTCACAGACCGGGCCGCGGGGGCGTTGACCCCCGGAACTCTCTCCAGGTAAACTCCAGGTAAGTCCTGTAATTATTTGCTGACGTTGTACAGGAAATTGTTAGGTTAAGCTTTCACATCGATATAACTTTTCAACTGGGGTTTGAGAGCTAACAGTGTACATATTAATTCAGAGTAGAGTCAGTATAATAAAGGGAGTCGTTAAGCTTGTCGAGGATCCTTGAGACTGGTTCATTCTTGCCTAACACCATATCGTGATGTGGGGGTGGGCTGAGTAAAGTACAATTAATTAAACCTCGACAATGGCAGATGAGAATCCAACAGGGTCTGGTCAGTGTTAGCAAAATTAAAACGATCAGTGGCTGCGTACAAAGGACATCTGAACAGAACGCGCAACAGGTGTAAGGCTACCAGTCAACGCAGTAAAGTAGACTGCCATGATTTGCAAGACTGGTTGAGGCGTTTGGGGAAAAAATGGGAAGCCTATGAACGAGCATTCTCAGCATATGAGCTACAGGCTATTGAGGATGGTGAATCCCAGGACAGTCTTCGGCAGGCTCAGGACGAATTCACCAAGGATGATGTGGATTGTCACCAGGAGATGAATATGTACAAGGATCAGTTAAGCACATTAAAGACTAGTAAGCCAAGTGAGGTGTCGAACACAGCAGGTACCACGAGCAGCCACGCACCTGTCAATATGTTGCCCAGGTTGCCCCAATTGAATTTACCAACATTTGATGGAACCTTAACAGAGTACATTGCTTTCTGGGATCAGTTTAAGCCCAGATAGATGACAGAAACGATTTGTCAGATGCCGTCAAATTGCAGTATTTACGATCACAGCTCAAAGGTAAAGCCCTAGACTTGGTCGGGCACTACCAAATCACTGACACTAATTAACAACATGCCAAAGACCAGTTAACGGACATGTTTGGCAACATTGAAGAGATAAAGGCGGCTATATTTTATCAGTTGTTGGATCTAGAGGCTTGCCAACATGACCGTCAGAGCCTAGAGAAGTTAGGCATTGAAATTATGAGCTTGACAAATAATTTCAGAGATTTACATGATGAGGATGAATCAGAATGGATCATTAGTCAGGTGATTCATAGGAAACTGGCTAGCACTACAGTACACGAGTTGCATTTGAAATATCGGACAAACTATTACACGATACATCAGATTATTGAAGGGTTGGGAGATCTCGTTTCTCATTTGAGTATAGGTGTGAGAGAAGAGTCACCATCATCACCACATAAAAACACAAATAGTTACTCCAAGATCTTGGGAGATCAGTCTAAAGCTCATACGACTAACATTGGAGTGTACTATGGCAAAGAAGTGTCTAAGGCAAGAGCCTCTAAGCAGAACCTCAGAGGCACTCATGCCAGAATATGCGTGTTCTGAGAAGGCGAACACACTAGCACGAGTTGCTCTGGGTATACAACACTGAGCAGTAGGCAATGGAGACTAAAGGAGTTGAGACTCTGCTTCAAGTGTTGTGGGGAACACTTTGCCAGAGATTGTGACGCCCAGCTCAGTGAGTTTGAGGCTGTGGGAGAGGTAAGCACCATACTGCACTGTCCCAATAATTTAAGGGAACCCCAGGCTAGTAGGGATATCTCTCAGGCAGAGATAGAAAGTGAGTCCGAGCCTGAAGTGGTAGCCAACGTGATTAGTGGGAGTGAAGTCTCTAACTCGAGTGAGAATTACAGAGGTGCTGCCCTACCTACAGTCATGAAAGAGGTTGCGAATGGGCACAGGTCCGAAACAACCCGATTATTCTTCGACTCTGGAGCACAAGTATCCTTGATAACAAAGAAGTTGGTGGCCAAATTAAAGTTGAAGACCACCAGAAAGGTTAGTACGACGTTGGGAGGAGCTGTAAAGCAGGTTCCACCCAAATCTTATGACGTTGTGGATGTCACAGCTAAATTAGGTGGACATCGCAGAGACATTACAGCCTTGGTGGCAGAGACGTTACCTGCGGCAATTACAGCAAGAGGTCTTGCCGCAGCAGCCAAGCGATTGAAAGACCTTGGCGTGAAGCTGGCAGACCAGGGAATTACCATTGACACAGTCAGAAATGTAGGTATCCTGTTGGGAGCCAACCAGATAGATGACTTCCTGTCTACATGATGGACGTTTAGGGAAGGAATTGGTTTATACAGATCCCCAGTAGGATACATCATAGGTGGCAGGATTCCACCTGAATTCCCTGCCACGCCAGAGAAGGAAGAAGCTGTCTCCATGATAGCTTGTGGAGTAGTGATAATGAGTATCAGTATACACGATGAACTGCCAGGTAAGCTGAACCAGGTAGGGAGTGACAAACACTCAGTCACCTTGGGAAAACACTTTTATGGAGAATGTAAGGAGGGAGATAGATTGCGCTTAAAGATTAGAAATGCAAGGAGGCCAAATATGAATTTAAAAGTGAGATGAGTAGAATTATGTCTGTTTAGCATGAAAATGATTAATTATGGAATAATCCGAGGATGAGTATATTTGTTCTAATATCCAGACATGATAAAAAAAATTATGAAGTTTATAGGAAATAATTCCTCCAAAAATAACAGCTATTACCAACAGCTTGATTTCTTGATCAGATTATCAGGTGTATTGCTTTTTTTTTTTTTTCTTATTCGCCGGTATTCTCTCAGCCCGTGTCTTTTCCAAGTAGTGGTGACCCGGCCTTGGCTCCCTATCTGGTGTTATTGTGTGACTATCAGCGTGCCTCGTTGAGCTCCCGGTTTTCTGGTGTTTTCACGGTCGCTCTTACGTGCTAGAACTTTAATTTGTGTCATCAATCCTATACGATACATCCCTCTAGCGCCTGGAACCAATCTTGGGCGGAAAACATTATATACTGAGTCAAAAAAGGAGAATTAGTGTGCATTACCTAGCAGAGTTTACTGCCAGAGGGGAATCATAGGCCTGTTTTCCGTGTGAAAAAAATAATAATAATTGAACTTTGTGTCAGAGGAAAGAAAGTCTCCCTGAAAGCATTGAGTATACTTTAGTGTATAGTGTATACTACAGTGGCCCCCCTAGTATATTGATGATAAAGGCTAAAGTGTCATTTGAAAACGTTGAATTTGTAAATGAAGTGATAAGCCTATAGAGGCAGGTGCCAGAAGTCGCCAGAAACTTACCACAGGTCAGCTGTTTTTAATAATCTTCCTGGCCTGCTAGTGTACTCGCATATAATCTAGTGATACCAGTGAATAGCAGAATACAGTGTTGTAGTAGCAACTAACCAGTATTATTATGGTACTTAGTGGAGTGGAGTGACTTTCATTAGTTTCTTTTTCTTGAAATACGAGACGTTACTGTGAATTTCATATAACCTGTAGTTACCAGCGGTCGCAATATACACAACGAGAAGAAATTATTACTACAGAAAAAGCGTCCTTCCTCCAAATTTGCACCAGCAACTATAGTGAAAATATAGCATTTATTGTGGTGGAGACGGAAAAAAAAAAATAGAAAAGCCAGATACAGCGATTGATAAACAAAGAGGTCGACTGTACGTCATTGTAGGAGCTGCCAGATTTTTCACCGGCTCTTCAACAGCAAGTTATACTTTTGTATCAGTCAAATCACATATTACTCGGGTAGATAATTTCCAGTAGATCCTTCATGTGTTTAGCTCAAATCACCGACAGTATGTTTTAAATAAGGACCCACTGATCAGAGCAGATCGACGGGTTTCCAAACCCCTTGACTGGTCCGAACCCTTGACTGGTCCAAAACCCGGGGGATGGTTTCAAACAGTTTCGTTGGACAATAAAGCAGACTGTAAACGTATGGGTTTGTAGGCGCCCTTATAAACACAAACATTAAAAATCAGGAACGTGACGGTAAGCTGTCCAATATACAAATAGAGTTAGAAACAGAAATACAAATAGCTAGAGCTTCATTAAGGTTATTAATATAATATTCAAGAGGTTGCTAGTAGAATTGCAGTAAATCAACCATTCAAATCATTATGAAGCTGTGTGTAGTCTGTGGTCAGTCAAAAAAACGGGCCTTTCCACATGGTTAAATTGTCATTTTTGTGGAAATTGGTGTCACGCTCCTTGTGCAGATATCCAGAACTAGCTACAAGCAGTATTAAAACAGAGAAGTGTTTTTGGGTATGCCCAAATGAGGAAAATCTGTGGACTAAAATCACAAGGGTTTTAAAAAGAGGAAAACATCAAAGCTGCTTTCATAGAAAACCTGGAAGCTTTCTACAACAGATGGGAACATAAAAAGTCTGGGCTGAATGGTACTGCCCTTGATACTGGCCATGTAGTCACAAACTGTAAGGCTGGAGGTGATGTCCTGGTAGTCAGTAAATGTGGGGCTGATAGTGCTGTCCTGGGAGACAGTAATGGTGAAGCTGGAGGTGCTGTCCTGGGAGACAGAAATGGTGAAGCTGGAGATATTGTCCTGGGAGACAGTAATGGTGAAGCTGGAGATTTTGTCCAGGTAGTGGGGAAATTATACGCGGGAAGGGAATACATATAAATGACCTCATAGAGGACAGGAGCCATAGTAGGGAAACAAGTGTAGTCAAAGATAAGATAAAACCAATATTGCAAACTAGAAATACCGCAGGAAATAGCAAACAAGAGGACTCCAATAGCAATAGTGAGGATAAATTACCAAAAAAAAACTGGTGGGAGCTCCATTGTTGGTGCTAGGGAGGATAGGAGTAAGACAGGGAAGCATGCACCAACAGGGAATACAGTCACAGAAACCCAAAGGAAACGGAAACGAACCCTGTGACATACTATGCACTTGGTATCTGCTGGCATGGGAAATCTGGAAAAAACAGATGGGACATCCCAAACTATGACCACCCTAGAAAATGTCATGCCCATATGACAACAGGAAAATGCAAACTCCCTTCCTGTAAGCTTTTTCACCCTGAAATGTGTACCTCTTTACCTCTTCAGTACAGGAAAGACTGTGCTATAACTTAAATTGCCAGGCATACCATCTAAAGGGGACAAAAAGATACAAAACATCCAGGCCATGGGAAAACCTGGGTAGCCACAGCCACTCAAGAGGGAGAGGTTTTTTAGTGCCAGGAAGGAAAAAAAACTGGCAGGAAATGGCAGAAATCGTACACCAAATCCAGTCATTCCTGGAGTGGAACCACAGTCGATGGCCTCCACTCCAAACCAACAGATACAGATACTAATGCCGGAAAAAAAATCCCCCCCCAGTACCAACAATACCACCAGTCCGATAACATTCTTCTTTGCAAATATACAGGGTCTAAAGCCAGCAACAAACAACAAAATACCTTTCATCCGTGGACTGCTTGCAGTTCCACAATAGTTGCCCATTGGTCCTTGATAGAACTGGATGTAATTAGTGAAGTCATTAATTAGTGAATTAATTACTTAATAATTATATGTGAAATAGCAGAAGGAGGTTAATGTTAGGTCCACAAATTTACTTAATGTGTAGTGGATTACAATTATTACAATACTAAATTTTGGTAAGCCAAGTCTGGCAAAGATTTATATTAGTGTATATGTATAACATTAATTTTGCTAAGCCAAGTCTGGCAAAAATAAGTCAAGTCTGGCTAAGATTTATATAAATGTGCATTTAAACTTTATATTATAAATTCCTTACATGAGTAATTGCTAAGCTCAAGTGTAGCTAGAATTCATATTAATGCATTTAAAATTTATATTATAATTTCCTTACATGTGTAATTGCTAAGCTCAAGTGTAACCAGGATTCATATTAATGCATTTAAAACTTATATTATAATTTTCTTACATGTGTAATTCCTAAGCTCAAGTGTAGCTAATATTATACTAATGTATATTTAAAATTTATATAATAATTTCCTTACATGTAATTGCTAAGCTCAAGTAGCTAGGATTTATTCAACGTAAGTTGTAATATTAACCTTTATAAAATGCATAAGTAAGTACATAATCAGTGTTGTTAATTAAGTTGAATTTAATACATTGCATCATGGCTGAAAATGAGGAAATTAATGTAGATGACAAACACATGGAATTTAGAGCAAGAAAATCATCATTGCAGGCTAGAAAGGGTCATGTAACAAAGGTATACAATAAATGTTTGAAATTAATGAATCAAGATTATTATTATAATCAAAAAGAAGCGCTAAGCCACAAGGACTATACAGAATGAATCAAGAAACTGTGAATAATGATGATTTAAAATTGTATTTAGATGCTTTAGGGAATAGATATGATTCAAAAAAATATAATATGAAACATATTAAGGAGATTTGTTAGTAAATTGTGGAGATGAGACAGCAATAAATCTTATGATTAACCAGTATTATGAATTAGAAGAAAAGATTTTTTCTTGTAAAAGTCAGGCTTTGAATAAATTAAAAGGTGTAAACCAGGCAGTTAATCAATCTGTTCCAACAAATAATATGTCTTTGCCAAAACTCCCAGAATTATGTTTACCTGTATTTAATCCTGGAGAAAATTGGGAGGAGTTTTGTCTATTTTTACAGCAGCTGTGCATGATAGGAATGACATAGTTTGTGTAACTAAATTATTTTACCTCAAAGGACAGATAAGAGGAGATGCACACATACTCATACAAGCCTTTCCCAATGTAAATGATTCTTACAAAGAAGCAGTTGACTTGTTGAAGGTCACTTATGGTAATATAGAACAAAATAGGTTGGATCTAGTGAATATCGTTGTTAATTTAAAATATCCAGATCACACTTACAAAGGTTTACAGCAGTTTAGAGTTAAACTGGAGAGCATTCTCAAAACTTTAGTAATAAATATAATCTGAAGGAATCAGAGTGGTTATTGAGTGCCACTGTACAGAATAAATTAAGCTGTAAAACGCTTGAATGACTCTCGAACAAGTATCACAAAGGTTATTTTGGTCTGGAGGAAATAAGACTAGGTCTACAAGAATTAATTGCTCAGTTGCAGACCAGCCAACCAACTCACATTTTAAAGGTACAACACATAATAACTCTGAGTTATCTGTCAAGTTTCACAAAGGAAAAAATTATCCCAATGTTAATAATCAAAATTCATTTCCTAAAAAGAGTTCCATAGGTACATATCAAGTAGCAGGAATCAGAAATAATGATTCTCCACAAGGTAAGAATATGTACCCTCCTAAGAGTAGCCCAGTTATTAAGAAACCGGTCAAAGAAAAGAAAGATTGTCTCTTCTGCAAGGGTACTCATTTTCCAAGAATTGCAATGCATACAATTCATGGAATGATAAAGTTGAAAGATTGGAGGCACTTGACAGATGTATCAGATGTCTAGGAAATCACAATGTTAAGGATTGCCATGCCAAATTAAACAACTGTTATCAATGTCACAAAGGAAGACACCATATAGTCATGTGTAAGGGTCTATATGATAATGTTGATAATAATGATAATGTTGACAATCCTGACACAACAGTAACTAATGTAAAAATTGCTGCTATTGTTAATAATGATGATTTTGCTGAAGTAGCCTTACCTGTGTTACAGGTAAAAATTGATGATAAAAGGCATAAATGAAAAAATGTAACTGCATTGTTAGACCAGTGATCGCAACGTACTTTCATTAATCGCAAATGTCTTAATGGGATGAAAGTACAAATGGGCCATCCTACAACTCTAAAATTATCTGGTTTTCTCTCAGATAAAAGAGCTCAATTGTATGACACTATTTATGTAACTGTCAGTTTGGGCAATGAGAAAAAACGTGTTAATGCAGTAATTGTAGATAGACTCCCAGAGAAAATATCTACAGTAGGGCTTAGTAAAGCTACAGAAATACTTTCACATAATGTAAATTTAGCACCTTCTGGTGTAAATGATGATTCTATAGGCCCAATAAATATTTTGATAGGTAGTGGCTATTATGCCTCCTTTGTAAAGGGTATGGTAAAGAAATGTGGGGTTACCACCCTTTTAAAGACTGCAGGAGGCCATGTAACGTATGGTAGGATTCCTAATAATAATAATGTATGACTAGAGGAAGCTATAAATACAATAACTGTGTGTCTTACTCATGAAATCGTACCCCTTCCATAGAGGATGGTGTTGAGCCAGTGCATAAATTGTGGGAATTAGACAGCATTGGAATAAATGTAAATAAAGAAACTCCAGACGATTCTTTTACTCAGGAACAGTACCTGAGAGATGTAAAATTTGAATCTGGGCAATACTGGGTACGACTTCCGTGGAGACTGAGCCATCCAGAATTGCCCACTAATTACAAAATGGCATATGGGCAATTAAAGGCTCAGCTCTGCGAACTAAGTAAGACACCAGAATTGTTGACTGCCTATAATGATATAATTACTGAATTAATTAATAAATTTATAGAAGAGGTACCTCCTGAGCAAGCCAAAATTTATGGTCACTATTTGCCACATCACGGAGTGAAGAAGGATTCTAAGACCACTCCTCTGAGGATTGTGTTTAATTGTAGTGCCAGGAGTAACAAAAATGTACCTAGTTTAAATGACTGTTTGATGACAGGCCATCGTTGATGGAAAAATTAGGAGATATCTTATTAAATTTCAGGGTGAAGAATAATGCCTTTACGGCTGACATAAGTAAAGCTTTCCTAAGAGTGGGTTTACAAGAGGCTGACTGGGATTGTACCCACTTCTTATGGCCTGAGAATCCTAGTGACCTACTTAGCCCTCTGAAAACCTTTCGCTTTAGGAGCGTATTATTTGGTGCTACATCCAGTCTGTTCCTACTTCAAGCGACGATAAATGCACACCTTAAACATAAGGAAAGTCCATTGAGTAAAGTAATGAGCAAACAATTTTATGTGGACAATTTCCTGGGTGTGACGTCAACTGAAGAGGAACTGTTAATGACTTATAGAGAGGCTAATAAAATAATGCAAAGTGCAAATATGCCTCTTTGGGAATGGAAAAGTAATTCGTCCAAATTAAAGGACAAAATAAGTAAAGATTACCCTGGAGATGAAGTACCAAATTGTAGTAATGTACTGGGATTAACTTGGGATGCTGAGAGAGATTTGTTAATGTTAAAACCTAATAATTACAGTATGCCCAATAAATTAACTAAGAGAGTTTTGCTTGCTGAAGTTTCCAAATGTTTTGATCCACTAGGCTTAGTGTCACCCTTTACTATAAGAGGGAAATTATTAGTACAAGAAGCATGGAAGCTTAAATGTGCTTGGGATGAAACTCTGCCTGAGGAATTCATTAACAGGTGGGATGAATTAATTGGTGATTATTAAAAAATTCCAATGTTGGAGTTCCCATGCCAGGTGGCCAATCCAGATGGGAAAAATATACTCCACATTTTTTGTGATGCTTCAAAATTAGCGTATGGAGCAGTTGCTTACCTTCAATGTAATAGTGTTATTTCTCTTATGTCTAAGGCTAAAGTGTCTCCAACTAAATCACGTACCTTACCTCAGCTGGAATTAACAGCCATTTATGTAGGTGTCAAATTAGCTAATTATATAATAAATAAGTTGCAGGAGATAAATATTAGCAACACTGTAATTTGGTCTGATAATGAGGTATTTATGGAAAATTTTCTAGGGTGCTTACCTGTATGTACCTCAACATTATATACATACCAGTAATCTCATTGGGAGACAACCATATTGTTTACCGTAGTCACCCCGTGTAGACATGTGAGAAAACTTAACCTCCCCTGGTAAGATAAGATAAGATTTCGTTCGGATTTTTAACCCCGGAGGGTTAGCCACCCAGGATAACCCAAGAAAGTCAGTGCGTCATCGAGGACTGTCTAACTTATTTCCATTGGGGTCCTTAATCTTGTCCCCCAGGATGCGACCCACACCAGTCGACTAACACCCAGGTACCTATTTGCTGCTAGGTGAACAGGACAACAGGTGTAAGGAAACGTGTCGAATCTTTCCACCCGCCGGGAATCGAACCCGGGCCCTCCGTGTGTGAAGCGGGAGCTTTAGCCACCAGGCCACCGGGCCTGGTGGCAAGTGGTTCCTTCGACCTCACAATCTTATTCATATCTATCCGAGACCAGTATGGATTGGATAGCACCCACAAGTACGGTGCTACTAATTAATTGTGGACTGTATAGATTATATTAGTTTAGCTGAATGAAGGGGGGGGGGGGGTAGGATACACCTGGATACATCCATCAAGGAAAAACATTTGTACATAATCCCACCACTTACCAGATGTTCTCTGGTGGTCACTTGATGTAGCTGGATCACTCATAACCTATCCAATTACAACATAACCTAACTGGGCAGCATCAGTCTGTTATAACTAGAAGGGTTACTTAACTGTGGGTGATTGATACTCCTTATTTCCTCCATTCACCATCTCATTTCGATGCTCTGCTACACCGACACGGTTCTCATTCCAGCAGGACGAGGTATCCGTCGGTTTGTCCCAGTTTAGAAGTCGTGATTCCATAAAACTTCATTATCCTCGGTACGAATCACACATTCACTCGGAGCAGGGCAATCTATTTCACATCCCGCATTCTCTTAACTCAATGTTATTATCACTGATTACATTACCATTCACAAGACGATTTAACCTCTCATAATTATTATATACATTAGAGATCACTCCATTAAGATCTGAGACCGATGAGTGATGATTAAACCAAGGGTAATTTTCCCCAGGACACAGTCCATAGTGACGTGTCAGTCACCCAGTCCTACCCTTGTTCACTCATTTTACCACTTTATTACGGTGGTCCCGTAAATCACGTTCCCTCACTCTCCACCAGGAACAGTTACGACACTTCCTATTATGAAATGAGGCCTATATTAATCCTTAGGCCGCCGTGAATGCCAATTTCGTGGTTCCATGCTTTCCCAGCCTCCTCACCACATTCAAAACACTCCCGCCTCGCCTCTGGCCCGAGTCCACCTATACCCCCGCACATCCGCGCATGCGCAAAGGGAACTCTTGGTTCTACTCTATTGTCAAATACATTTTTGACTCATATCGACACATTAAACACCTATTAGGTGCTATAGCTTTGGAAAATCAAAAAATTTTCCACACTGCGGCCAGGCGGAGGTCGTTGCTAGACGACTTACATAATGTGGAGTACAATTTTCCCATCTTCACTGGCCATCCATATTTATTGAACCCTCAAAATGGACTAATTAGTGTTCCATTCTCTCAGGGGCATAAGCCTATGCTCCCTGGATTAATTTATTGGGCATACTGGAATTATGAGACTTTAACAATAACAAGTCTCTCTCAGTATCCCAAGTCAGCCCCAGCACCTTACTGCATTATTTCATTAACCCCTTCACATATCCTCATTAGTTCCTCTTCAGTTGACGTCACACCCGGAAATTGTCCACATAAGATTATTTACCCAATTACTTCGCTCAGTGGACCACCTGTGCACTTAAGGTGTGTATTTATCGTCGCCTGAAGTAGGAACAATTTATTATTTAACTGTTTATTAATTATATCATTACAAGCAGTCAACAAATTTGGTGTCTTGCTCAGTTCACAGAGCTGGGCCCTTTAACTGTCCATACGCCATCCTATAATAGTAGGTATTTCTGGACGGTCGAGTTTCCACGGAAGTCGCACCCAGTAATGTCCAGATTCACATTTATCTTTCAGGTATTGTTCCTGAGTAAAGGAATCATTTGGACTTTCCTCATTTATATTAATCTATGCTGTCCAGCTCTCACAAATTAGACTGGTTCAACATCATTCTCGATAGAAGAATACTTGTACTGGGTTGACCTTTTATGTAAGACACCATGACTGTATTCACTACTTCCTCTATTCATTATTACTAGGCGGTAGTTTGCCATATATTACATGGCCCTTACCAGTGTTGAGGAGAGTGACGCCGCATGGTTTTGGATTTATGCCCTTTATCCTGAATTTTTACATCCAACGCCGGCAAGGCTACCTCAGCTAGGCCATCATTATTGCCATTAGCTGCAACCTTTACATCAGTCACTGTAGTGTCAGGGTTATTAACATTATCATTATTGTCACCATTATTATCAGACTTACATACAACCCTGCACGTAACTGTATGGGGCCTTCCCTTGTTGCCTTGATAGCAACTGTTCAATTTGGTATGACAATCCTTTACATTATGATTGTCTAGACATCTGATAAATCTGTCAAGTTCTTTCATTCTTTCCACTTTAATCTTCCATGAATTATAGACATTACAATTTTTAGTGAAATGAGTACCCTGGCAGAAGAGACAGTCTCTCTTTTCCTTGCCTGACCTCTTATTAACTGGGTTACCCTTACTGAGGTACTTATTCCTCTTACCTTGATGTGAAGAACCACTATTACTGATTCCTGTCACTTGATATGTGCCTATTTAACTCTTAACTATGATTATTACCACTGGGATTATTTTTCCCTTTTGAGACTTGACAGATACTTCAGAGTCATTATGTGTTATATCCTTAGAACTGTTTGGCTGACTTGTCTACAATTGAACAATTAATTCTTGCCGACCTAGTCTGATTTCCTCCAGACCGTACTCTGGAGGTTTTGGCAAACCCACCCTTTGCATTAATAGGTTGATCAGCTGCCTGGCTTACACCATTTAATTTATTCAAAGCCTTACTTTTACAAGACAGTTTTTCTTCCAATTCGTAATGTTGATTAATTAAAACATTCATTTCCATTCCATCTGCACAATTCTCCAGCAGATCTCTTTCACGGTCTTTAAACCACAATTTGTACCAATCAAATCTACTCTCTAAAACATCTAAATATAACTTTAATTCATTAAGGTTCACGGTTCTTTGATTCACTAAATCAAATGCCTTCGTCACATGGCTTTTAATAGCCTGTAATGATGCTTTCATTACTCTAAAATTCACGGACTTGTCAGCCACATTAACTCCATTAGATCCAGTCATGGTTAGAGAATTATTAATCACTGATTATACAACTTAAGTAGGTGCCTTATAAGAGTAATTCTTGCACTTTACTCTTGTATAAATCCTAGCCCCCCATGTGCTAGCAATTTATTGGGCTAATTATCATCCATCACATGATCGATTAAACTTGTGCACCCTACACCCACTTCCTTCAATCAGTCACATAATTATTAAGTAATTAATTCAATTAATTTTTTTCACTGATTGCATCCGGTTCAGGAAGGACCAACGGGCAGATATGGAAAATTTTCTAGGGTGCTTACCTGTATGTACCTCAACATTATATACATACCAGTAATCTCATTGGGAGACAACCATATTGTTTACCGTAGTCACCCCGTGTAGACATGTGAGAAAACTTAACCACCCCTGGCCGCGGCAAGTGGTTCCTTCGACCTCACAATCTTATCCATATCTATCCGAGACCAGATGCGTTTAGGATAAGCACCCACAAGTACCGGTGCATACTAATTAATTGTTGGGGGACTGTTATAGATTATATTAGTATTTGCTGAATGTAGGCGGAGGGGGGGTAGTAGGATAACCTGGTAATCCTTAAAGGAAAACATTTGTACATAATCCCACCACTCTTACAGATGTTCTCTGGTGGTCACTTGATGTAGCGGATCACCTCATACATTATCCAAATTACAACTTAACCTAATGGCCAGCATCACAGTCTGTTTTAACTAGACAGGGTTACTTATACTGTGGGTGATTGATACTCCTTATTTCCTCCATTCTCCATCTTCATTTCGACGCTGTACACCGACACGGTTCTCTTCCAGCAGGACGAGTTTTTTCTGTCAGTTTGTCCAAGTTTAGAAGTCGTGATTCCATTAAACTTCATTATTCATCGGTACGAAATCACACATTCACTCGGAAGCAGGGCGATCTATTTCACAATCCCGACATTCTTCCTTAACTCAATGTTATTATCAATGATTACATTACCATTCACAAAGGACGATTTTAAACCTCTCATAATTAATTATACACAGTTAGAGATCACTTCCATTAAGATCTGAGGACTCCGTATGAGTGATGATGTAAACCAAGGGTAAATTCTTCCCAAGGACACAGTCCTTAGAGACGCGTCAGTCACCGGTCTACCCTTATTCATCATTTACCACTTTCATTACGGTTCAGAGTCCCGTGTAAATCACGTTCCTCACTCTCCACCAGGAACCAGTCTTAGACACTTCCTATTATGAAACATGAGGCCTATATAATCCTTTACGGCCGCCAGCGTGAATGCCAATTTCGTGGTTCCATGCTTTCACAGCCTCCTCACCACATTCAAAACACTCCCGCTCCCTCGCACTACACTGGACCGAGTCCACCTATACCCACGCACATAATCCGACACATTAAAACACTATTAGGTGCTGTATTAGCTTCGGAAAATCAAAAAAATTTACCACAGTATTTTACAAATGGGATTCGATAAGGGAAACTGTTTTAAAATTGTGTACGTACAAAAACAGAGTCGCTGAAATTAATCAGATTGCAAGAGAAGTATAATAGTTTGGGAGAGTATATGTTAACATTTAAATCATATACATTTGTGGAGATGAGACCCGCTGATTTATTGTTCTCGAGGTTTCCTTATGCTAATTTGTAAATGCCTGCATCATGGTTTAAGGACCGAGCTGGTTGGTAAAATTAAAGCTATTTGGCCTGTAAAAATGGCGTTATATTTCTCCTGTTGAAATTACTGTGACCACCGTTCCAATTGTTTGTCCTTCCTTAGCCATTGATATAAATAGGTATTCTTTCTTTACCTAAACTAATCATAGTAACTACGTTGGTGTTTAAATTTTAAACAAGATGATCTTCTACTATTAAGTTGATCACATACTATGGAATCATAGAATAAAGAGGGTACAAAAGAAGAAATTTTTTGAAATGAGATTAATTGATGATGGATTCAAAAGAAATATAGTGAAAGGTTCCATAATACGAGTAATTGGGGTTGTTTTTATGAGAACAATGTTAAATTAGGTTGCAGTGAGGGTAGGTTACTAAAATGCTGAATTGGGTTGATTTTGCTAAAACACCCTATTCTTACTTGCCCAAAACTCATCATCTACAAATTTATTTGTTTTAAATGCCCATTAAATAATGTAAATAACTGCAAGGTTCAGGTACAAGATACTTTAAATTGTATTAGGGGAAAACTTTTTGGATTTCAGAAAAGGATGACAAGTGTAATAAGGGGTTATTAAATCTTTGTGTAATATGTTCGCCATGTGGATCGCTTGTCCTTTATGTACCCAGGTCCTATCCACCATTGCCATAGGAGCGTTGTTAACAATTAGTGAAAAACATTTGATGTATAGGTTTGTAGGACTATAGTGGTCCAATCATTTTGAAAGCGTACTTCAGATGGTGTTCCACTGAAAGTGTTTGTCATGCTTGTTCACTTGTAATGCTACTAGGGCCTGTTCACTTAGAAGTGGCTCAGGTCTTGTCTGCAAGTAACAGTTTATTACAGCTGTTTCGAAAATTTGGCTAGGACGATCCTGCTCAGAGATTGTGATTTCGCGGGGAATTTTGTGGGATAATGCAAAAAATTTTTTAGCGGCTTTTGCTACTCAATACTTGATGAATTAAATGAGCAGTAACGATGTTTCAATCATCTGTTTAACCAACAAGGGTATTTGTACCTGGAGGAAATTCTATTACTCCTAGAGGCCCTTTGGCAGGGGGGGCTGTACGAAAAGACTCGATTATGCACAGTGAACGTGGTGTTCCGTAAAGACTACACTGCGACAGAAAGAGATGTGACATTAATTTGGTGAGGAATTTCGGGCGGTGTGTTGGTGGATGGCAGGGAATCGGTTAAATAACTAAGGCCCTCTCTCGTACTGAGTGATAAATCTGACACAGATGTATTAACACCTCACGTCAATAGGTGGAAGGAAGGAATTGGAAGCTGTCCCTGTCTATAGAGCATAATCTGAAGGAAAGTGAGAAGAATTACAATTGATGCAGCAGTGTTGTGTGATTAAATTTTAAATGTGTAAATAAAGTTAATTGCATCATTGGTCTAATGTGTGGCATAAGGAATATCTTCTTACACTACATGAACACTTTTTTCTGGTGCGAAAGGTCAGTAATTGACAAAACATTTCAACCAGGGTGACTTTGTGTTAATTGATACTGAAAAAAACATCGAACACTGTGGCCTCTGGGCAAAGTATTGTCAATTGTACCCAGAAGCACAAGGTGTTGTCCGGAATGTCAAAGTGTTGTGTCATGGCCAGGAAAGTTTATGCACAATTAATAAATTGATTGCATTGGAATTAAATGGTATTCAATCAAATCTAAATGAAAATCTAAGGGAAAGTGACACGAGTGATATTGAAGGTAATGCTGACCAAGTGATGCAGGAAGATGAAATTGTAGTAAGACCTACTAGGAGAACAACCACTCAGGCCAGAACCGGCTGGAATCATTTCCTAAAGGAAGGAGCAATTTGAGTCGTTTAGCAACGAACTCAGCCTGGCCGCAGTGTGGAAAATACTGTATATTCTCCAAAAATACAGTTTATTTTATATGTAAATTGATGGCCTATATTGTAGGTAATAAAATTAATTTGTAAATAAAGAACCAGCGATGGGTGAGAATCACTGGGGCAGAGACGCCATTGTTTTAGGCACGCTAATGTAATGTCCATAAATTTTCGTTGCTCTAAGGGTTATATTGGGCTTAAAACCTCTCAAATAGGAGCCGAAATTATTGGATTTGCAGTCCTGCATAACGTGACCATTAAGCAGATGGACAGGACAGCTTCAAAACCCCAGCTAAGTTGTCTATTTATGTTGGAATTCTGGCCAGCATTTTCTTCATAAATTTAGGCAAGGGGGTTGGTTAGATACACAGTAATCTTCAGACAAATTGGTGAGTGTTATGATTATAAATTCTCCTTCTGTTACATAAATGTGTATATGTAATCATTTATTAATTTTAACATACAGTCCACATGTTTATATTAATGTTTACCATAATTCCTGGTAATGTATATTTCATTTGAAATTAATATAGATCAAGAGTGACTTGTGGATATGACAGTAGTAGATATCGAAGGGGGTCATTTTTGTGACCTAGGTGTCCTAAAATTCCTACTTGTCTCTGTAACTTTGATAAAAAATAATTATCTTTATTACCATTTACTGGTATGTATCTTATGAGTTACATCCAGGTAAATTTAATTTTCTACAGTGGGAGAGGGATTTTTCAGAGGGATACAGGGAACTTTTGTTAGGGGCTTTATTAGACTTGTAATGTACGAGGGAGGGGTGGGTACGAATGGAAAGTGTTACTGTGGGTAGGGAAGTCAGGAGTAGAAACAGGGTCGCCTCCCTGGGGTTTTGGATGGAAGCAAAGATTGCGTGTGTGTTGTGTGCGTGATGAGTGGAATAATGTATGGTATGTAGGTGCATGCACCTGTGGAGTGTGGGACATGTAGGCATGGGTGCAAAGTTGTGGCTGTTTGAGCATGTGCCGGCAATTGCCATGTCAACGTGGATGGGTAGTGTGTATGTAGTAATGTGTATTATCAGGAAGTCTGGTATATTCTGTCTTAAAGTATGGTCGGGTAATGTAGTGTGACGTCCAGTTTCATATACGTCACGGACTGTACGTGGATTGTGTAGACCATTCATATAGCCCTCATGTAACTTTCAAGATAAGAGTGAATGATGGATTAGGTATGAGTGGGGGGGGAATCTTAGCCTCTATCACTGTGTAGAGTGAGGCATAGGTGCAGTATATTATGATGAACGCAATGGGAAGCTGATTGTCCAATGTGGTTGTACTGTTCCTCACGTTCAGATAATAGGCATATTATTGTATGTAGAACGATGTGACCGCACACAAGTGGGAGACGGAACTGTTATAATGGGAAGTACTCTCTTACTTCTGATTAAGTCAAGGCAGTTTCTTATCTGCTGTGATAACCAATTTTAAATTAGATTTATTATCATGTTGTTAGATTTCAAAGGTAATTCCTTAAATACGAAAGTTATTTTAGGGATTCGTGAAACTTTAAAGCCGAGAGTTTGAAGGTAAAATTAATCAAGTGATTGTAAATCCACCTGGCTGAGGAGATACTGTGTATTACTAGGTCAAGTTTCCCTTATGGTCATATTTGTTAATTAATGTACTGTGTCTTGGTGAGATTGTTCCACCAATGTGAATGTAATGAATATTTTGGCTTATTCATTTAAGGTAAAGTTAGGTTACATGCCGTCATGTTGGTGCAGCAGATAATTAGGGGGGGGGGGAACCAATGAAGTGTGCACTGTATAAGTTACACGATCATACCAATTCATTGGTATTTGTGCACAGGTGTATACGGAACAGATGCATTATATTGTGTTCAGTTATATTAAGGTATTGTGTATTTAGTGACCATGTATGTACCATCCATGTTGAAAATACTCTTTCCTCAAGGGACTTGATGAGTTAGGGATCTCCTATATTAATGTTATAATTTTCAGTTGAGGAAATGTGGTTATAGTTCATGTGTGCATGTGAGAGTTGGGGGGGGGGTGATGCGTCAACTGTGTTGCAGCACAGGATTCTGATTTATGTACAAATGCAGTCTCAAGTCATATGTTGAGAGGTGTGTTTAGGGTGCTATTGCCACAAAGTTGATGTATTGTTATCTGTGTAAGGGATGTAGACATAGCCCCACTCCACAAAGGGGGCAGTAAAGCAACAGCAAAGAACTACAGACCAATAGCACTAACATCCCATATCACAAAAATCTTTGAAAGAGTCCTAAGAAACAAGATCACCACCCATCTAGAAACCCATCAGTTACACAACCCAGGGCAACATGGGTTTAGAACAGGTCGCTTCTGTCTGTCTCAACTATTGGATCACTACGACAAGGTCCTAGATGCACTAGAAGACAAAAAGAATGCAGATGTAATATATACAGACTTTGCAAAAGCCTTCGACAAGTGTGACCATGGCGAAATAGCGCACAAAATGCGTGCTAAAGGAATAACAGGAAAAGTCGGTTGATGGATCTATAATTTCCTCACTAACAGAACACAGAGAGTAGTCGTCAACAGAGTAAAGTCCGAGGCAGGCACGGTGAAAAGCTCTGTTCCACAAGGCACAGTACTCGCTCCCATCTTGTTCCTCATCCTCATATCTGACATAGACAAGGATGTCAGCCACAGCACCGTGTCTTCCTTTGCAGATGACACCCGAATCTGCATGACAGTGTCTTCCATTGCAGACACTGCAAGGCTCTAGGCGGACATCAACCAAATCTTTCAGTGGGCTGCAGAAAACAATATGAAGTTCAACGATGAGAAATTTCAATTACTCAGATATGGTAAACACAAGGAAATTAAATCTTCATCAGAGTACAAAACAAATTCTGGCCACAAAATAGAGCGAAACACCAACGTCAAAGACCTGGGAGTGATCATGTCAAGAGGATCTCACCTTCAAGGACCATAACATTGTATCGATCGCATCTGCTAGAAAAATGACAGGATGGATAATGAGAACCTTCAAAACGAGGGATGCCAAGCCCATGATGACACTCTTCAGGTCACTTGTTCTATCTAGGCTCGAATATTGCTGCACACTAACAGCACCTTTCAAGGCAGGTGAAATTGCTGACCTAGAAAATGTACAGAGAACCTTCACGGCGCGCATAATGGAGATAAAACACCTCAATTACTGGAGCGCTTGAGGTTCCTGAACCTGTATTCCCCTGGAACGCAGGCGGGAGAGATACATGATTATATACATCTGGAAAATCCTAGAGGGACTAGTACCGAACCTGCACATGAAAATCACTCACTACGAAAGCAAAAGACTTGGCAGACGATGCAACATCCCCCCAATGAAAAGCAGGGGTGTCACTAGCACGTTAAGAGACCATACAATAAGTGTCAGGGGCCCGAGACTGTTCAACTGCCTCCCAGCATACATAAGGGGATTACCAACAGACCCCTGGCAGTCTTCAAGCTGGCACTGGACAAGCACCTAAAGTCGGTTCCTGATCAGCCGGCTGTGGCTCGTACGTTGGTTTGCGTGCAGCCAGCAGTAACAGCCTGGTTGATCAGGCTCTGATCCACCAGGAGGCCTGGTCACAGACCGGGCCGCGGGGGCGTTGACCCCCGGAACTCTCTCCAGGTAAACTCCAGGTAGATTTTTGTTTTTGCCTGCTGCCGCTACTTGGCTATTTTATTATACTTTATACCTCTTTGTATTGTGCAATGTTTTATTTAAAATGCATAAAACAAATAATCTGTCCTGCAGAGGGAAACAATGTATAAACTTTTCTTTTGGAATGTTTATGTATTTTTTTTTTTTAGGATGTTTATATATTATGATGCGTTAATTGATGTTAATAACTGTTTTGGTTGGTGACAGCAGACACACAGCTGTTGTGTATGTGGGGGGGAGGTTGAAGTGTGTGATGAAGCGTTTTAACTTCAGCAGTATGAACGCTTTTGATTTTGTACCATAGGGTATATGAAGGTTAGCGTGTGGGTTGTGTTGTTTGGTAGGAGCAGTGCCATTATGAATTGGTTGGGGTTGTACCTGTAAAGATTTGTTAAACGTAACTGTGCGCATTTACCTATATATGTTTTACATGAATAATGTACCAGTATCACTATAGTGAGGTATTTTTAAGTGGTATGTTTGGGCATTAATTGTATATACAGTGTCAGATGTTGACTGGGTTGATTTGTGTTTATATATTGTGTTATTGATGAAGTCTTTGTTCAAGTCATTATTAAATGTATATAGCAAGCGAATGTGGAATGTATTCACTTGGTGGGGGAGGGGAATGTAAGCAATAATGAGTAGGTACCATTATATCTATGAACCCTTGTGTACTTGTGAAGCAATGTACGTAGAAGCAGTGTGTAGGCTGTGTTAAGTTTGTTTTAATGTCCTTACGTATGTGCTTATTCAGTAGATTGTATAGTGAAAGTTGTATTGCTCATCACTAGTGTCAGTGTTACATATTGATATATGTACCTATATATATATTTGTACATGAAGTTTTAAATAAAATATAAAAAAAAAACATCAAACGCTTTGCTATCATCATTTCCAGCCTACGCCCTCCAATCGCAAAAAAAAAGTATATCCCTTGCCAACTCAGCGTCATGCAGTTGTACATTTGTTATAACTGTGTGAAACTGATGGGTAAAAATAAATTGATTT
The DNA here is from genome assembly GCF_026875155.1 of Cherax quadricarinatus. Taxonomy (NCBI): domain Eukaryota; kingdom Metazoa; phylum Arthropoda; class Malacostraca; order Decapoda; family Parastacidae; genus Cherax; species Cherax quadricarinatus. Next base: position 42,462,526 of record NC_069430.1, read on the forward strand.
AATTAATAACACAACAGACACACACACACTTAATATAATATATTGTATTAAAGTGCACCAAAGTGGTTAGGTCACTTACCTTTATCACCCCACCTCCACTACCCCCACCCACCTTTTTCCCATATTTCCAGCCTTACCAATCCTTCTTCCTTCCCCATCTTACCAAAACTCTGGTCATAATTCGTCGTCAAGTTCTGAGACCAGGCCACCTACTGTAGGTATTACAGTAGTGTCACCTCTCTCCACCTCTGGAACCCTCAATAAAAAGAAACAATCGCTGCCTGGATGATGTAGTGTGTGGTCGTGCTTTGCACCCCTCTACTGTTTACCCAGACAAGCTACTCAGAAAACAATAGGGCGCTAGGTGTGCGCCGGAGAGCAAATAATGTGGCATTGAGCTCATTAGTGGGGCTTTAACGCCTACGTCAGTCGAGGTGTTATTGCCCAAAATTATAAGAGAGACATACGGCATCAGAGACGAGGATTTGTATGGAGTGGCACTAAATGGTGTTTATAGAATATTCGTGAAAGTGCTAACAGCTCAAGTGTACAAGGCATTGGTGGATCATTACCAAGATGTCAGCATTAACGTAACACCGGCAGTGAGGGTCAGGTTGACGGATGTATCAAGACATTATTCGTGGGTCAAGCTCCGCAATGTGTCTTTTGAAGCTGATGAAGCAGACATCAGAAGTGTTTTTGAAAGATATGGGACTGTACATCTAGCCCAACCTGGAAAATGGGTAAAAGGAGCTTACGCAGGAGTTCCTGAGGGTACCTTCAATCTCAAGATGATGGTGCGACATCCTATACCCTCGTATGTATATCTCGAGGAGTTTAAAACCCAGGTAATGGTGGCGTATGCCGGGCAGAAGCATACGTACCGACTGTGTAGCGAATATGACCATATGGCAGCAGATTGTGGCAAGCGGAATATGGCTCTTGGGCCGGCAAGAGGCCAAGCACCTGCGCATGAGAAAACGATGCCTGCGGAAGAATGGAGGCAAGGAGGAGGGCGTGGCCGCATGAGGAGTGAAGAGGTGGTGGCTCCTCCTGTGGAATCGGAGTCATGAATCACCCAGCCCATTGACAGTACAGTTGTCGAGTGAGGAGGTGCAAGTGGGTGCAGAAGTGAAAGCTATCGAGGAGGAGTTGGCGACGGTGATACAGGCTATGTTACAGTCTACGGAGGTGGAGAGTCGCAGCGAGCAGGAACCTGGGATCGGGGCGGAAGGAGGTGTGTGCAGGAGGAGGGAGGACCAGGTGGCACCTGTGATGGACAGTACTAGTGCCATGGAAGAACATGGAGGCAAATTAAGGGTGGTAGAGGTGGAAGTCCATTGTGAGGACTCCCAGGACACAGATATGGAGACTGAGGGAGCAACGAGGAAAAGAGCGGCGGCGTCAGATTCGGGATGTTCTGAAGCTGGCACAAAGGCCAGGGAAAAAGGCATGGGGTTATGGTACCCAGAGTGACTCTTAGAGAGGCCACAACAGAAGGGGGGGAGGGTTGGGAAGGAGGGTGGAGTACGTGACAAAGGCAATGCCCAGGGGAATGGTCAGAAAGGGAAGAGTCTGAAAGTGAGGTGGGGAGGGAAACCTTAAACCGGCCTCAGGTGTGTAACAAAAAATATTAATGGTCTGTGTGATGGTGTAAAACCTGAGTGCTTTCGGATGTTTTTAAATAGATACAAGGTTGACGTAGCTTTTGTGCAGGAACATAATTTTAAACTTGGTCGTGAATTAGTGGTGCCTGGGTACCAGGCTTATGTGTTGCCGTCTGAACGTTTAAAAGGAGGAGTGGGTGTGTTGACCAGGGAGGTGAGCCGTTTGTATTGCACAGGAAAGAGGGGGGAGGAGGGAGAGTATTACATGTGGAAGGATGGTGGAGGGGAGAGAGAGTGGCGTTTGTGTGTCAGTATGCCCCAGCAGAAAGTGACGTGAAAGTAAAGGTGGACTTGTGCAGGAGGAACTTTTGTACTTCCTACGCATGTTACCGTCTGTGGCAATTGTGGGGGGGGGGATGATTGGAATTGTGTAGTTAAGAGGGCAGATGTGGAACCCAGAGGTGCGGGATATTTTTCCTCAGTCTTAGGAGGCCTGTTTAGAGATCTTCAGTTTCGTGATGCATTTGGGGGAGGTCTGTGGGAGGTGGAACATACTTTTATAAGGCGGGGATATGCAGCTCATTTGGACAGGATATATTTATCTCAGAGGGTTTTGGTAGAGTCTTTTAAAACTATTGAGATGGTGTCTTCCGATCATAAGGTGGTAATAGTGGAGTGGTTTGGGAAGCTTTGGCTCGTAGGCAGGGAAGCTGTTGGAAACTGAATACGATGGTTTTGGGGGATGGGGAGGGAGTGGAAGGTTTTGCAGTATTTTGGAAACAGCTCTGTGCAGAGGGAAGGACTGAGGAGGATGTGGTAGAATGGCGGGATAGTGTGGCTAAGGTAAGAATACATCAATTTTATGTGAGGGATAGCAAACGCATTAATCAATTGTGGTATGGTTTGTCAAATTATTTAGAATCTAGATTACAGGATTGTTATGTGGGGGGGCGGTGGTGGGGGTGTACCCTGTGGAGGTAATACAGATGTTGAAGGACAGGATAAAGGATTTGCAAGAAGAGCGTTTTGCAGCAGTATGGGAACAAGCTGGGCTGGACGAAGTACTCTGGGGCAACAAGCCATCGGCTTGCATGCTGCGAGGACAGAAGGTACACCAGCAAACAACCACAATACCGGGTTTGCAAGTCATTTCTTCGGTGGTTTTTTTTTCGAGAGGGTCAGGTATTATGGGAAACAACGGGGATGAGTGCATATGCAGATAGATGGTTTGAGGAGTACGGGAAAAGTAGTGTCATGGATGGCGAGGTTCCTGGGCAGGTATGCGAGTATGTGCCGTGCAAACTGGGGAGGAGTGATCAGGAGGCACTGGGTGGGGTAATTGAGGAGGAAACATGGAGAGCCCTTATGGACATGAGAAAGGGAAAGGCGCCCGGGATAGATGGTTAACCAAGCGAATTTTATGTACTACAACACTGGGGTCTGCTAAGGGGTTTCCTAGTAAGGTTAATGAATGCCATGAAAAACGGAGGTAAGATGGGAAAATCGCAGGCAACGGCGGTGGTGGTAAAAAGGAGGGTAAAAAGGAGAGTACCCTTCAGGATTAGAGCCATTTCATTGCTTTGTGCTGATTATAAGCTGTTTGTGAAAATTCTTGGGAATAGGCTTAAATGTGCTGTGGGGAGGGTGGTGTATAAGCCTCAGTTTGGGTTGCCGGGTAGGTCAATGGTTGAGGGCCATGGGATCATAAAGGGGTTCCTGGAGGACATGGAAAGGGAAAGAGGGGCACTGTTGGCACTGGATTGGCAAGGGGCTTATGACAGGGTGGAAAGAGGGGCTTTGTGGGATATTCTCCTCAGACAGGGGTTTGGCAAAGAAATAGTGGGGTGGGTGGATACGTTGTACTCAGGAGCAAAGGTAAGGGTGCAAATCAATGGGTGTGTGGGGGAGGGATTTGACATGGAGTGGGGTCTTCAGCAGGGTTGTCCAGTATCACAGTTTTTGTTTGCATGTATTCAGAATCCTTTTCATAAGATGGTTGAGGATCGTCTAAGGAATGAGGGCAGAGTTGGTGTGCAGAAGCCTTGGCCTGGCTTTGTGGGCTATGTTGACGATACAACTATTCTGGTGTGTGAAGAGACACGGTTAGGAGTTTTAGGGGGAGTTGTACACATGTTTGGGAGAGCTACTGGGATGAAGGTAAATCTGGAAAAGTCAATGATAATGGGGCTGGGAGAGTGGGCAGGGAGATTAGAATGGGGATGTGATGTCGTGCAGCATCAGACTGGGAGTCTGAAAATCTGTGGTGTCATATATGAGGCTGACCTGAGTGCTGCAAGAGTCAATAATTCGAATAGGATGGTGGAACAGGTGCAGCAACGTTTGGGAATGCTGCAACCTCACCATTTAACCCTTAGGCAACGAGCAATTGTCATCAATGTATTACTATATAGTAAAGTCTGGTTTGTATCGGCAGTGTTGCCATTAACAAGAACGGCAATCACGAGTATTCTTAGAATGGTGTTCAAATTCTTGTGGGGTTCAGGGTGCAACTGGTTGCGAAGGGAGGTAGTGACATTGCCGGTATGTAAGGGAGGGTTGGGTTTGTTGGACTTGAGAAAGCACATGAAATGTGTGTTCATTAAGAGGGAAGTGATGCATGCAGGTGGATGGAGGGGAGGTGGCAGCTAGATAAGGTACATGATCACCTACGGAAATGGTATGGGAGAGCGGAAATGAAGGAATGTGAAAAAGTGTTACGTGCCTTAGTGTTAGCCAGAGAACCGGGAAAAGTAAAGGTGGGAACTTTGTGTAAATTGTTGGAGGGACATGTAATGGTGCCGGTTGAGGGGATCTACCCCATGTATGCATGGGATGTAATATGGCAAAGATTTAGTAAATTAAGGATACAACCTAGGGCGCGTGAGGTTATGTATAGTTTCCTACATGGTATATTGCCAACGGGAGCGATGCTCCGAGATAGGAGGGTCATCGAGGGTGGGGGGTGTAGCAGATGCAGTGGGGAAGAGACTGTGTATCATGTTGTCTATTTTTGTGAAGGTTTGGAGTGCATCAGGGTATGGATGAGTAGGGTAGTGGCTAGGGTGGGGGGTCATGGTGTGTCGGTATTGAGAGCGCTGAGTCTTGATATGAGTGGGGTGGATGAGCGTGTGGCATATATAATCGATGACTACATATATGTTTTGTGGGGTATGAGGGGGAAGAAGGGTGGGTAAGTGCTGAGAAGGATTTTGGCGGCAACGTTTTATCGAACTTTGTGTCGCAATAGAAGGTTATAATATAAAGGACTAACAATAGGGAATTTAAGGGCGTTATAACGGGGTTTTAACTGTGGGGTGTGTATGTTGGTAAAAGGGGGGGGGGAGTCAGGGGTATTCAACGGGCTGACCTCCTCGGGTGTGAAGTGATGGGTGGATGGGTGTGACTGGAGGTACACGTGTGGAACTGGATGTGATGGTGTGAAAGATCTATTTTGTTTAGTTCCCTTGTTGGGGAAGGTATAAATGAAAGTTTAAATACCATTTATAAATATATAACATATAAAATATGTAACATGAATTTTTTCTTTGGTAGCGAATTATGTCCCGCTTGTACTGTTCTTACAAGTGAATTTTAACTTGAGAGGGTTTTCCTTTCACTATGTTCCTTGAAACATTGAGGTTTTTTTTGCAATTTTTGTAACGTGTTCCTGCATCTTTTTTTGAACTAATTACCTATTATGTAAACATGTGTGAATAAGGATTAGTACCCTAAATTAATATTCATTGTATATTTATTTGCATGTAATACTAGTTAGGCACATGCTAGAAGGGCACAGCGAAAGTCTAGTCTAGTCTGGTGGAATGTGTGTTAAGTTTTGGTATGTTTGTATGTGGTGTGTTAGATGTTGTTAGGAGTTTAGTATGGTGTTATCTTACTAAAATCAAGATAAACTTTGGATAATCTTATTCATGTCATAGCCTTGGATTCTTTTAAAATATTTACATATCCTAGTATTTTATCGATAATGCAGCACGTGGTGTATTTTCTTGCATTTTAAAGCGTTATGCAATGTTATAAGAGCTTGAATTTCATGGTTGTTACATTAATATTGATATTATATATTGTAGGTGTATATTCTTATACTTATAAAGGTGTATGGGTGTTAGGCATGTAATGTTTATATCTGTTTTAGTCTGTAATTTTATGTTTTTGTGTTATTGACGTTCCTGCACCACCAACTATTGGTAAATACTCATTAAGTTTTTGATGAGGTCAAGGTATGACCCTAAATTAGGATAATTAATGGCATGCTTCTTAGAACGGTGGTGGCCCGGTGGCTAAAGCTTCCGCTTCACACACGGAGGGCCCGGGTTCGATTCCCGGCGGGTGGAAATATTTCGACACGTTTCCTTACACCTGTTGTCCTGTTCGCCTAGCAGCAAATAGGTACCTGGGTGTTAGTTGACTGGTATGGGTAGCATCCTGGGGGCAAGATTGAGGACCCCAATGGAAATAAGTCAGACAGTCCTCAATGACGCACTGACTTTCTTGGGTTATCCAGGGTGGCTAACCCTCCGGGGTTAAAAATCCGAACGAAATCTTATCTTATTTAACGGTGAATGTAAATATTTAAAGGGGGGGGGAGAAGTGTCAGCTGTGGCTGCACTGGCAATAGTAATTATTGTAAAAGGAGGAGTTCATCAGTATAGTTTTTAATTTTATTATACTCTTATACATCCTTGTATTTGTTCTATGTTTTAAATAAAAATATAAAAAATAGAAAATAAAAAGAATTCCCAAACTTTGTTGAAAAATATGATACTATTTATTCGCTTATCTGCAGGTTCTTAAATCAATATATTGTCCTCTCAGGGAAGGTTCCTGTATGCTGAGGAGTGACTCTTGATCAAAGAAATAGGACCTGTGCTTTCCTTCCCCCGGATCAAATCAAAATTCCTCCCATTCTCCCAGGCATTTCATAGCCCCGTCGGGTCTAGCGCTTTCCTTGAAAGCAGTAATATGTGGCCGCTCCGGTTTTAGTGCTTGAGCATAATAAAAATAATAAAAAATTTAAAAAAATGTAATAACTGTAAAGAAATAAAGACCCCAAGGAAATAAGTCACATAGACGGACTTGTTTTTGGATTACCCTAGGTTCAAATTCAAATTCAATTCAAACTTTATTCTCTATAAGTATTACAATGCTGAGTTTACAGAATTTGGTTGTTGTGTGGTTTACATGTAGTAAAATAATAATTACAGAATGTACCACTAGAACGCCTAGCATGGCTAGGCATTTCGGGCAGACTTATATTAAATCTTAGGTTTAAAATGCTACAAAATTATGAGATAAGTTGGTATAATGGCTAAGTGACTAAATACTAGTTGTGAGTTTAGCAATGTGAATGCTTTTGTTTTGGCATTATACATAGCTTCAGTATTGGAGTATCACAGGCCAACTTATGACCAGTTAAGATTCATTATTTTGAGATTGAGATTGATATTTCTGTTTATGGTCAAATGGGTGAGTGAGTGTAAGTGTGAACCACCAGGTGGTATTCGTATTATTAGTTGACAGGGTGTATCAGGGAGATAAGATGTTTTCTGATGGTAGTTTTGAAGGTGATGAATGTGTCTGCAGTTTTGGAATTTTCAGGTAGGGTGTTCCAGATTTTAGGGCCTTTGACATGATTGATTTTTGTAAAGGTTTAGTCGGACACGGGGGAAAGTCATAGAGATGTTTGTGTTGGTGTTGTGCATGTGGGTTCTGTCACAACTATCAACAAAGCGTTTTAGGTCAAGGTTAATATTGGAATTTAAGGTCCTGTAGATGTAGATTGCACAGTAGTAAGTGTGGATGTACTGAACAGGGAGTAATTTAGATCTATGAAGAGTGGGGGGGGGGGGTGTGGTGCCAGGGATGGGATTTAGTGATTATTCTTACTGCAGCTTTTAGTTGGGTTATTATTGGCTTTAGGTGTGTTGCTGCAGTTGAGCCCCAAGCACAGATAGCATAGGTGAGGTATGGATATATAAGTGAATGGTATAGTGTGAGAAGGGCAGTTTGCAGCGCGTAGTATCGTATCTTGGAGAGGATCCCAACCGTTTTGGATACTTTTTTGGTTATGTGTTGGATATGGGTGCTGAAATTCAGGTTGTTGTCAAGGTATAGGCCTAGGAATTTCCCCTCTGCTACCAAACATAATGTAGTAGGTTTTGTCAACGTTAAGTGTAAGTTTATTGGCTGTCATCCAAGTCGATATTTTGATCAGCTCCTCATTAACAATGGTGTTGAGGGTTGCAAGATTAGGGTGAGAGATGACATAAGTCGTGTCGTCAGCAAAGAGAATGGGGTTCAGGTGTCAAGATACATTTGGAAGATCATTGATGTATATGAGGAAGAGCAGGGGACCAAGGACACTTCCCTGCGGAACTCCAGTATCAATTGGCTGTGTTGTTGATCGTGTCTTTAATGGTGACATATGATACTATTAGTAAGGTAAGATTTGAAATATGCAAGCGCATGGCCTCTTATACCATAAGGTCAAGTTTGTGGAGTAGGATGCCGTGGTCTACTGTGTAAAAAAGCTTTTCTTAGTCAAAAAAATTCCTATGGATATTCCTTATTTTCCAATGCTGTGTAAAGCAGATCTACAATTTTTATAATTGCATCGTTTGCTTTTATTTTTCCTGAATCCAAATTGGCAGGGGTTGAGTATTTTTGTGAAAATTATAAATGAATATAGTCTCCTGTGCACGAGTTTCTCAAAGATTTGGATAGCAATGGTAAATTTGATATTGGCCTTAGTTGTTTAAATCTGTAGGGTCACCACCTTATGTTTGGTGGAACCCTTGCTGTCTTGAGTAGTTTCGGGAAGGTGCTAGCTTCTAGTGACTTGTTAAAAAGCAATGAGATAGTATGCGAGAGGACATGGGCCACTCTCTGTACAATAATGGTGGGACATGAGACAGATTCCCTGAGTTATTTTTAAGTGACTTTATAATCTTGGGTTTGGATTTCCCGTGGGCTCAGTTGGAGCAAGATAGAAGAATTTGGGAAATTCCCATCTAGGGTAGTCCCCAGCAGGGGCATTGGTACGTGGGATTTTATTGGCAAGATTAGAACCTATGGTTGAGAAGAAGTCGTTTATCTTGTTAGCTGTGTCGGTGGGTTGCAGTGGTGTTTCATTAGGTTTAATTAGGACAATATTCTTGTTTTTTTCAGTTTGTGGGGCCTAGAATCTGAGAGAGTGTTTTCCAGGTCTTTTTTTTTATCTCCTCTTGTGCAGTGAATCTACTGGAGTAGTATAGTTGTTTGGCTTTCTTTATTACTTTGGTGAGGACTGATGAATAGTGTTTAAGAATATCTTTGTGTATTAAGCCCTGTCTATATTGCTTTTCATATTGGTGTTTCTTATCAATGGATTTCAGAATGGTGCTGGTTAGCCATGGGCAACCAAGCCGTTTTTTTGTGATCTGTTTGTTTTATAGGACAATGTTTGTTGTATAGTCTAAGTAGTTTGTCAAGAAAAATGTCTGTCCAGTCGTCAATATCATTGGCCTTGGAGAATTCTGTAGGCCAGTCAACAGTCTCTAGGTCAGCTGTGAACTTCCTTATTGAGGCCTCATCATGAAGTTTAAATGAGACTTTGTTGTATTCAAGTGGTGGTTTTCTAACGTTTGTCAAGAGGAAGGTAGGGTAGTGGTCTGTAGTGCTATCTGTGATTATCCCTGATTTAAGGGGGGCTAGTATATTGGTCCATATGTGGTCTATTATGGTTGCACTTGTTTAAGTGAGCCTGGTTGGTTTAGTTATTGTTGGTATGAGAAGTGTGTTGTTCATATTGTTGATGAAATCAGTTACAGGCTGATCATCTAGTAGGCCAAGGTTGATGTTGAAGTCTCCAGCTAAGAGAAGGTGGTGCTATTCATTGTCTGTTTGTTATTAGTGCCTTATTTCTCACTGAAGTTTGGGATGTTGTGTGGGGTATCCGGAAATGGCACCGATTGTTATAGGCGTCTTAAGGTTTTTTACAGTAAAATTGCAAAAAAATGTATTCTCCATATTCATCACTAAAGCAATTGGTGCTGATACAAGATAACTGGTTAGAGTAATAGATTGCAATATCACCCCCAACTTGGTATGGTCTGCAGTTGTGGATTGCTGTGTATCCTGGTAGAGGGTAGATATCTATTGTGTCCTGTTTTAGCCAGGTCTCGGTAAGAATAATGCAGGAGAAGGGTGTCTTTAGTGATTCAAGGAGTGCCAGGAGGTCATCATAGTGTTTGCTTAAGGACCTGATGTTGTAGTTAAGTGCTGATAGACTTTTATCATTGTTTAGGATAGTGCCGGCTTGTGATGCTGTGTAGTAAAGGCAGTTACTTTCCAATAGGTTTTTATTGTGTGTCAGATTATGTAGGTTTAGATCAGGGTCAACGTGATCAATCATCTTCTAGGTTTAAATTATGGTTAATTATATCCTGAGTTGTGTGTTGAGTTTTAGTACTGATATCTGTAGTGGTGGGAAGTTTGGACAAGTATATAGCTATAGCATTTTGGTCATGTAGAGTATAGTCACTAATACACATAATGAAGTTGGTGTTGTCTATGTGTTGTGCTGGAATGAGCTAAAGTACAACTAGGTATAAACTAATAATATAAAAAGAGGATTCGCTGCCTGACCACGGTAGAGAGCGGTTGTGCTCTGCACCCCTCTGCTGTTTGTAGGCGAGCTCCCTTGTCAGTTACCTGGCTGCAGTGATGTGAAGTGGTGCTGTCACACCTCAGCTAACAACGTAAGTGCACTGTGATTGTCAAGATGGCGGCTAGTCTGAGACGCCAGATAAATACTGTAGGCATTGAGCTACTTAAAGGAACGATAACGCCCAGTTCTGCGCAAGTCTTATTGCCAAAGATCATCCGGGAGACATATGGCGTACAAGACAGTGACTTGCATGGTGTAGCATTGAACGGAGGACAACGAATTTTCGTCAAACTGCTATCAGCAACGGTTTATGAATCGTTAGTCATCAGGTTTCAGGACGTGAGTTTTAAAACGTCACACCAGCTGTCAGTGTAAGAATGGTAGATGTTTCACGGCATTATACGTGGATCAAGTTATGCAACGTTCCCTTTGAGGCGGACGAGGCGGATATAAGGAAAGTTTTTGAGACGTATGGGACGGTGCATTATGCTCAACATGGTACGTGGGTGGCAGGTGCCTATGCTGGTTTTCCAGAGGGTTCTTTCAACCTCAAAATGACTTTGAGGCACCCAATACCATCCTACGTGTATCTCCAAGATTTCAGGACGCAGGTCATGGTAATGTACCCAGGACAACGACGTACATGCCGCCTATGTGGTGAGTATGATCACATAGCGGCGACCTGTGACAAGCGAAGACGTGTGCCTGGACCTGTGGTGGACGTCGCAGCCCCTGCTTCAAAGGTGGCAGGTGAGAAACAAACATCGGATGGAGGGCGTGGTGTTTTGTGGAGCGAGATAGTGGATCGGGCACACAGGACTGGCGGTGAGTTGGAGTCCCTCCCCCAGCTGCCTGATCAGGTATGTCTCCTGTGGATAAGGAGAGCAGCAATTACAGGAGAAGGTTCTTGAGATTGAGGAGGAATTGGTGGAGGTGTTGAAGACTTTGTCACTGCCAGAGAGGGACGTTACATCTGAGCGTGGTGTCATCGGAGAGTCGTCGCTTCCAGAAAGTCGGAGACATGATAGTTTGGGACGTGATGGTGGTTTGAGTCGTACCGTTGAATCATTAAACCATTCTCAGGTAGAGATGGAGGTTCATCGAGAGGCAACATCTGAACAGGAAATGTGTAACATGACGGTCACGAGAAAGAGGGCGGCTACGTCAGATTCTGATGACGTCCTTATGCCTGCACAATGGCCTGGGAAACAGACTGAGGTGAAGTGTGAAGGTAGTGGTGTAGGTGGTGGTAGCCATGATAGGAGGCACCGGAAGTAGGGGGGGAGGGAAAGAGAGCACTCTGAAGGTGTCAAACTTAAATTCAAGCTCCGGAGTTGTAAAGAGTGATGAGAGGAAGCAGGGGTGGAAACTTTAATAGGCCTTAGGTGTATATCTGTAAATGTTAATGGGTTATGTAGAGGTATGAAGAGAAATTGGTTTCTTAATTTCCTGAATAAATCTAGAGTGGATGTTGTGTTCCTGCAGGAGCACAATTTTAAAGAGGGTAGGGTGTTGGAGGTGGCAGGATTTCGAGTAGTTACCCTGCCATCTCCCCGTCTAAAAGGTGGTGTGGGAATTTTAATAAGGGAGATGAGCCCGTTTGTTTTGCAGAGAAGCGAGGAGGAGGGGGAGGGAGGGTGTTGCTGTGGATGGTGGTGAATGGGTAAGCGTGTGTCTTTTGTGAGTGTGTATGCGCCGCAGAAAATAACATAAAGGTAAAGAATGATTTTGTGTGTGAGGATCTTGTGTTTTTCTTAAGTGCACTGCCAGAGGTGGCAATAGTTGGTGGGGATTGGAATAGTGTAATCAGGGTGGCTGATGTGGACCCAAAAGGGGCTGGATATATGTCTGTGGCTCTTAGGGATTTATTAAGGGATGTTAGGCTACGTGATGCCTTCGGGGGGGGCGGTGTGGGAGACTGAATATACGTTTGTTAGGAGTGGATATGCTGCAAGACTAGATAGAGTGTACCTTTCTCAGGGAGTGGATGTGAAATCTTTCAGTACTGTGGAGACTACAATGTCAGATCATAGGGCAGTGGTGGTGGAGGTTGGGTGGGGGACGCTCGTGGACATACATAGAAGTTATTGGAAATTAAATATAAGTGTGTTAGGTGATGAGGAGGGGTTGGAGGGGTTTTCAGTCCTATGGAGGGAGCTTAGTGTGGAAGAACAGGAGTGGATGACATTGTGACATGGTGGGATTGTGTTGCAAAAGAAAGGATTAGAAAATTTTATGTGAGAGAAGGAAAACGTATTAATAATTTAAAATATGGACTGGCTAACTATTTAGAGGATAGGTTAAGAGGTTTGCTATGGGCGGGGGGTGGGTGGGAATAATTTTCCTATGGATGAAATAGCTGAAATAAAGGGGAGGTTGAGGGTGTTGCAAAATGAAAGGTTTCAAGCTGTAAGGGTGCAGGCAGGGGTGGAAGAAGTGCTTTGGGCGACAAGCCGTCAGCTTGTGTTTTGCGGCATCAAAAGCAAAGGCAGGCGGTGACAGCTATTCCATGTTTAGAGGTAACGAGATGGTTGGGAATTATAGAGCAGGGCAGGAGATACGAACCACGAAGGGGATGTGTGCGTATGCGGAGGCTTGGTACGAGAAGTACTGGAACAGTGGGGGGGTGGGTGACATGGCGTTGGACAAGGTGTGTACGTATGTGACGTGTAATTTAGGAAATAGTGATAGAAAGGCTTTAGGTGGGACTATTACGGCAGACGAAATATAGAATGTGTTAAGGGGAATGAGGAAGGGGAAAGCGCCGGGTATTGACGGTCTCCCAGAAGAATTTTATTTACAACATCGGACGTTAATAAGGGGATTTACAGTTAGGTTATTTAATCGTATGAAGGAGAAGGGTAAGTTGGGGGAGAAGCAGGTAACAGCAGTTATAGTGTTGGTCCCGAAGGTCAAGGGGCAGCCCACCCTTCGGGAGTACCGAGCCATATCACTGATGTGTGCAGACTATAAGGTGTTCGCAAAAATTTTAGGTAATAGGTTCAAAGGTGTTGTGGGAAGGGTCGTGTCAAAATCTCAGTTTGGGTTGCCGGGAAGGTCGATGACTGAAGGACATGGCATACTAAAACATTTTGTGGAAGCTAAGGGTGGGGGTGAAGGGGCGGCTTTGTTGGCTCTAGATTGGCAGGGAGCATATGATAGAGTGGAAAGGGGAGCTTTGCAGGTTATACTTAGGAGACAGGGTTCTGGGGAGGAAATAGTCGAGTGGGTAAATACGTTATACAAGGGGACGAAAATGAGGATACAGATTAATGGGTATATGGGGAGGGATATTGCAATGGGTAGAGGCCTTAGACAGGGATGCCACATGTCACAAATATTGTTTGCATGTTTCCAGGACCCCTTTTATAGAATGGTTGACCGCAGCTTATGTACGCCAGGTGAGGGAAGTGTGGGGGCTGGGAGGGCCTGGCCGGGTTTAATTGGATATGTTGACGACACCATTGTTCTCTTTCATGAAGGGATGTCAATGGGAGTGTTGGACGAGGTTGTGCAATTATTTGGAAGTGCCACGGGAATGTAGGTAAATAGTGCGAAGTCAAGGTGCATTGGGGGGAGATGCAATGTTGTTAAAGAATGGGCGATGTCTTTAAAGATTTGTGGTATTATTTATAAGGATGACATGGTTGCGGCGAGGGTGGAAAAACTCGGATAGGTTATTGGAAAGGATCGTGGGCGTCTAGGTGTTCTGAGACCCCAGCACCTAACTCTTATACAGCGAGTGATAGTCGTAAACATTTTATTGTATAGTAAGATTTGGCATATTGCAGCTGTGTTCCCAATTACAGGGACAGCGATTGCGGGAATTCTAAGACGGGTGTACAAATTTTTCTGGGGTTCACGTTGTGATTGGTTACGGAGGGAAGTTGTAATGTTACCTGTAAGTCAGGGTGGGTTGGGGTTGATGGATTTGAGACAGAGGGCTAAATGTGTGTTTATTAAATGGGAAGTGTTGCGTGAGGGTGTCAACGCGGGGCAGTTGGGAAGGATACACGACAGGCTGGGTGTGTGGTATCGAGGAATGGAGTTCAGGGAATGCAAAATCGTTTTGAGGGCTGTGATGTTGGTTAGGGAACTGAGAAAGGTTCGCATAAGGGTTTTGTGTTTACCTGGAGTTTACCTGGAGAGAGTTCCGGGGGTCAACGCCCCCGTGGCCCGGCCTGTGACCAGGCCTCCTGGTGGATCAGAGCCTGATCAACCAGGCTGTTACTGCTGGCTGCACGCAAACCAACGTACGAGCCACAGCCCAGCTGATCAGGAACCGACTTTAGGTGCTTGTCCAGTGCCAGCTAGAAGACTGCCAGGGGTCTGTTGGTAATCCCCCTTATGTATGCTGGGAGGCAGTTGAACAGTCCCGGGCCCCTGACACTTATTGTATGGTCTCTTAACGTCCTAGTGACACCCCTGCTTTCCATTGGGGGGATGTTGCATCGTCTGCCAAGTCTTTTGCTTTCGTAGTTAGTTTAATATGTTTATTATGCACCCCATACCCATCCTGTGGGCGGTAGTCAAAAGGTTACAGAGGTACATAATTGGTCCAGGAACTGGACTCCAAAGTTTTGATAGCTGAGCAAGTTACAGAGGTAATGAATTCACAATTTACAAAGGTAATGAACTCACAATTTACAAAGGTAATGAACTCCAGGTAGGTCTAGTCACAATCATGACAAGTTACAAAGGTATTTACAGATTACAGAGGTACGTAATGGGTCCAGGGACTGGGCTCCCAAAGTTGTGATGGCTGAACTAGGTACAAGGTAATGAACTCACAAGTTACAAAGGTAATGAATCCTGTAAGAATGGTTACTTACGTTTATACATGGTTACAATCATGAACAAATTATAGTGTAATGAGCAATTCACACTTCCACAACCCGGTCACAACTGTAGTGAGTTATTGGTGCAAATATTGATTGTTGAGACACACACACACTTCGTAGTGAGTGATTTTCGTGTGGCAAGTTCGGTACTAGTCCCTCTAGGATTTTCCAGGTGTATATAATCATGTATCTCTCCCGCCTGCATTCCAGGGAATACAGGTTCAGGAACCTCAAGCGCTCCCAGTAATTGAGGTGTTTTATCTCCGTTATGCGCGCCATGAAGGTTCTCTGTACATTTTCTAGGTCAGCAATTTCACCTGCCTTGAAAGGTGCTGTTAGTGTGCAGCAATATTCGAGCCTAGATAGAACAAGTGACCTGAAGAGTGTCATCATGGCTTGGCATCCCTCGTTTTGAAGGTTCTCATTATCCATCCTGTCATTTTTCTAGCAGACGTGATCGATACAATGTTATGGTCCTTGAAGGTGAGATCCTCCGACATGATCACTCCCAGGTCATTGACATTGGTGTTTCACTCTATTTTGTGGCCAGAATTTGTTTTGTACTCTGATGAAGATTTAATTTCCTCGTGTTTACCATATCTGAGTAATTGAAATTTCTCATCGTTGAACTTCATATTGTTTTCTGCAGCCCACTGAAAGATTTGGTTGATGTCTGCCTGGAGCCTTGCAGTGTCTGCAATGGAAGACACTGTCATGCAGATTCGGTGTCATCTGTAAAGGAAGACACAGTGCTGTGGCTGACTACTACCTCTGTGTTCTGTTAGTGAGGAAATTATAGATCCATCGACCGACTTTTCCTGTTATTCCTTTAGCACGCATTTTGTGCGCTATTACGCCATGGTCACACTTGTCAAAGGGCTTTGCAAAGTCTGTATAATTACATCTGCATTCTTTTGTCTTCTAGTGATCTAGGACCTTGTCGTAGGATCCAATAGTTGAGACAGACAGGAGCGACCTGTTCTAAACCCATGTTGCCCGGGGTTTGTGTAACTGATGGGTTTCTAATGGGTGGTGATCTTACTTCTTAGGACTCTTTCAAAGTTTTTTAAATGATATGGATGTTAGTGCTATCGGTCTGTAGTTTTTTGGCTGTTGTTTTACTGCCCCTTTGTGGAGTGGGGCTATGTCTGTTGTTTTTAGTAACTGTGGGACGACTCCCGTGTCCATGCCCCTCTCCATGGATGGTAAAGGCCATGATAGGGGCTTCTTGCAGTTCTTGATGAACACGGAGTTCCATGAGTCTGGCCCTGGGCAGAGTGCATGGCATGTCATTTATCGCCTGTTCGAAGTCATTTGGCGTCAGGAAAACCCATCAGATAAGCTTGTGTTAACCAAAATTCTGTGGCTCTCTCATAAAAAATTAATTTTGATCTTCGACTCTCAGTCGGGTTAGTGGCTTGCTAAAAACTGAGTCATATTAGACTTGAGTAGCTCACTCCCTTTCCTTTTTCATCTGTGGGAGGACCATCTTGTTTTAAATAAGGGCCCAATACTGGAGTTGTTCTCGACTTTGATTGGCATAGGAGAAGAAATTTCTTTGGGTTTTTTTTCGATTTTATTTTATGGCTTTTATTCTTCCCGCGATTCCTGACTCCTAATAAGATTCCTTTAGCTTAAGTTCAATGTTTGCTATTTCTCTGACCAATGTCTCCCAACGATTTCAGATAGATTGACCTCTTTTAGCCGCTCTGTTATTCTTTTTCCCTCGCCTGTAAAGAGAGCGCCTGTCTCTTTTTATTTTACATCTACTCCTTTTTCTTAGGGAATAAGTCTTTGCATAAAGTCAGTGCCACCAAGTTAATCTGTTCAAGGCATTTAAATTGGGTCTGTGTTCTTAGTATATCTTCCCCGCTCATATCGGTTTGGACTTGGTTTACTTGGTCCCACTTTATGTTTTTGTTATTGAAGTTGAATTTGGTGAATGCTCCCTTGTGACTAAATTTTTTTTGTCGGTCTGGGGCTCTGTGCATACATGTCTGAACCTCAATTATGTTGTGATCTGAGTAATTGTTTTTTTATATGGTGACTTTTTTTATCAGATCATCATTGTTAGTGAAGATGAGGTCTATGTATTCTCCATTCTAGTAGGCTCTATTATTTGCTGGTTTAAATTGAATTTTGGGGCAGAGATTTAAAAGCTCGTGTGAGTGTGAGTTTTCATCAGAGCTGCCTCCTGGTGTTATTACTGCAACAATATTATTTGCTATATTCCTCCATTTTAGGTGCTTTAAGTTGAAATCCCCCAGGAGCAAGATTTTGGGGTGCAGAGCTGGAAGATTTTCCAGACAGTGGTCAATTTTTAACAGCTGTTCCTGGAATTGCTGGGATTTTTGCATCCGGGAGGCTTGTAGATTACCAAAAATGACTAGGTTTTGGTTCTCGACCTTTACTGCTAAAACTTCCACTACATCATTTGAGGCATTAAGAAATTCTGTGCAAACAAGTGACTCTGCAATGTACAGGCCGCCCCCCTCCTTTTGCCTGTTCACTCTGTCACATCTGTATAGGTTGTAACCTGGGATCCATAGTTCGTTGTCTAAGTGATCCTTTATGTTGGTCTCAGTGAAAGCCGTGAACATTGCCTTTGCCTCTGCAAGCAGTCCATGGATGAAAGTATTTTTTTGTTTGTTGCTGGCTTTAGACCCTGTATATTTGCAAAGAAGAATGTCATCGGACTGTGGTATTGTTGGTACTGAGGGGGATTGTAGGTTACTTGTAGGTAGGTGCGTTATCCCAGTTGAGGGTTTGTTCCCCATGTATGCGTGGAATAGTATTTGGTTTAGATTTAGTAAAATCAAGTTAAACCCTCGGGCGCATGAGGTGATGTTTCGTTTCCTGCATGGATCCTTCCGTCTGGTGAAATACTACGAAACAACAGGTTGTAGAGGGTGGGGGTGTGGTATCTGTGGAGGGGGTGAGACGGCGTTCCATGTAGTTTACTATTGTGAAGGGCTAGAGGGGTGTGAAATTTGTGTGGACTGCCTCCAAGTGGGGTCGCCTACCCTGGCATCTCTGTTGAACATACCGAGCTCTGAGGTGGGTACCTCAGCCTCACAAGTGCGTTATAGACAGATTTTTCACAAATGATGTATGCAGAGAAACCTCGCCTGCATGCACGTAGAAAATGACTAACTTGGTGATCAGCATAGATCCTGACTTCACTTCCCTAAGCTAGCATTAGACCCTTTGGACTCCCCCTCAGATCCATGTGCAACCCGGAGCATTAATTCCTGCAAGATCAATCATAATTAGGTCCTGCCTGGCACCTCAAATTCCTATAGTCCAAGAGGGTAATAGTATCCCCTAGTATAACTATGCAGACTCAGACACATATCTTCTATGACTGCTCTGAGACACTGGTACTTACGGGCATGCTCACCTTTGCAACGGGCCCCACAGTTGACTCATCACCCAAAATCTCCCAGACACGGCCAGTATCTACGAAAAAAGTGAAGGGTCTTGTCTTACTGTAAATGGGCCTGATTGAGGCCATCTATGTACATCGAGTGCCTCTACCAGATTCCCCAAGTCTCAGATGTGAAGACACGTGGGGGCGCCGGCTGCTGATCACGCACGTCATGTCCAGTTGGTGACGGTCTTAAGAAGAACGAAGCTTGGTCCCTCTTCCAGACCTCGTCTCTTCCTTCAAACTAGGGCTGCCAATTCTCCCTAGCGAACTTATCCTAGCGTTTGCCTAGCATTATCAGCCGTTTACACCTATTTAAGGT
This sequence comes from Cherax quadricarinatus, assembly GCF_026875155.1. Taxonomy (NCBI): domain Eukaryota; kingdom Metazoa; phylum Arthropoda; class Malacostraca; order Decapoda; family Parastacidae; genus Cherax; species Cherax quadricarinatus. Next base: position 42,481,388 of record NC_069430.1, read on the forward strand.
CTTAGTCCTACATCACACATCATTATCTACAGATGCCTTATAAACAATATTAGTGTACTACATATACAACAACCTACTCCTTCCTAAAGAGTATACTATAAATTAAATACAATGCCTACCAAGAATCCATCGCCGACAAGAGAAATGCTTCCCGGTTGGGTGGGGTATAAAGAGGAGCCATCCCTCTCAGCCGTACCCGTACAGCCATTGCTGGATCTGTCCTGTGGAATTTTAGGGACCCAATAAATTTTCCACAATCCTGCCGTCGCAAAGGAGCAGCAAGTCTAATCAAGTTCACCTTCCGCAAGCCCCCATTGCAGACCCTGGACACAGTGCATCTGGCCAGCTCCGTCGAGCATACTCCGGTCTAACTTCAAACCGTCCAGTTTCCCCTAATGTGGACCGCTGGGAGGGTTGTAAACTGTGTTGGTTCCAGTGGTCCTTAGCACCCTTTCCCTTTACTTTAACATCTTTCTCACTTGGTCTAGAGCCTTGACTGGGTGTGGGGGAGTGGCTCCGTAACTTTTCCATTCCCACCCAGTGGCCCACATGCCCTGGTAGCCTTTCCTCCCACTGTTACGCGAGGTTCCCTGAATTTAAAGGCAATCTATCTCCCTCTTTACGTACCTGTAAAAGTGTTTTTCCCAAGTGGCCGCGCGTTTCGTCACTACCATACCTGGTTCACTTCCCTGGCGTTCAAGCGTGTATACGTGGTACTAGGGACATTAGCACTACTCCCCACTATCAATCATGGGGACAGTTCGTCCTCTATCTGGCGTGGCAGAGAATTCAGGTGGAATCCTGCCCCGCCTATGATGTATCCTACTTGGGGGATCGTATAAACCAAGTTCCCTTCCTTAAAACGTCCGTCGTGTAGACAGGAAGTCTCTATTACGTATTGGCTCCTACCAGATACCTACATGTTCGACTGTGTCAAGTGGATTAAATTCCCCTGGTCCTGCTAGCTTCACGTCAAGGTCTTCAATCGCTTAGCTGCGGCAGCAAGACCTCTCTCTGTGATTGCACGGGGTTAATGTCTCTACCACCAAAGCTGTTAATGTCTCTTGATGTCCACCTAATGTGACTGTGACATCCACCACATCATATGATTTGGTGGGACCTGACTTACAGCCCCTCCAGACATCATACGCACTTTCTATACGTGGCCTTCAAATTTAGATTTAGCCACCCAACATCTTTGTATTCAAGGATACTTGTGCTCCTGGTCAAAGAATACGGGTTGCTTCGGACCTGTGCCCATTCAACAACCTTTGCCCATGACTGTAAAGGTAAGGGCAGCACCTCCATATTCTCAACTTGGATTAGAGACTGTCACTCCGCACTAATCACGCTGGCTACCATTTCAGGCTCCAGACTCCACTTTTCTAGTCTCAACCTGAGAGATGATCCCTACTAGCTTGGGGTTCCCCTAAATTATGGGACATAGCACAGTATGGTCTTAGCCTTTGCCACAGACTCAACACTCAACTGAGCTGGTCCACATTCTCCCTAGCAAAGTGTTCCCCACAACACTTGCAGCAGAGGTCTCAACCTCCCTTAGTCACTGTTGCCACTGCTCAGTGGTACATACCCGGGCAACTCGTACTAGAGTGTTCGCCTTCGCAAACACGCAATATTCCTGCATTGAGTGCCTCTTGAGGTCTGCTTAGAGGTTCTTACCTTGACGACCCTCCTAACCATAGTACACTACAACGTTAGTCCGTACGAGCTTGAGACTGATCTCCTCGAGCTCTTGAGCAACGTTCTGGGTTTGTATGTGCTTTGGTGGGGACGTCTTCTCTCACACCTATTCTCAAATGAGAAACGAGATCTCCCAACCCCTCAACAATTTTGTTTAATCGTGAACCTAGTCGTCCCTGATATTTTATGTGTAACTCATCACTGGAGTGCTAGCCATTCCTCTGAATCACCTGCTAAGGACCCATTCTGAGTCATCCTCATCATAGGCAAATCTCCAGAAACTATTTGTCAAGCTTCATAATTCCAATACGGAACTTCTCTAGCTTTGACGTCATGTCGCCAAGCCATCTAGATCCAACAACCGATAAGTATAGCTACCTTTATCTCCTCAGGGTGCCAAACAGTCTTCTAATTGGTTCTTGGCATGTTGGTAAGTAGGGCAGTGAATCTTAGTGCTGGACCAGGAGTCAAAGGCTTTACCCTTGAGCTGCGAACCGCAAATACTGCAACTTGATGGCATCTGACAAAACGTGTTCTGTCATCTATCTGGGCTTTAAACTGATCCCCGAAAGCATGTACCCTGTTAAGTGCCGTCGAAACGTTGGAAATTCTACGTGGCTAACTTGGGCAACATATTGACAGGTGTGTGTTGTTTGGGGTACCTGCGGTGTTCAAAAAACCCCACCCTTGGAATACTAAGCCTTTAAGGTACTTTAACGAATCTTTGTACATAATTCATCTCCTGATGACATTCTACATCATCCTTAGTGAAGTTCGTCCATAGCCTCGGGAAGACTTCCCTGGGATTCATCGTCCTCATAGCCTGGCTTCATATGCGGAGAAGGCTGTTCAGAGCGGCCCATTTTTCCCCCAAACTCTCCAAAGCAGTCCTGCAAATCATCGCAGTCTACATGTACTGCGTTTGCAAGTAGCCTGCACCTGTTAAGCGTTCTTTAGATGCCCTTTTGTATGCTGCTACGGAATCGTTTTAATTTTGTTAATCACTGAACGAGACTCTCCTGAACCCCCATCTGCCTTTTCGAGAAGTTAATGAGAGTGTGACACAATTGTACTTAACCCATTCCACCCCACAGCACGGTCATGGTGTTTAGGTAAGAATAGAACGAGTCTTAAGGCTTCTCAACAAGGCTTAACAATTCCCTTTGTTATATTGACTCGACTATAATAAAAAATGTACACTGTTAGCTCTCAAATCCCAATCAAAAATGTGAGTATCGATGGGAAAGCGTAACCTAGCACTTAACTGTACAATGGCCAGCAAATAAATTACAGGACTTATCCTATCGCAGGTAAATTCACAATCCACATTAACAATGAATCAACGACCATGAAAATCACACACTAAAAGTGCATTATAACAAATTAAAATCACTTGGTTAAAACACAAGTTAATCAACATCTCAACGGTGGAAACAGTAAATAAATAATGTATGTAAACAGCTGGCCTAACAGTGCCCAGCTTACTCTGTCTACATGAATGGTTGGATAAGGTAAAATCCTAACCTATTCTATGTCTATATATAACTTAAACTGCTTTATAATCCCTGTAAATAATAACTAGGTAAATCTGTCCTGCTACTAAACGTTTTGTAAAAATTTGCACAAGCCTAGCCAACGGTGGCTACCTTGCAGAATCCACTGTAAGTAATCAACACACTAGTCAATCCTACTCTGGATTACGTGTAAATCACTGAAATAATTAAATACACAAGGCTTCTCTAGCCTACCTGGCCTGCCCGTAAATTACTGCAAATTACAACTTCTGTGTATAGTCCAACTTGGCCTAGCCTCTGTGTAAACTTGACCTAGGAGTGCTAACTTAAACTAACTTTTGAAACTGGTTCCTAACTGTGGCCAGCTATGATAGCTTAACCTATCGGACGAACATCTGTAAAACTGGCACCAACTGAGCCTCGGTATGATACTAAAACCTAACTCTGTTAAACTGGTATCCTAACTAGTGGCCTAGCTATGCTAGCTTAACCTAGCTATCCACATCACACGGTTTCAAAGGACCACTATTGTGAAAAGTTGGGTGGGACTACCTTCCAAGTGAGTCGCCTACCCTGGCAAACGCTGTGACACAAGCTCTGAGTGGGTACCTTAGCCTCACAATTGGTCTTATAGGTCAGATTTTCACAAATGATTGGTATTGCAAGAAACCTCGCCTGCATGCACGTATCAGGACTAACTTACTTGGTGTTGAGCAGCATTATCCTACTCTTCACTTCCTAAGCTAAGCCTTAGCCCCTTTGGACTCCCCTCAGAAACCACTGTGCAACCCGGAGCCTTAATTCCTGCAATATTCACTCGTATTAGTGTCCTGCCTGCACCTCAAAATCCTATTCCAAAGAGGGTATTTATCCCCTAGTATAACTATGCAGACACAACACTAGCTCTAGACTGCTCTGAGACACTGGACTTACTGGGCATGAGCTCAACCTGTTTGCAACCGGGAGCCCACAGTTGACTCACTCACAATCTCGCCGCAGCACACTGGCCAGTTATCTTCATAAAAAGTGAAGGTTCTTGTCTTACTGTATGGGCCTGATGGAGGTCATACCTACGGTACATCGAGGTGCCTCTACCAATTTCCCCAAGTCTCAGATGTGAAGACACATGGGGCCGCCATCTGCTGATCACTCACGTCTTGTCGGGGGGGCTGAGTTGGTGTCTGTCTAAGAAAACGACTGGCCCTCGTCCAACCCTCGTCTCTTACCTTCAAACTAGGCTGCCAGTTCTCCCTAGCTAACTTATTAATCCTAGTTGTTTTGCCGACATTATCAGCCGATTACTACCTATAGTTAAGGTCTTAGGTCTACATTATCATTATCTACAGATGCCTTAGTAAACCTAATATAGTGTACGACCATTAAAACTTACCTACTCCTTCCCTGAAGATAAATCTATGAAATTAAATACATGCTTACCAAGAATCCATCGCAACAAAGAGAATGCTTCCCGGGTTTGTTTACCTGGAGTTACCTGGAGAGAGTTGCGGGGTCAAACGCCCCTGCGGGCCCGGTCTGTGACCCAAAGGGGGGCCCGTCCTGGTGGATCAAGCCTGATCAACCAGGGCTGTTGCTGCTGGCTCAATGCGAAACCAATGTACGAGCCAACAGCCCGCTGATCCGGAACTGACTTATAGGTGCTTGTCCAGTGCCACTTAAGACTGCCAAGGTCGTTGGTAAATCCCCCGTATGAGTGCTGGAGGCAGTTTAACAGTCTCGGCCCGGAGCACTTATTTGTATGGGTCTCTATAACGTGCTAGTACAGACCCCTACCCTGCTTTTCAATTGGGGGGATGGTGCATCGTCTGCCAATCCCAAGGCTTTGCTTTCGTAGTGAGTGATTTTCGTGTGCAAGTTCGGTACTCGTCCCTCTAGGATTTTCCCAGTGTATATAACATGTATCTCTCCCGCCTGCATCCAGGAATACAGGTTTAGGAACCTCAAGCCTCACCAATAATAATTGAGGTGTTTTTAAATCTCCGTTATGGCGCGCCATGAAAGCTTCCCTGTACAAAATTTTTCTAGTCGGCAATTTTCACCTGCCTTGAAATGGTGCGTTATGTGCAGCCATATTCCAGCCTAGATAGAACAAGTGACCTAAAGGTCATCAGGGGCTTGGCCTCCCTGAGTTTATGAAGGTTCTCATTTCCATCCTGGTCAGTTTTCTACTGGCCCGAAGAATTCGAGGGGGATAACAATGTTATGGTCCTTAAGGTAACCTCTGACATGATCACTCCAGTCTTGACGTTGGTGTTTCGCGCTATTTTTGTGGCCAGAATTTGTTTTGTACCGTGATGAAGATTTAATTTCCTCGATGTTTACCATATCTGAGTAATTGAAATTTCTCATCGTTGAACTTCATATTGTTTTCTGCAGCCCACTGAAAGATTTGGTTGATGTCCGCCTGGAGCTTTGCAGTGTCTGCAATGGAAGACACTGTCATGCAGATTCGGGTGTCATCTGCAAAGGAAGACACGGTGCTGTGGCTGACATCCTTGTCTATGTCAGATATGGGTGAGGTATAAGGGCCATCCAGCTCAGCCGTCCCGTACGGCCATGCTGGATCTGTCCTGTGGAATTTTAGGGACCAAATAAATTTCCACAAGGAGGTTAGGTGCTGGTTAAGTAGGTTGGTACAGAGGGTGGGGGGTCGTGGGGTGTCGGTTCTGCGTGCTTTAAGTCTAGATATGGGTTGGTTAGACGAGGGTGTCATAAGAGCTTTAGATTATATCATGGTAGATTATATATATATGTCGTGGGTGATGAGGGGGAGAGGGGATAGTGAGGAGAGAAGGAAAGTTCTTGCGGTAACGTTCTATCCTATCGTATGATGTGTCCTAACAGAGATTTGTATGGGAGGAGGTGGGATCAGGCTTTCTCAGAGGGGTATAGAATGCTAACGTTAGGGATTCTCGTAAATCTGTGATTGATAATGAGTGAGTGAAGGGGTTTTCATAGGTTGGAGGGAGTCAGGGGGTCACAGCGGGCTCGCCTTCCTTGGGGGGGGGGGTCGTGAGAGTGTTGTGAATGTGGGTTTGGAAAGGTTTTCTGGTTTTCATTGAGACTTTATGGCATCCAAGTGTGGATGTAGAGCTCAAGGTCTCGTTATGTTAGATATAACACTTTTCAGAATGTAGGTATAATATAGTAGGTTTTTTTATGTATAATTTTGATGTGTATCAGTCTTGTATGACACGATTCTTGAGGAATAAGTTCTTTGCGACATGAAGTGTGTTTTAGTTTGTCTTTATACTACGTGCTGGGTTTTTGCACGATGAGATATACTTAGATACTGTTTTGCTTTGTGCATACAGTGCATCTGATTAATGTGATGTTGTGAAACTTTTTGTGTGTACGTGTGTGTGTGTGTGTGTGTGTGTGTGTGTGTGTGTGTGTGTGTGTGTGTGTGTGTGTGTGTGTGTGTGTGTAAATATATATCCCTTTCTAATGTATTGAGCCTTTGTCATGGGTCAGACATTATGTAATACTTTATATATGTATGATTCGATTCTTTTTAAAGTTTATAATTCTGGTCTGTACCCTGATACCAGTTTGGTGTCAATGCTAAGTTCTTGAGGTTAAGTTTTAGTATGTATGGTATACAGACATATCTAGACAGTTTGTTTTTTCGTATGTTGGTATATGTAAAGCTGTATTGTTAGGGATACGTATGTAGATGTTGTAATAAGATTATGATGTTAGGTTTTGGTTTTTTGATTAATGCGAAGGATGGGATTTAACTAATATAACTTCTTTGTATATTTTATGTTCAAGTGTATTGAGCCTTTGTCAGATGTCATGTTATATGTACAATTTATATATATGCAAGGTTTTGTATCAATGAATGTGTATATATGTCAATTCATGACCCTGTGACAGTATTTTTTTTTTAGCTATGTTCTTGCCGTAAGTTATTATTGTATGTTTTTGCAGCAATATCTTGCGAGCATATAGGTGAAATCTGTTTGTCAGTTAATTTGATTGAGATCCATACTGTTTCTTTATTTTTATGTTAAACTGTATTGGTTTTAAATAAAATATAAAAAAAAAAATCGCACACACAATATAGTCACTAAGATATGAAAACAATCTTAGAGTAGGACTTACAATATAAACTTATAATATAAAAATACGAATTGAAATGGTACTTGCAATGGCATAGTGTTGGTATATGTTGCGGGTCACCCAAAAATGGAAGAGACCCGGGCCGGGATCACGGGCGAATTCCAAATTTGAATAGACCTACGCACTAAACGTTGTTGACAAGAATCAATAGGATAATAGATTTAATTGACAAAAATAAAATTCACAATTAAAAGTACCAAAAGAATATCAATAAAAATAAACAATGGTAATGTCTTGGTTATATATGATTATAAGAGATGGTAGACAGGTACACGGTACCAAAGGTAATCTTAATGGTTGGTGTTGAATATACAAACTTGAAAATATGGCAAACCAAAATGTTATGGGAAGTATAAAATAATGTTTAATGTAAAAAATAAGTTAAAATTGGATGGTAGTAAATATGGTGTTTAATAAAATTTTTGTAATAATAATGATTACCAAAAAAGTGAACCAAGTAATGTTTTTTATTTCATTCCATATATTGCACCCATGGTAGTTATACTTGAGGTTATTTGGCCCGTACAAGGTTATTAAGAGTACGCTAAAGATAGTAAAAAAAAAAAAAAAAAAAAAAACATGGTTATAAATGACCTTAATTTTTAAGGGGGGACCAGTAAAAGCAGCGGAAAGGCCTCGGTCAGATGACCAAGCTCCCCAAGGCGGGTCATCATCTGACTAGACCCTCGTCAGGGAAACCCAAAATTTGTCTGTTTCCTGACGACCTTACCATCTCACACTGCATTTAAGATAGTAAATGTGTATTAAAACAGATAAATTATTATTTTTATTAAAGATTCGCCGGTATTTCTCCCGGCCCGGGCCTTTTCCATGGGTGGCCCGGCCTTGGCTCCTCTTCTCGGAGTTGTTTGAGACTAGTCACATGGGAGGAGGCACAAGTACCTCCTTCATCTTTGGGACCAACTGTCCCCTGGTCTGCCATCCCCGCCCCAAGGGGGCTAATGGGAATGACAGTTTCGTGAGCTGTAAGCTCGGGCTCAGGCACCTACCCTACCTAGAAGGGTTAGGCATGGTGTCGATGAAACAGATAAAGGTAATTAGACAAGTAATGGTTATTAAATGTCAAAAATGTTGAGAGTAAATTGAAATTATAGTAAAAAATGGTAATTATTAATTTTAGTAAGTAATATAAATTGATAGTATTTAAAAAAAATATGAGGTAGTAATATGGACAGAGAAAGTATCAATTCAGCTAATGTGATCGACACCATGCCTAACCCTTCTAGGGTAGGGTAGGTGCCTGAGCCCGAGCCTTTAGCTCATAAGACTGTCATTCCCATTAGCCCGCTTGGGGTGGGGGTGGCAGACCAGAGAGGCCTAGCTTGTGGCTAGGCCTGGGGACAGTTGGTCCCAAAGATGAGGAGGTACTTGTGCCTCCTCCCATGGGAGACTTAGGTCTCACACACTCCCTAAAGAGGGAATCAAGGCCAGGCCACCACTTGGAAAAGGCCCGGGCCGGGAGAATACCGGCGAATCTTTAATAATAATAATAACCATTGTCTGCATCGCTCTTGGGCCGTGCAGACCTCCTGCGCAAACGCACTTCAGTTCCCTGACAGCAGTAGTGTGAGGTGGTGCTTGTCGCGCCTCTATCGTCAGACCAGGAGAACTACCATTAGTCAACACGGCGTGCAGTTATAGATGCAGGATTAACACTGTCGGTGTTGAACTTCTCAGTGGGGCAATAACGCCAGCTTCAGCCCAGGTATTACTACCTAAAATCATCAGAGACACGTATGGAATTCAGGATGGAGAGTTGTACGGCGTAGCATTGAACGGAGCACGTAGATTTTTTGTGAAACTGTTTCTCAGCAACGGTGTATAAAGTCGTTGGTCAACTGTTTTCAGGACGTAAGTCTTGATGCAACACCAGCTGTGCTCGTTGAGGATGATCGATGAATCCAGACATTATACATGGATTAAACTGCGAAAAATGTCCCCTTTGAGGCAGAAGAACAGATATCAGAAAAGTTTTTGAGGAATACGGAACTGTTCTTTTGGGCCCGCATGCTAAGTGGGTGTCGAGTGCCTACACAGGTATCCCGGGAGGGCACTTTTAACCTAAAAATAAAACATTGCGACACCCCATACCGTCTTACGTGTACCAAAAGGGAAATTTTCAGGACCAGGTCATGGTGTCATACGGGGGGCAAAGGCGTACATGCCGACTATGTGGGGAATATATCACATAGCGGTGGAGTGTGGAAGCGGCAACGAGCTCCTGGCCCAGGGAGAGGACATCGCTTCTAACCGGGGGAACGGTTGATCAACACGTGAAGAGGGCGTGGTCGTTAGGGAGCGAGATAGTGGATGAGGCGTAAAGGCTGGGGGAGGGGGGTGGGGCCCTTGACCAGTTTACCTGGCCCAGACAGACTTCCAGTGGATCGGGTTGAGCAAAAAGTACAGGAGGAAGTGTTGGAATTTGGGGGAGGAATTAGCTGAGGTTCTGAAGTCCTGTCACTGCCTGAGGAGGTGGCTGCTCCTGGCAGGGTGGTAGAAGACGAGGTGAAGGCTGTGGGGCATCAAAAACAGAACTATTCGGACGACGGGATGGACAGCGGACTGAGGTGTCACCGAGATCTTTGCCACGTGTACAGTGGAGTAGAGGTACATTGTGAGGCATCCCCAGACCAAGCCATGGAGGATGTGCCTGTCACAAGAAAGAGAGCCGCTGCATCGGATTCAGATGATGTCCTAACGCCAGCGCAGCGGACTGGGAAGCAAATAGGGGCAAAAGGTGAAGGTAGTGGTGGCCATGACAGGAAGCACCGAAAGAAGGGGGGGGGGAGAGAGGGAAGTGTGCAGGTAAACAAGGGGTCCCACACGTTCTGGGGGCCCATCGGAAGAGTGAAGAGAGGAGGCAGGGGTGGAAACTTTAATAGGCCTCCGGTGAAATGACGTAAACGTTAAGGGTTTGTGTAATAGTCTAAAGAGAGAATGGTTTCGAATGTTTCTGAATAAATTTAGAGTGGATGTTGTGTTCCTACAGGAGCACAATTTTAAAGGAGGGTAGGGTGTTGGAGATGGAGGGGTTTCAGTGGTAACCCTGCCATCTGCCCGTTTGAAAGGGGGGGGGGGTATATTAATTAGGAGGCGAGCCCATTTGTTTTGCAGAAAGTGAGGGGGGGGGGAGGGGGAAGGGTGTTGTGCGTAAAATGGTTTTGTGGATGGGAAAACGTGTGGCTTTTATTAGCGTATATGCGCCTGCAGGAAATAACGTACAGGTAAAAGCAGGAGTTTGTGTGCGAGGACCTTGTGTTTTTTTCCGTGCATTACCGGAGGTGGCAATAGTAGGAGGTGATTGGAACTGCGTCATTAGGAGGGCTGATGTGGAACCGAAAGGGGCAGGTTATGTGTCGGTGGCCCTCGAGATTTATTGAGGGATATTAGGTTAAGAGACGCATTCGGGGGGGGGGGGGCGTGGGAGACAGAGCATACATTTGTTAGGAGGGGGTATGCAGTGGGGTTAGATAGAGTGTATCTTTCCAGGGGGTTTGTAGTGGAGCTTTCAAAACTGTTGAAGTAGCATGGTCAGATCATGGAGCAGTGTTGGTGGAGGTTGGGTGGGAGGCACTTGCAGAAATAACAGGAGTTACTGGAAATTAAATATAAGTGCATTGAGTGATGAGGAGGGGTCAGAGGGATTTTTTTGTCCTATGGAAGGAGCTTAGCGAGGAGGCACGGGGATTGGAAGATGTCGTACAATGGTGGGATTGTGTTGCCAAGGAAAGGATTAGGAAATTTTAAATGTGGGGGGGGGCAAACTATAAATGATTTTAAATATGGGCTTTCAAATTATCTGGAGGACAGGTTAAGGGGCTGTTATGGGAAAGGGGGGCTGGGGGGGGCAACTATCCTATGGATGAAATTGTCGAGGTAAAGGGGGAGACTGGGGAGTTACAAAATGAGAGGTTTCAAGTGGTAAGGGTGCAGGCAGGGTAGAGGAGGTGCTTTGGGGAGACAACCATCGCGTGTGTGTTGCGACATCAAAAACAGGTTAGAGGTACACAAGATGGCGGGGGGTTATAGAATGGTCAGTAGATACAAAACTACAAAAGGAATGTTTTGCGTATGCGGATAAATGGTATGAAGGGTTTTGGGGACAAGTGGGAAGGTGGGAAATGTGGATTTAGAGAAGGTGTGTGAGTATGTGACGTGTAATTTAGGGAATAGTGATAGAAAGGCTTTAGGGGGGTTAATAACAGAGGTGGAAATAGAGTTGGCTTTAAGGGGAATGAGAAAGGCAAAGCACCGGAATAGAGGGTCTCCCGGCTGAATTTTATCTCCAACATTGGGAGGTGAAAAGGGGGTTTCATGGGTAGGTTATTTAATCAGATGAAGGAGAAGGGTTTGATGGGGGACAAGCAACCCACAGCAGTTGTAGTGTTGGGTCCAAAAGGGGTAAGGGGGCAGCACACCCTCAAGGAGTACCATGCCATATCTCTGTTATGGCTGATTATAATTTGTTCGCTAAAGTCTTGGGTAATCGGTTCAATGTGTGGTAGGGAGAGTTTTTTCCCGAAAACGCAGTATGGTTTGCCTGGAAGGTCGATGATTGAGGGTCTGGAATACTTAGAAGTTTTGTGGAGTCAAAAGGGGGGGGGGAAGGGAGGGCGGCGTTGTTGGCTTTAGACTGGCAGGGGGCCTATGACAGGGGGGAAAGAGGGCATTGGGAGCTATACTTAGTGGCAGGGTTATGGGGAAGAAATAGTTAATTGGGTAACCATGTTGTACAATGGAGCCAAGATGAGGGTACAGATTAAGGGATGTTGGGGGAGGAGACTGTAAGGGGTAGGGACTTAGGCAGGGGTGTCCCATGTCACAAATGTTGTTTGCGTGCATTCAGGACCCCTTCTATAGAATGGTTGAACGTTGTGTATGTGACACGAGTGGAGGTTGGGGGGGTTAGGGAAAGTGTGGCCGGGAATAATAGGATACGTAGACGATACAACAGTCCTGGTTCGGGGGGGGGATGGCATTGGGTGTTTTGGATGATTTGTGCAACAGTTCGGAATGCAACAGGGATGGCAGGTAAATAGAGAGAAGTCAATGATCATGGGGTTGGGTGTTTGGGGGGTGGAGGGGGGGGGAGATGTAACGTTGTGAAAAACAAACGGTGTCTTTAAAAATTTGTGGTATCACCTATAAGGATGATTTGGACGTGTTTCGAGAGGAAAAACTCGAATAGATTAAGGGAAAGGATTCGGGGGCGTCTGGGTGCATAGCGACCTCATCATCTGACTCTCGTGCAACGATGATTGTTATAAATGTATTATTGTATAGTAAGGTTTGGCACGTAGCAGCCGTGTTCCCATTAACAGGGACGGCGATTGTGGGAATTCTGAGACGAGTGTTTAACTTTCTGGGGTTCAAGGTGCGATTGGCTGAGGAGAGAGGTTGTAATTTCTACCCGTGCGCCAGGGTGGGTTGGGGTTGATGGATCTGAGAAGGAGGATTAAATGTTTTGTTTCTTAAATGGGAGGTTTTGCGCGAAGGTGGGGAGTGGAAGGCAGCTGGGAAAAGTAATGAATATGTTGGGTAAGTGTATGGTGGTGTGGAGTTGAGGGAATGTGAAACTATTTTGAGGGCTTTGATGGTTGGTTAGAGAACCCAGGAAAATTCGAGTAGGGGTTTTGTGTAAGCTGCTTGCAGACAGGATTGTTGTACCAGTTTTAGGGATTGTTCCCCATGTACGCATGGAGAGTATTTGGTATACGTTTAGCAAGTTGAAGTTAAAGCCTAGGGTAAGGGAGGTAAAGTATCGTTTTTTTTGCATGGCATACTACCGCGGGGGAGGTTTTAAAACCAGAGGGGTAATTGTGGGCCCGAAGTTGTGGAATCTGTGGGGAGGTGAGACGGCGTTCCATGCAGTATACTTTTGTGGGGGACTGGAGGGTGTTAGGTTATTGGTTAAGTAGGGTAGTACAGGGGTGGGGGGCCGAGGGGTGTCGGTTTCTGCGTGCACTAAGCCTAGATGTGGGAGGGTTCGATGAGGTGTTATAAAAGCTTTGGATTATATTAATAGTGGATTATATATATATATATATCGTTGGGGGATGAGGGGAGGGGGAATTGTGAGGTGCGGAGGCGGTACTACGGTAACGGTTTATCAACATGTGTCGTAATAGAGAAACTGTAGGAGGAGGTTTCGAGGAAGGATTTTTCGGGAGGGTATAGAATGTTAACGTTAGGGTTTCTCATCAATCTACGCTTGGGCTGAGTGAGTAAGGGGGGGGTTTGGGGAAATTTCATACGGGAAGGGGTTTTCAGGGGGACACAGCGGAGTCGCCTCCTGGGGGGGGGTGAGAGTAAGGTGTATGTGGGTATATGAAGGTGTAGATGGGGCATACGTGTATGTAGCATGCAAGTGGGGACAGAAAGCAAAGGTGATATCAAGTAATTACGTAGTACCGAATGGAGAATTTTTGTGTTTGATGTGTCAGGGTCGTCATGACCTTCTTCATGTATGTGAATGGTGGGAAAGATTATAGTTTTAAGACTGTGAAGAGCTTTTGGGCTTTTTTAGAGTGTGCGTTTATAGCCTTTATTGGGCATATTTCATGTGCGATAATTGTATGGCAATGAGAGGTTATTTAAATTATGTTTGTGTTGGTGTTGTGGGTTTTTAGCGAGTGTACTGTCTTTATTTTAGCATTATATAATGTGCTCATCCAGTTGCTGCGAGATGGAACGCTAATGACTTCCATAAATTGTAATGCCTCGTTAAAAGTTTGTAATGGGACAGTATGGTTTAGTCTCAGATTTTATATAATGTGCTCAGGCGTTGGAAGAGGCTGTAGTAATATTTAGTAATATTTGTTAATATTTATTTAGTATAACTGTGAGGCTTAGGTTTTTTTTTTTTTTTTTTTTTCAATGCTTAAAGAGAGATTGTAGTGAGGCACGTATGTATGTGCTTAGGTACTTCTTATTGTATAGGGGTTAATTTTGGGAAGAGCATGTAATTGTTGTTTAACTGAGATTGTGATGTAGTTATTATTTTATTATTAAAGATTAGCCGGTATTCTCCCGGCCCGGGCCTTTTCCAAGTGGTGGCCCAGCCTTGGCTCCCTCTTTAGGGAGTGTCTGAGACCTAAGTCTCCCATGGGAGGAGGCACAAGTACCTCCTCATCTTTGGGACCAACTGTCCCCAGGCCTAGCCACAAGCTAGGCCTCTCTGGTCTGCCATCCCCGCCCCAAGGGGGCAAATGGGAATGACAGTCTTATGAGCTAAAGGCTCGGGCTCAGGCACCTACCCTACCCTAGAAGGGCTGGGCATGGTGTCGATCTGTGATGTAGGTTATTACTCTGATTATCTCCTGTGAAGGTTGTGAACCGGTGGCCTGGTGGCTAAAGCTCCCGCTTCACACACGGAGGGCCCGGGTTCGATTCCCGGCGGGTGGAAACATTTCGACACGTTTCCTTACACCTGTTGTCCTGTTCACCTAGCAGCAAATAGGTACCTGGGTGTTAGTCGACTGGTGTGGGTCGCATCCTGGGGGACAAGATTAATTAAGGACCCCAATGGAAATAAGTTAGACAGTCCTCGATGACGCACTGACTTTCTTGGGCTATCCTGGGTGGCTAACCCTCCGGGGATTAAAAATCCGAACGAAATCTTATCTTATCTTATCTTAACCTTTGTCATATGTCAGTCATAGTATGTTAACTATACAAATCTGAAAGTTGTATATAGTTTATATTTTATATAGTTTATATAGTTATAGTTTATATTGTTTATCATAGTAGGTTATATAGAAAATTTTGTGAGTGTATATGGGTAACCTCTTTTATGTCAATTACAATGTGTTGTTAATAATTGGTTAGTGTATGTTCTGTAGGATTGAGGATCCTACTGTACCCATTTTATATCTTTATTTAATATCAAGCTGTAAAGTTTTTAAATAAAATATAAAAAATAATAATAATAATAATAAGAATCAGCTAATGTTTAAGCAAACAATAGTAAATAAGAAAATTACATAAGGTGACTTATGCTTACTAGTAAAATCACAAAATGAGGTAGTTGATTATTTAATTACTAAGAGATTGTACAACGAAATTTGAACAATAATGGAGCAAAACATACACTACACTACGTAGGCTTTTAAGTTGGACATTGTTTAGTTATTCTCTGTAAGATTAGTATCCCTGAGAAATCGTGATAGATCATTCTCGTTCGTGATTGTGTACAGTTGACCTACATTTGTTTTCCTAACTAGAATTTTCCCATCCCGTGTGAAGCATTGGTGTATTGTGTCGTTATTCTCCCGCTTAAGTTTTCTGACTCTATACAGGAGGTTCTGGCGTTTTTTGGTAAGACACACGTTTATGTATACCTCTTTCTTTACTTTAATAGATGCAATAATTAAGTTTTTTTTTTCCTCTACATATGTGCTTCTATGTATGATTATCTATGTAACTGTATTTGCGTATACCTGAATAAACTTTATAATTCCTAAATGAAGAACTTGCCTCCCGCCACCTGGTCGCTTGGCTTTGTATAACTCATTCAAATATAATACAGTTCTTGCAAATATATTTATATTAAAAAAATCACTAATATATTTAATTTTCCTGAAAAATATAATGGATTTTTTTAAACTCTTTTCATAATTTACAAAATTAAATAAATACTTGCATAATATAAACTGGTATTTTCTTTTTAGTTAATAATAATATTTATATGTCAGTAGTGAGGTTAGGGTTAAGACTTCGACTGCCTGGTCAACCGCAGCAGGCTATTGCTGCCTATTTTTGAAGGGATAATTCTTATCCTTAATAAAAATAAATATAAATAATACTAATACAGTGCTTTAAAAGTTAAAGTGTAAACAATGATTATTAGTACAATATGCTTCGTTATAACCTATCTTCTCTGTGCGGGTTATTTGTGTAAAAGTACAATATGTAAAATATATGGAAGGAAGCTCAGATTCTTATCCTTGAAGAATAACATATTAAAATTATTTTTTTTTTAACCCGGAGGGTTAACCACTGGTCAACATTTTTTGAAAAGTTGTATGCTTCCTAAATGAGTTTTTTTTTATATTTTATTCAAAAACTTTACAGCTTGATATTAAATAAAGATATAAAATGGGTACAGTAGGATCCTCAATCCTACAGAACATACACTAACCAATTATTAACAACACATTGTAATTGACATAAAAGAGGTTACCCATATACACTCACAAAATTTTCTATATAACATACTATGATAAACAATATAAACTATAACTATATAACTATATAAAATATAAACTATATACAACTTTCAGATTTGTATAGTTAACATAGTATGACTGACATATGACAAAGGTTCACAACCTTCACAGGAGATAATCAGAGTAATAACCTACATCACAAGATCGACACCATGCCTAACCCTTCTAGGGTAGGGTAGGTGCCTGAGCCCGAGCTTACAGCTCACGAGATTGTCATTCCCATTAGCCCTCTTGGGGCGGGGATGACAGACCAGAGAGGCCTAGCTTGTGACTAGGCCTGGGGACAGTTGGTCCCAAAGATGAGGAGGTACTTGTGTCTCCTCCCATGGGAGACTTAGGTCTCAGACAGTCCCTAAAGAGGGAGCCAAGGCCGGGCCACCACTTGGAAAAGGCCTGGGCCGGGAGAATACCGGCGAATCTTTAATAATAATAATACATCACAAAAATTATGGTCATTTATAACCAGCGTGGACCGGTAAGCCAGCGGAAGGCCTCGGTCAGATGACCAAAAGCTCCAAAGGCGGGTCATCATCTGACTAAGACCCGCGTAAGGAAACATTTGTCCTGTTTCCTGACGAACCTTACCTAACCTAACCTACATCACAATCTCAGTTAAACAATTACATGCTCTTCCCAAAATTAACCCCTTATACTAAATAAATAGTAACAAATATTACTAAATATTACTACAGCCTCTTCCAACGCCTGAGCACGTTATATAAAATCTGAGACTAAACCATACTGTCCCATTACAAACTTATTAACGAGGCATTACAATTTATGGAAGTCATTAGCGTTCCATCTCGCAGCAACTGGATGAGCACATTATATAATGCTAAAATAAAGACAGTACACTCGCTAAAAAACCCACAACACTCAACACAAACATAATTTAAATAACCTCTCATTGCGATACAATTATCGCACATGAAATATGCCCAATAAAGGCTATAAACGCACACTCTACATAAGCCCTAAAGCTCTTCACGGTCTTAAAACTATAATCTTTACACCATTCACACTTAATACATGAAGATATTCGCTGCCTGACCACGGTGGTGTGCGGTAGTGCTCTGCACCCCTCTGCTGTGTGTAGGCGAGCGCCCTTGTCAGTTACCTGGCTGCAGTGGTGTGAAGTGGTGCTGTCACACCTCGGCTAACAACTTAGGTGCACTGTGATCGTCAAGATGGCGGTTAGTCTGAGACGAAGGATAAATACTGTAGGCATCGAGCTACTTAAAGGAACGATAACGACCAGTTCTGCGCAAGTCTTATTGCCAAAGATCATACGGGAGACTTATGGAGTACAAGATAGTGACTTGTATGGTGTAGCATTGAACGGAGGACAACGCATTTTCGTCAAACTGCTATCAGCAACGGTTTATGAATCGTTAATCACCAGGTTTCAGGACGTGAGTAAGGAGGAGCAGCAAGTACAAGAGAAGATTCTTGAGATTGAGGAGGAATTGGTGGAGGTGTTGAAGACGTTGTCACCACCAGAGAGGGACGTTACATCTGAGCGTGGTGTCATTGGAGAATCGTCGCTTCCAGAAAGTCTGAGAAATGATAATTTGGGACGTGATGGTGGTTTGGAGTCGTCCATTGACTCATTAAACCATTCTCAGGTGGAGGTGGAGGTTCATCGAGAGGTAACATCTGACCAAGATATGTGTAACTGACTGTCACGAGAAGAGGGGCGGCTACATCAGATTCTGATGACGTCCTTACGCCTGCACAAAGGCCTGGAAACAGACTGAGGTGAAGTGTGCAGGTAGTGGTGTAGGTGGTGGTAGCCATGATAGGAGGCACCGGAAGAAGGGGGGAGGGAAAGAGAGCACTCTGAAGGTGTCAAACGTAAATTCAAGCTCTGGAGTTGTAAAGAGTGATGAGAGGAAGCAGGGGTGGAAACTTTAATAGGCCTTAGGTGTATGTCTGTAAATGTTAATGGGTTATGTAGCGGTATGAAGAGAGATTGGTTTCGTAATTTTTCTGAATAAATCTAGAGTGGATGTTGTGTTCCTGCAGGAGCACAATTTCAAAGAGGGTAGGGTTTGGAGGTGGCAGGATTTCGAGTAGTTACCCTGCCATCTTCCGTCTAAAAGGTGGTGTGGGAATTTTTAATAAGGGAGACGAGCCCGTTTGTTTTGCAGAGAAGCGAGGGAGGAGGGGGAGGGAGGGTGTTGCGTGTGGATGGGTGGTGGATGGGTAAGCGTGTGTCTTTTGTGAGTGTGTATGCGCCGGCAGAAAATAACATACAGGTAAAGAATGATTTTGTGTGTGAGGATCTTGTGTTTTTCTTAAGTGCACTTCTCAGTAGTAGTAACCAGTTACCAGTCTCAGTAGTAGTAACCAGTTACCAGTAACCTGTCCGTTGACTCAACGACCAACCGTCTTGAGTCACGGTCTTTCATATTGTGCTGAGCTGACACTATTTCAAAAGACCCACTACGGGGTACTGGCCAGCCGGCTAGGCAGTATTACGAGTGTAACCAAGGAGATAGGTAACGGCTGCGGGCTCTCTCCACATAACAGTAATTATACGAAATAACAGCCTACGTGAGTATTTCTTCCCTAATCCACGTATCGAACTCCCACATGATAAATGGTGGCAGCGGTGGGATGCGTGGATTTACGTTTTTAAGGGTAATTCAAGGCGTTCGAAGACTGTTGTGAGTAGCCGGCAGGGTCATAGGTGAACCTCCAGCCACCAGCTCTACCCTCGCGCACCTCCAGCCACCAGCAGTCGCCTACTCCCCTCAAACCTATTGCCTGCAAGCCTGTTGCAGCCTTTTCAAGCTCCTGGCTTAGTTCGTGTGCTAATTGCTTCAATCTCCGAGGGGTTGACCCGGATTTTGCAATTAAGCCAGTCAGTAAGCCAGACTGTGGAAGTGAACGCCAGTCAGCCTATCATCCAGCCTGTCTCCTGTCATCCAACTGCTCCTCCGTGCTTTGTGCATCGTTACACGTCTTCCAGTCATCCATTCTCGTGGGGTAAGCCAGTCAGCCAACCCAGCTTCTAACCCAGCTGAGAGAGAGAAGTAAGCCACGCAGTAAGAAGTAAAAA